>CM073770.1:36257294-36531231 GCA_037158775.1 Hetaerina titia
CGAATGGAATAGAAAAAAACAAAACTTTACCAAACACCTTAGCGCTCTTGAAAAAATTGCTGCGCGAGCAGCACTGTTTGCGGCCTATTCACCCAGTCCATAATTTCAGATCTCATAAGCCCAACTAGTTAACAAAAAGAGATCACTCATTTTATTCCGACTTCCTACCCAAGCCTCATTTCCTTAATTCTCATTTTACATAAATTATAGCGTACTTACTATTTTATTTAGGTTAAAAGCCGTGAGGTTTTCGTGATTTTTATGAAACAGTAATTACGCGATGCGCTTAGTATATGGTACCCGAGAAGGCGTTGAATATACTCAGTAATAACCGTTCATAAACAAGAAAACTGACTCAGTAGACACAGTACTACTGAGTTAAAGCAACGTTGGTGTAAAGTTAGCCAGAATGGAGAAACCCCTCTTTCTATAGATTAAATATGTGAAAATAACTTCTATTGATATAAATAATTCAAGATCATGGTTAAAATTTTATTAGAATAAACTATAGTAGAACTGAGAAACTTTTAAATGCTTGTAAACACCAATTTTCTAATGATGTCTGGTACTCTTGGTCCAACTAAAACAAAACTTTCCTTAAAACGTTGTTCTACCAATTTAAAGTTGAAGGTCATCATTATGGTAGGCATTTCTTAAGTGAACTTGTTCAAATATATGTTAAACAATTATTCATTCATCTTACACTATCTTGGCATCCATGAAAACTGATGCTAATGACTATGGACACATACGGTATATATCGTATGTGTTCATATATATATATTTTTTATATATGTATATATATATAATATATATACTTATTGTTATATATTATATATATATATATATATATATATATATATATATATATATATATAATTATAATATATATACACCCATAATTACTCAAACCGCCAAGAATTTATTGAAACAAATTAATGAATAGTTCTATGATTTAATTATTTCAAATAGATCAGAAAAGTAAAATTTATAATTTAATAAACGTTGACGTAGACATATTTATCTCCACATTATATAAAAAAATAATATAACATTCTAAAAATGAACACATTAATTTCATTCCCTTATAAAATAAATTATTTAACATTCATGCATGGATTACATCGTTCGACTATGACAATTGGGAACTGATGCTATTTGTTAAATTTAAAAAAGGTGCACGCACTGGCTAAGAGTATTATCATATTTTTAATTAACTACGATTAGCTTATTAGAAAGTTCAGAATCAGTGAATAAAATATTGAAAAAAGGCAGTCAATAGATACCTCTTCCCTAGGAACTTCTCATTAGTCCTACCGAAAACCAGCATTTTATTGGGAACAATCTCTTCTTTAGATGAAAAATAAAAAAAGAAGTTTCTCTTATCTTAAAGGTAACGTAATAAGACTTCTTGAGCCGTATATTTAATAAGTTCTATTTCACAGAGTAATATAAATAAGGAAAAATTGCACTCTAGATATTTATGCAGGATCCAAAACTAAACTGGAGTCCTAAACCTGGTAAGGCGATTTATATCTAGATATTTTCAATTTGGATACACTTGACTGGTTTCCAAAATCAATTAAACAGCTGCGCTTCCAGTGCACCGGATTCGAAGTAATAACATTATAGGAAATATAGCGAATGATCCCAATCTCTCACTCTTTAAGCCTGCTTATGATAAAGATTGTCAGGCTGCATGGGGACTACACAGCGCGTCGATTGACTCACGAACCCACTCGCTCGAGACACCGGCCGGAGAAAGATCGCGGCGAGGCGTCCATAAGTACTGCGTTGACCTTCCTCTATAGTATTCTCCCCTCCACTTTGTCATTCGGTCTACCTCCGCATCTCGCTTCAAAGCCCCGGTCTATGGAAGTTCGAAGTAACTCCAGGAGCAGGAACACCGTGTGATTTTTTTTCCCTCTCCTCCGACCGTACCTGACCTTATTCGCCAGGCCCACCTCCACTCGCCTTTCGCAACGATTTATCCCACTAAATCCCTCCCCGAGCCTCCAATTTCTCCTCCTCTTCGGCTCTCTCCTCTCCCACACCCCCGTCAAAAACCCCGCGTCTCCTCCCGCCACCTCCCTGGGGGAGCCTTTAGTGCCGGGGCCGTAAATGCCAACGGCGAGCATTTCGGTGAGGGCGCCTGTGTTTGACTTCGACCTGCATTAACCATTCCGAGTGGAATGATTTAAGACACCTGGACTCGCACTAGTTTGCTGGATCCATCTTTCTCTTCCGTCTTTTCCCGTGAAGAGGATGAGGGCATCCGAGAGTTGGACAGTCGGGGTCACGGTGAATGGGGTGTGAGAGGAGAAAGCGAGGGAGGTGCGGGTATAGTAGGGAACTGATAAGATTTAGAGGGAGAGATACGGGGACAAAAAGCAGGAATGTTGATTGACGGATAAATGGCTTAATTAAAGCGCAAGGAAGGCCTTAGAAACCAATCCTCCGAGAAACTCTTCGTGATCCTCAAAATCAATGTGGCCACAGGCAATAACGAAACATTAAGATAAGAAAACAATTTATCCAACATTTATTAAAATAAGTGATTTAAACATAAGGATAAACTTACAGGAAGCTTATGACAATGTTTCAGCCAAACTAATAGAAGAAAACTTCATGAAAATAGATTTGTGACTTAAAAAAAATCGTATTTAACGTGAAATAAAAAAATTAAGAAATATAAAAAATCCATTTATTATATTCCATCGTATTTATCAAAATGAATGATGTAAACATACGAATAACATATTTGGAGCCAATGAGCATTTTTGTAATAAAACTCACCCAAGAAGGAACATTTTTGTAGTAAAACTCACCCAAGAAAACATCAAGAAAATATAGATCAGGGAAGTCCTGACAAAAATCGTACCAAAGATGAATTAAATTATGATGTTATAGGAGAAATACTAATGATGAGGTGCCTGTGTAAAAAATGTGTCACTTTTATATGTACTTATGCAGATAAATTATTAATTAAGGCATTAAGTTTATGGGAAAAACATAAGTTTCATAGGAAAAATGTATACACCTAATGCGTGCACAAAAGCGCCAATATTATTATGGGTTAACTGATCCAGAAGCAAAATTCTTTAATAAATTTGACTTTCCTGATGAAAAATACTTTACTTAACTCTTTTTCTGAGTCAGAAACGTTTTTATTGTGGGTAGAGGATTAATATAGTTAGACTTATTAGATATGATTAAGGATAAAGACAGAAACCGTGAGTCAGGTATGGAGGAAAGCAAAAATATTAAAAGTGAGATATATACTAGAATTAGAGAAAACGTTGGTAAAGGAATTTGAAAACACAGAGATAAAATGGATGCTGAAGTGATATTAAGAAATACGTCATATAGAAGATCGTTTTATATTGCATAGTGCTAGGAGTTTAAGACAGAAAAAAATAGTAAGTAATTTGGATGGGTTTAAGGAGTCAGAAATTATGAGGAGCTATTGAAAGAATCGTTGTAAAGCCTGGCTGTCTGTGTTCCTTGAAGGAGTAATTCAAACATTCTAAATAATGCCCTTCTCCTGGGAGAATCGAAAAACTGTCTTACTGGTAATGGCCCTTAGGGAATTAATCAGTCAGAGTTCCAGATAAAGAGACGTAATACTTGTATAAACAAAATATAATGCAAGTCTAAAAATTAAAAAAACGACATGTGATGGGAACCAGGGAAACCTTAGTTATTTGATAAAAAATTTGGTGAATGAAATGGTTTGATAATATTTTAAACCCAAACTTATACATATAAATATATATATATATATATGTATATATATATGATAAAATGTATATGTTAACATACGCATGTTATTACCGCCATAATATATGGCGGTAATAGTTATATATATATATATATATATATATATTCACTGATAAGTCATAACAAACACAGAAACCAAAACACAAAAGAGGAAAAACTCACTGGTTCTCGAATTTTCGGTGGTCCCACCACCTTTCTCAAGAGGAATTAGGAACAGAACTCTACAGGAATTAGGAACAGAGTTCTGTTCCTAATTCCTCTTGAGAAAGGTGGTGGGACCACCGAAAATTCGAGAACCAGTGAGTTTTTCCTCTTTTGTGTTTTGGTTTCTGTGTTTGTTATGACTTATCAGTGAATTTACATTACACGTTTGTGGGTTTTCCAAAAAAGTGTATATATATATATATATATATATATATATATATATATATATATATATATATATATATATATAGTCACTTTCTTGGAAAAGCCACGAACGTGCACAATAAAATTCACTAAATAGTCATAGCAAACACAGAAACTAAAACACATAAAAGAGGGACTCACTATTTCTCGAATTTTCGGTGGTACAACCACCTTTCTCAAGAGGAATTAGGATCAGAACTCTAATTGTTCCTAATTCCTCTTGAGAAAGAACTAGTGAGTCCCTCTTTTATGTGTTTTAGTTTCTGTGTTTGCTGTGATTATTTAGTGAGTTTCATTATATATATATATATATATATATATATATATATATATATATATATATATATGTATTACTTTTGGACGGCATAATAGGACACAGAATAAAACAGATAGCACGTAAATGAACACTAACATTGTAGTTTATTTGAGCTTATGTGTCCTTAGACAGGTTATCTATTTTTTGTGTTCCATTGTGCCATCCAAGTATTATGTATTTATATATATATATATATATAACCATATATGGTTATATATATATATATATATATATATATATATATATATATATATATATAACCATAAACACCGTAATCAACCCTAAGGTCGGTTTTAGTAAGTGATAGTAGAGCACGCCCATGTAACAAGCCCGACGGCGTGTCAATATTCACACACCAGGGTAGGGGGGCCAGTTCCTTTCCCTGTGCCGTATATACATATGCAACTATATATATATATATATATATTTTATAGAACTATTTTCCAACTTCAATACTACTGTTTCTTCTGAGGAAGGCGGAGGTAAATTCCGTCGAAATTATAAGGAAATAACGTGTGAGTGTTCTTTTTATGGATTCGTATATTGTTTGTTGCTGTCTAAGTGCATATATATATATATATATATATATATATATATATATATATATATATATATATATATATGTGTGTTGTGTGTGTGTGTACATCGTTTTACTCAATTAATTCCCTGCCAAGAGTAAGGTTGTGTTTGCAAATAAAATGTGTGATATGGAGAAGAATTATTTGATGAAGGTGGGCACATTCTTACTCAGTGGAGGAGAAGATAGAAGGCCAGTGCATAGACGGCTTGGGCAACAGAGGGGGGGGCCAAGCGTGGGAGAGGAAAGGAAAAGAAGACGAAAGGGGAAGGACGAGACGGGGGGGGCGGAAGGAAGGGGGTATGAGAGAAGGAGAGAGGTTTATGGAGCTTAGCGGAGGAATGCGTTCCCCCGCGGTGGCGCGTCCAAACCCGACAGGATTTACGACGACAACGCGGAGGGCGTGCGGAGCAATTTTCCCCGCGCGCACTCCCGACACGATGCCGACGGATATTTTTGCCGGGATTAATGGACGTCGAGTACTGTTCCGTGAATTGTTTGCTCGCTGCGGGTGCGAAATTTTGGGTACCCTGCTCTATCCAAGCTTCTGTGCTCAATTGCTTTGAAACGTGGTCGGTGAAAATGCGACCCCTCTTAATTGAAACTTTGTTTGTTGCTGTGCGACATTATAACTTCGTTCGCTGCATAAAGGTGACCGACGAATAAATATGTATGACGGAAGAAGAAAACGGAATATTTTACCGGTTTGAGGGCATCCATCTGTAGCGTAAATTTAATTCGATATTCATACTAAAAAATAAAGTTGTTTGATGATTTTACCACATATTTTATATAGTATGTGGTTGTGGTTTGATATAAGTTACCACATATCTTAGGGCGTTTAAGGCGAATGGAGTACGGTTTTGATGATTTTCCTTGAGTTTAAAAAATATCTTTCTTCTTATAAGTAGAGCCGATCCAAATATTATTAATATTTGGTAATCGAACGGTTAAAGTAGGTTTTGGATGGACACAATTACCAAATAAATATTTTGAGACTCCTAACAAAACACAATCCAGCAACCTACTCTATATCCAGCCACTCTTACTCTCTCCCTTCATCCCTTATTTCCTCGTTTACCTTAGAGTCTTCCCTCTATTACAATTTTCAGCATCCCACTGCTGATCAATACGCCCTTCATCCATTTTTCCTGCCTCCTTAAGACTTCTTCCAACAATCCCCTTTCCTCGCCCACCATACCTTGTTCTTCCTCATTTGTTTCCTTGCCTAGTGCAATTATTCTCCTTACGTCCCTACTACTGTAACTGTATTGATCCAAAACACTTCCGAGACACGTAAACTGTTCTACCTGCTCTATTTTTTCCCTCCTATTTTAATGTTTAGTTTAGATTTTGTCTTTCTGGAAAATCACATAATCTCTTTTTATTAATACTGATTCTAATCCCATATCTATCGCTCTGAATGTCCAATTCACTCAGCAATGCTTGCAACCCCTTGGCTGACTTAGAAACTAAAACTTGGTCATCAGACAACCTAATTGAGTTTACGAATTCCCCGTCGACTTTAATTCCAACCTCCAGTTCTTCCCATGCCTCGTTAATAATTTCCTCCACATATAGTATACGTTGAACAGCACCGGTGATAATGCGCAACCCCGCCTTACAACTCTAGTACACCCCTTCCTAACACCGCCCATCCGAACTCTCCACTCGCACCTGAGCTGTCTGAGACATAAACAGGTTGCGGATTAGCCTCCTGTCCTTCCAATCTATTCCTATTTTATGTAATATGCTCATTAGTTTTTCTCAATTTACTCTGTCAAACGTCTTTTTGAAATCTACGAAACAGGAAAATACTTCCTGATTGCATTCTATATTTCTCTCCATTAGTGATCTCATTACTGCAATGGCCTCACTAATGCCTGCCCCTTCCCAGATTCAAAGTTATCATCTCCTAAGTAATCATTTTCCCTACTCTCTATCGTTTTGTTGATGATTCTGAGAACAAGTTAATCTGCGTGGGGAAATTAAAGTTAGTGTTCTGTGGTTGTGTTTTGTTTGGAGTCGTAAGTTAATTATGTGATAGTTGTATCCATCCAAAAATCTACCTCAACCGGTAGATTACGTTATGACAGTTCTGTGGTCCTTACATGATGTAGCCTTTGGATTTTTCGGAATAGAAGGAACACTGTTCTCACTAAGTCTTCCGGCCAGATTTCTTCCTCATAGATACTACGAATCAGTCGATATAGACTTTTCGTATCTCATTTTTCTAAGCCATTCAACATTTCTACAGGAATATTGTCTACCCCCACGGCCTTATTTGCTTTCATCTCCTTTAATGCCCTTTCTATTTCATCGTCGAGTATGCCTGGACCTAAGCTATTTTCCGCTACGTAATGTTCGTTTTCTATGTCTAAACTTGTCGGCCTAAGTTCTTTATCATTCTTGGATATATCTTCTGTTGGAGCATTTCTGTGTCAACTGTTATCTCACCTAACTTATATCTAACTGTTAGCACAGATCTTTCGGTGTTAATTCCCGATAGTGATTTAACCTTGCACCAATTTGCACCCTTCCTCTGCAAACTTTTCATATTCTCGCACTGCTCTTCCACTATGCTTCTTTTGCTTTATTTATTAACCGTCTATATATTTTATTAAAATTTTAACTTTTAATTTAAACTTTTAATTTTAACTTCAATTTTTAGCATTCTTAATTTTTATTATCTGATAGTAAACATGCGTAATTATGCACTACCTTCTTCCCTCTACAAATCACGTACAACCCTCAGTACCCTCCTTTTCCTCACATCGCTCTCTTCTTCTCCTACACCATAACCCTCCCTCGAAGGAATATTTTATAAAATAATATGCGTTCATATTCCTACGCTGACAAAAGGATTACCACGCCAAAAATATCGGTACGATTAAATTATTTTTCTCCAACTCTCTTTGCCGTTTGTACAATAATTATCCATCATTTTATTTATATACGTGCATTATTGAGTAAAAGTGCATATGGCACGATATAATTTTAAGGGATACTGAAATGTTTTAACGGAAAGAGGAAACTTCTTTGTGGAAATGACATAGACATTTGGAAAATGAGTAGAGATAATGTAGCCTGATTTATGATCATTCACATCCACGTGTTGAACAGTAATCAATACGCGGATTTCAGATTCTTGTCTTAAGCAAAACTATTCTTTTGGTTTTAGATTAGTCCAAACAATTTGTATAATACTTGATAAATATAATCTAATAGAAATCAATAAACTGCTTGAATCTAGTCGTCCAAAAAAACACTAGCATATAAATTCTAGACGGAAGTTAAGAAATTAAAAAAATGATATGAGCTGAATTAGCCTTTATGCATTTTAAAATTTGATATTGAAGTTTTTCCGTGCATAATTAAAAAACACAGATAATTTGTATTTATTATTTGAGAACAAAGTCTCTATTTGAACATTATGACAAAATTTTCAGAATATTTACATGTATCAAACGTGTAATACATAGCTTTAGCATGATGTAGACTAAATAACAGCACATAATATTTCGAGTAGCACACGTATTTATATGTGAACCTTTGAACGGTATTAAGATGAAAGCTTGAAAAAAATGAGCTTTTATGAACATTTAATGCTAACAGAAGATAACATTACTTTATTATTCTATTTTAAAAAGCTACAGACTCATAGAATTGAGTTTAGAAATTGAATGAAGAATCGAAACCTATTCATGGGTAGAAATCGGCAACGACTAAAATTTAGTTCAAGTTAAACGTTATCTGAAATACAAGAAGATGAGGGAAATGAAGACTAAATGATGGTCACACAGCTTTATAAAATATTGAAACAACTGTGCAACTTATAATATGTGATATGCATATGCGACTGTTCTCTTGTACACATCACATATTTTAGGTTGTATAGATGTTACGAATTCTTATGTTCTGAATTATTTCTCAGCTCCTAAAGTGAGAGATCAATGAAAAATGATACATGTTCTGCATGAAGAATAACTTGACGTAGTTAGATATAGTAAGGCTGGATTAGTATTAATATGTATATTGAGGAGGCAATTAACGAAATCAAAGCATAGGTAATACTTAGTGTATGAATTCAAGGATTAAAGATAAGCCTGCTACGAATAGAGACGGGCATAGTCCGTAGAGAAAAAGAAGGCCTTGAAAGATAACTCTCAAAAATAGATAAGTGGACAAAAGGGACAGTCTATAGATAAAAATGGCAAAGAGAATCATATAGTACAAACATAAAAAGTAGAAGAGAGAAAGGGAATATGGCTGGACATAAGAAGAAGCAACTAGTAATGACACACAATAAGAGCAGAAACGTAAGATTGATATTCCAAAAAATGCTAAAAATGGAATCTACTTTTCAATCATTTTGAATTTTGAACAATAGGAAACGCAGAGAAACAACAGTGGACGTAAAGGACATGTGGTAATAGAGAATTATTATTATTATTGTAGGAAATCTACCGGTTAATGTAGGTTTTGGATGGACACAGGTACAAAAAAATTCCCTTGTCTCTCCCAATGAAACAAAGCCCAATGTATTTCCCTAAAACAAACCTCTCTTCATCTTCGGATACTTCCATTCTCCCATCATTCCGTCCAAGGTCCCTATCCTATTTCTACCCCATCCTCGTTTGCCTAGCATTTGCCTTTTCATCACAACCTTCAACATCTCACTGTCGATCAATATCCCTTTCATCCATTTTTCCCCACTCTTTATGATTCTCCTAATCCCCTCCTCTCTCGTCTACCGTCGCATTCCACAACCCCATCGTTATCAAATACCCCTCTGCAGGTTAACAAGTGATTATTTCCTCCAAATGGTCGCATAGCCTACAGACCTCTTCCTCCGTATAATTGCTTGGTGCCATTTATACCTGAAGAATTATCAAGTTCATCGGTTCCACTTTTATCTCTACTAGTAATATTATATCCGTTCCTTCCTCTATGCTGACTACGCATCTCACTAACTTTTTATTCAGCAGTATTGCAGCCCATCGCTTGCTCTCGTCCCTCCGCTGTAATATAATCAATAACTATTACTCCAGTAAATCCCCGCTATCCTTCCATAATGCCTCATATAAAAATAATGTATCTATTGTATATATATATATTTATATGTATGCATAATTTTTATATTAATGTTAATTGCATTTTAAAATTTTTAATAGCATATAGTTTTGAAACAACAGTATAAAATAAGGATGACAGAAGTCTGAATGTACATAAGAATACACCGTACAACATTGAAGATTCAAATTATGCAGTGTAGTAACCAAATATTTGAGAAAAATAATTTCTAAAATTTTCATTTATTTATACTCCCAGATAGAAGGAAGCAACGATGCAACGAAGCAACTCCCAGATAGAAGGAAGCCTTGTATTTAACGACCGGCATAGCCGCAACAACAATTAAATATTCGTTATTAGATGAAATATAGTAATCATCTTTGCATGCTTAAATAAATATAAGTTGCTTTCCGAAATCTTACAAGTCTTAATGAACCACTAACTGAAATTCAGACCCTGATGTGTAGGTCAATATCTGAGCTCTCTCAAGACGTCATTTCATTCACGTAAGTCAGTTTTGTAGGTAGAATTTATCAAATAGAAATTAGAAATAGAAATTAGAAATCATTTGAGGTAGAATGTATCAAATATAATGTATGAATCATTGTTATCGGTATAATTCAACTAATATTAACCAGTAAATAAATTCTGTACATGGTACAGTTTTTATCCCTAGCAGCCACTCTCACAAATTACTGTCTTCCTTCCATTATTAGAATGGTCAAACGGCATGAATGCTCTCACTATATTTTTGTGATAATGGGTTTTCCTCATGATAACTTTATGAAAGACAAGAGAAGTTATTAAGTGCAATTAGCATATTCAAAGAGGAGAAATTTCATGACAGGGACCTTAAGAAAATACTCCAAGAAAGATCAGCGGAAATTCTGAATGTGTACTTGTATCACGCACTAGAGTTCCATTAACTTGGTTATGAAAGGAAGGGAATAAAATTTTAGTTTTTTTTCAAACATAACGTAGGTTATGTTTCATTACCCAGAGTAAATTATGGGTAAAGTTTTAGTTAAATGGCAATACCAACTTTAAAAATAACGTTATTTGTAGAGCATTTTGGATTAACTGAAAACTCAAAAGGCGAGGTAGAGATAGATCAATTACTTCAACTTAGTTATCTCTAGCCAAAGTTACCGACTTATTGTGTACCTAATATTCAGCTCTAATGTTCTATTCATTTGATAGTTGATTTATTTGAGAGCGTAAGTGTAACAGAGGGAGAAAAGTTTCACAGTTACGGTGAATAAAGTCAAAGTCAAACAAAAAGTATCACCAGACTATTTCAGAGTGAGATATTTCGCCAATAACACTGTAATTTGTACAAATGAATTGACATTTTACTTGAAATGAAGGCTAGAGAGCAACAAAAACTTGTGACAATTAGATAAAAGCCTGTTGTGAGCCAGACAGAGTAGAGATTAAATTCATTACGCCTCAAATTAAAAATAATGTAAAGGAAACGTAAGGACGGAGCTTTCTTTCCTCTCCTATAATTTTGATTCACTTTTGATACTCATTTTAATCAGCCTTAGTCTGGTAAGATTCATGGGTATAGTGACAGGTGAGGGTTTGAGTTTTCGACAAATTGGGTCCGGAATCTGAAACTACACTTTTGGCACGCGCGTGACCCAATAAGGGATGAGAATGTTTTTTATTGCTTTCGATCGAAGCTGCGTAACTGAGCAAACAGAATTACCGTGAATTTATGGAACGTGCCATTTGAATGCTCAGGTCAATTTTGGTGTGGGATAATGAATGCTGTTGGTGTTACAGGGTACGGGTGTTAGTTGCCAACTACGATGTTGGAGGGAGATGAGGCAGAGGATGTGCGATCTATCGGTAAGCTAGGCTAAAGATATGATAACGTTAGAGAGAATGGAGAAAAATTCAAGCAAAACATTATAAACCGGTAATAGTTGCCCGTTTGATCGAATGTCTTTGAAGAAAATAAAATTAAAGTAGATAATATTCCTCCCTCTCATATTCTGTTTGAATGAGTGCTCCCATCTTTCACATACTACACGTAAAATCATGTAAATGATTTCCCACCGGTAGACAATTTTTCTGGTCGTTGGATATGAGCCTCTAGTGAATATGGTGGGCGACTGATATTAAGAGCCAAGGCTGCATTAGGATAGCAGAGTAATTCATTTAAAATTTCATATCCGTTCCAAAGCTTAAGTAAGTGTTGCGAAACTCACAAAAGTCCAATGAAACTTTAGGAGATTATTTACAGCAGTCATGAGCACAGGCTTATGCAAAAAGTTCTGCATGAAAGACAACGATCCACAGTATGGATCGAGGTTTATGGTTTCTTGAAATTAAATATTTTTGCAAAATAACTTGTAAAATTGAGTCTAAGTTAGAAAATGTTACTTTTACTGACATGTCCACACTCTTGTAGTATAATCCTCAAATATATGACTTTATTAGCTTACTTGATAACACTCATTTGCTCATTTTTCCATTAAAAATTTTTTAAATAGAAAAATGAGTACTTTGTTTTAGTATTCACGAATATTTTAGAAATTATTGAAAGATATCTCCGTAATCAAAATTTGGAAAATCTGTCTTTTGGGTTTCCCATATGTAAGATAGTCGTTACTGGAATTCCCTATGACGACTTGGGTTGTTGATAAAGTTCTGTTGCACAGAAAGTCGGATAATTTCTCGATTAGCTGGAAATATTCGGATACACTAACTAAATGCTATCCTGGCAGATGACCAGATGGACTCCCAAAACTCAATCCACTATGTTACTCTGCACTTTAAATGATAGCAGCCTGGCTGTATTTTCGTGAATATTTACTCTGTTTTGATTCTTTATTTCCGTGGCCTAGCTTTTTCTTGATATTCTAGATGCATACTTGTAGGCATATGATATCTTCTACAATATCCAAAAGTGTCTGACAAAATATCAACAGGCAGGATTGGTAATAGGGTAGAATTTAAAGGGGTCCTCGGGGTAAGTATATAAAAGATGATGCTATCACGTTTTACTCAAGGGAAGAAGTAATTTGATTTGTCCATATTATACTCTTTTCGGATTTAGTTCTATATCTTTGGTCAAATTAGCGTATGGTTATGGATTAAAAATAACTTATCAAACCCACCAATTTCTATAATTTTCAGTAATCTAAATACGGAATGAAATGCACTTCACTAGGTGAACATCCGATACTTCTTACCTGTAAGCAAGAATTACGGTAATATACCACTTAATCACGAGTATTAAAGGACGGTACTGTCCAGCGTGAACGCTGTTGTTATAATGAGATTTGCTAGCTAAATCTGAAATATTTGACACGTAACTTTTATTACATCTAAGAGGAGAAAGATTGAAAACCTCACCTGAATGGAAAATAAAAACTACCATTAATATGCCTGATAGTTCAAATTTTATGTACGCATAATTATACTGATAAGTATTGATGAAAGGAAAAAATATGATATAAATAACACTGAATGAAGAGCTAAAGACAGCGGTACCACAGAATCCCTTCCTTAATGAAATTAGAAGGAGAAGAATTGACCTCGCAAAGCTATGCACTAGGAACTAGACAAGTTGAAGCACACATAGAAAAAATTCGATAAAATCTGATTAAATCGTCATAAGTGTAACAAGCAGAAGGTTCCAGTTATAAAACTGAAATTTTCGCAACTTTTTTCTCGCTTCAACCAGAACTTTTCATTTACTCACTATAATTTCCTTCGCATTTCTCCTCATCGATATGTCTCAATCAATTTCTCCTATTAAATCATATGATTGCCATCAATTTCCTTTATTGCTGTCTTAATTTAGAAAATTATAAAGAGTAAAACTTAAGGTTGCCCTACATGAATCTTGAAATGTTGTTAAATATTATTGTGGTATGCTTTAAAGCAATCGCATATATGAATATCGAGTGAAGTATAATATGAGTCGTTATTTTGATATTATAAAAAGTTGTGTTAAGCTAAAGACATTTTCCTTGTCCATTTTATTCATTAAATGACTCTGCAAAACTAGTAATATGAGTGTTGGTTTTTAGGCGATATTCCGGAGGGTATGTTTTCATCATCTAATGGAACCGACAAAGTCATAGCTGAATTATTTTATCTCAAGTTCCGTTCATCCTGTCCATCTGCTCCCTAAAAATATCAATCAAATTTCAATGTTTCTTTAACAACCACTTTGAATAGATGTGAAAGAAAAATTTATGTTTTGAAAGATAAAAATCGCTATTGATGTAAAATTTTCCTTTTCACCCCAAGTAAAAAGTCTCTGATGACTTCCCGCTTCCTCTCATCCTAAAAAGCAACACCCGGAAAACCAAGCCTCGACCAATTGATAGTGTAGTATTTTATCTATAAGGTAACCACGTACCATTTTTAATTCCTGATAATCATATTATTCATATATATATATATATATATATATATATATATATATATTACAATGTACCGTAACTAATAACCACATTGAATTTCTCACATTTGAGGTTTCTTCAGCAATGACATTAAAAATACATTAATATATCCTTCGTACTACGTTAGGAGAGATTATATAGAAAATGAGAAAAGAAATACTGTGTGGAATCAAAATATTTTCGATGCAAATGTTCCCAGGAATAATAAGGGATCAGAATAACTTTCATCGACCGCAGAAGGCGAAATACATAATTTCTTCGATTCTTTTATTCATTTTTCTAAGTAGTTTTGTTTTGACCGCTCAGTATTTTATCATACTTTTTTCCATATTACTAGTGGCTCAATTCGCATGTGTATTGAAGTATTTTACTCTTGAATATTCTAATGAATGTGTCTTTATTCAACGTTAATTCTGTCAATTGCATTATTTTACACATTTATTGGTGCCTAAAATTAATAAAAATTTAAGTATTAAAGTTGGATGCCAGTTGTGGAACTGCCTGCTGCCAAATGCTTAAGCAGTGGGTATTAGGGTGCCATGTAGTCTAAATCATGGTAGCTTGATTATTTCAGCTCTCATTTCTGGAAGATGATTATCCCTATGACCCTATTTGAGCAATTATTGTCTTTACTATTCAGCTTTTATTTCTGGAAGATGCTATTTTGGTGCCTAATGGGCAACTATTGTCTTTACTAATCAGCTGGTACGATAACTGGTTAATCAGGATATGACTTATCTCAATGATACTGTTATTTTACAAATGCGCCAGAAAAAGGTAAAAAATAACTGGCGAATAAAAGATCAAGAGAATAAAGATGCTGCTAAAAGGTTTTCTCATGTTTTTCCCTTGCGACTATGGTCATTAAAAATTTCGAAGACATATGTCATGAATTTCTCGTTTATACTTTATTTGCTTTCATGACAGACCACTGTTGATGGAACAATCCATACGGTCGAAGGGTCAATAATATATGTTTTACTCAAAATCTCTAATTTTTACCATGTGGACAATTTTTTATGTAATTTATTTTTCTTCCAATTCTAGAATATGATATAAAATAGAATGTAATTATTTTACTGCATTTCATTTAATCATTTAAAATTTTTAAGCAAATAAATACAGAATCCTAATTATATATTCACATAATATAGATTGAATCTGTTTTTATTTTAGGTGAATCTTGAGGTTTGATCTTATGTCCAACTACGCATTAAATTAGCCATATGCATGATTTTTTGACATAATGGATAACTTATCCACTGTGGTAGAGATCAAGTTATTATTTTTTGAAAGTTTTTCTGAGTAATTCAAAAACAATTCCACGACTAACATCGTTTCACGTCGTAAATATTCAAGTAGAACCCTGGTGTCTTGTACTGTTATCGGGTGAGGAGGATAATCATACTGAGAAACAATTAATGAAGCGAATCAACCGCCGGAGGAGCGTCGTCTATAATGGCGTCTCATCTTTCACTCTTTTCACGTCCCATTTCCTCTTATCTTCTCGAAAATGCAACCCCAGCTGCTACGCTTGGGTTACCCGCTTCTCATGTCGTCATCCACAATGAATCATCCATGGTGCAAAACAAGTTCTTATTTAAGTTCCTCTGGGAAACGTGACGATATGACTGTAATGCACGTGACTTTGACAGAGAAGGAACTTTTTTAAGAAACGTGTTAAGAATTTACCACCGTTATGGCGTATACAAATGTTTTCCGAAAGAACGTCAGATCGAAATACATAGGCAGCATATTCTAAATGAATTTGCATAAAGAATGAATTTTTGCAGATTATTTATTTGTAACATGTAACGAGCATTTAGAATTAGTATGTTTTTTGGTGATATTTATCATGCAGTATACAATATTGTGTAACCATCAAATGGTTTCATTTAAAAAATGAAGGGTTCATCAAGAAAATGTAACAACTTTGATTTATCATTGACTTAAATGCACAATTGTATACAAAATATTTTTTGAAGTAATTAGTCAATGAAAATGTACATCTATTCAAATTTTATATAAAAACTAATGAAAATAAACAGGGATGGAGGGTTAAACCCGAGGATCCTGCGCATATGCTACGCACAAAAACATGCAAAGAACACTCAAGAGCGCTGGCCTGAATCCACGGTGGCCGCCTTCGTCGACGAAAGAAATCTGAAGGAAGAAAATGGGAAGAGCATTGGGGGATTGTGGGATTTAGCATATTTTGTTAAGACAAGGTAGGAGAAGAGAGGTAGGACTGGAGAGTCCTTCCTATTACGAGAAGTCACTTCCATCCTAAAAGCGGCGTTGGGGATTCTAGCACGGAAAGAGAGAAGCAGTGATCAAATGATGAATCAAGAGGCAGAATGGTTAAGAAAGAGAGGGAAGGGATGTAGAAATTTGTTTGATGAGCGGTGATTATATATTTGGAGGAAAGCAAAATAGAAAATTCTTAAATATAGACAGGGGGTAAAAGGTTGTAAATGATGATGCACATGACATATTTGGAGAATGATTCGGTGTGGGAGAGGCGTGTCATAGTGATGTGAGTGAGTCAGAAGGGAAGGATCAGAATGAACGAGAGGGTGTGTCTTGTAGCTGGGTTGGTAGCAGGGCGATGTTCGATATAGAAAGGAAACAAGAGGATCAAACAAGAGAATCAAACAAGAGGAAACAAATGGGAACAAAAAAAAATTTGATTTGTAAGATATGTTTTTGGTTTGCTAACTGTTTTAATTATACCGAGGGGGATTGGGGAATAGGAAGTAGTTGTATTCTTTACTTTTTAATATTGGGTATATATTTCAGCATACATTTTAATTTATGTGTTTATTGGAAGTAGATGGTGCATGAATTAACTGTTTTGGAGGTCGTACTTTTGGACGTTGAGATTAATCGGCAGATGGAAGGAGATTTTTTCTTTTAAAAAGGTGCCGCGGAAATCGAGTTTTCAGTAACGTGGAGAGTAAGTTATATCTTTTTAAAGCGGGTGTCTCGTTTTAAATTCCATGCCATCCGATGAAAAGTGAATTGGCGATTGTTCGTATGATGAGGAAGGCATTGCAACTACTGTAGTACAGATATCGCTGGTAACTTGACGATTTTTTGAGTACAAAAGTATAGAAGTTTTGTATTTTAAGGCGAATATGGATGTCAAGGAAAGTGATAGCGGAGTTAGAAAAGGATAAAGTCATTTAAACGGAGAGGAATGCGTTTGGACTTGAAATGGACGCATCAAGATAATCTGATTCATGGGTCCAACGGAAAAAAGATCATTCAAGTATCAGGCTCATAAGAGTGGTCTAAGGGACTTGCCGAAAAGACAAGTTTGTTTTGGGTGACCCATAAAGAGGTGGTAATATGTTGGGGTCACATGTGTTTTCATTGCAGTGCCTTTGGTTTGAGGATGGAGAAGTTTATTAAAGAGGGAAGCATTTTTTTCTCTACACAAGGTAAACAAATGGAGTCAAAATTGTTTGGGAGAAAGATGAGGGGTCAGTCATTAGGAGAGTGGTTTAGAGCGACGACACGTTGTCCGGGTGAAATGGATGTTTTGGGTGAGTTGACGTAAAGAATGACCATGAGTTGGTTTGAATGAGAAAATTGTTAACTATACAAATAGGAATTACAACATAGATTGTGACTTCAAAGAGAAGAATTTTATTACAAATATTTATCCGGATTTTTTCAGAACCACTAATGAAATGAACACCTTGCGTATACTTAGCTTAATATATCAATGTTAAATTCATTCCTTAAAAAAACTAAATAACAAAACCATTTGTCGTAATTTCAGTTAAATTTTTAAATTTTTAAACATTATACTAGCCAGTTTACGTCCATTATATTTCTTTACAAGTTTTGTAAAATTTTTCAAACAGGAAAATCCATCGAATGGATTCTATCACTATAATGTTAGTGGGAACAATATTGCTATCATTAAACGTGCGACCATGGAAAGAGTGAGTGGAAGTAGCGTATATTAAAAGCCACAGTGCGTTTCTGCCTGCACACTCCACAGTGAAATTGTGGAGTAGTAAATGATGTTTATTTTTGTTTGATAGGAATCCCTCAAAGATATGTTATTATAAAAATACCGGAAACATATAGCAGCCAAATGAGGAAATATTTCTTGACGAAGAAATGTAAAGAGGCACCAAATCCAATATCAACTAAGTGTCGGAAAAATTATTCGCCGCAGGCCGAGGGCAATAACCCGAGTGCTCCATCTCAAAAGCTTCCCTCTTTCACCTGCAACCCCTCCCTCCCCATATTCCTCTGTAGCTCACACACGGATAAGGTGAAAAACATTCCCAGTGGGGTTTCTCGCACGGATGTGTGACGGAGGGATTGGAGGGAGGGGTGAAAAAAGCGGACAAAGCGATGTAAAAGGTGGCCAATGGGAGAAATAAAGATTTGAAAAACGAGCAGCTCTGAGAGAGACAGGGAAAGAAGGAGAAAGAGAGGGAGGGAGAGAGGGAGAAAGAAAGAGTGAGAGTGGGAGAGAAGAGGGAAAGGGGGAGAAGAGGGAAAGGGAGAGAGAAAGAGTGGGACATGTAAAGAGAAAGGGTAGAGGCAAAGGAGAAAGAGGATAGAATTTGAAAGTATAAGGAAGCAAGAGGGAAAGGCACCCCCCCTGGGGGATGGGATACAGGCTGGGATGCGCGTGTTACTCGGGACGTGTACCAAGTCTCCGAGTAGGGCGCGTACGAAGGGAAACTGAGCCTCCTGCCACTCCATCGCCACCCTGACATTCTTTGCCATACTCCTCTTTCTCTCTCGTTTCCTCGGGATGCTTCCCTCTTTCCCATTGTGCAGTCATTCTTTTTACAAAGGGAAAGAAATACAGGAGAGGAACGGAATGAGGCGACCATAAAAAATTCCGCGAAATGAAAATGGTTTAGGGTGCATATGGATTCTTTCTGTGCCGTCAACGTAGCAGAGGCAGAACGCACGCGGATGCCGAGGGTGAAATGGAAATACGGCGGATGGATGAATGAAACAAAAGACGGGCTTCGCGGGAGCCTGGAAAAGGCCCGTGACTGAAGCTGCCCAACTAACATCTGTTTTTGGGTCCACATGAAAATGGGGCCACAGTTTGAGTGAGAGTTAAAAATTATAAGAATAGAAACTGGGAAGAAATTCAGAATCGATGAGATCCTTAGGTCTCGATAAGCTAATTCACAGCGAAGAATCAAGTTTTATTTCTTTTCATTTTATGTAATTCATTCATTTGAAATGGATATAGTTACACAGACAAATTTACAAGTAAGGTTTCAGTACCCCCTAACTACTTATATTCTTCTGAGTTCCAATTTATGGTTGAAACGTGTCTCTCTTCGTAACTGTGCAATGCGGAAAGAGAAGATGTTCGCGTTTACATTCAGATCCCACCCATCTCTGTGGATAAATTATAACCTTAGAACATAATGTAAATTGACCGTATGGAAGAAAGATAATAGTGGCTAAGAAACGGGCAACATTAAATAATACATGTATACCGGTGAAGTATGTCTGACCCGGAAAAAAATAAAGCAGATTTATGCAACCAGTTATGCGCATTGTGAGGCATAAAGTTGTAAATTATATGAGAAAATAGGAGTCATTGCATACTCGTAAACAAAAATATCTATCTAATGTGGATCGTTTTTGTTGAATATATTTCACCTAACAATTTTCAATACTTATCAACGTTGCAGGCATTATTAATTATTTAGTGTTGTAATGCTTTGAAAGAAAATTGAAGTAAAACCTCTGGGAATATGAATTCGGTTTTTAGAAGTTCAGAGTAGTATGAGACGCAATATTTTGCCTTAAGATGCAGTGTGAAAAAGGTGATACGTGCAAAAAAATCACTGTATACATCTTTGCTTAAATACATAGAAAGATTTAAAAATAAAATGTACGGAATGCAACAACTAGAAATGCTTTGACTTTAATAACATCAGTAGGAAAATAACATAAAAACTTTTCAAGGAAGATTTCATCCCAATGCTATTTACAGGTAGAAGAAAAATAAATGAGAAAATATTGTAATGAATGAGACAGAAAATTGACCGCAAAAATTCAAGTGCAGTTTTTCCGGTTACTCCCTATTATCTAGATCTAGCCACCTGTTACTTTTGCCTATATCTCATTATGATAAGTCACCTTCGGCGAAATTTTGCATACCATTAGAAGCAGTGGCAAAGACTTCTTAGAAAATTTGAAAGATACCAACAGAACTTCAGCAGGGCTTCTATGACAGGAAAGAAGTGGAAAAAGTGCATTGCATCAAACGGGGACTACGAGTATGTTGCAAAGAGAATTTATGTTTATTGTTCATTAAACGGTTGTCATTTATTTTATTAATATAACAACACAGTAATCAACCCAAAAGTCGGTTTTAGTAGGTGATGGTAGAGCTCAAAACACACAATGTATGTGTGTTTTGTTGACATTGCACTAAAACAATTATTGCTTCAATCTTAAGACCACTTGCTTTTGTTTATTTTAAATAGTTAATAAAACAGAGAGGGAATGGGTGTTTCAGGGCCTAAAGGAGGTCTGAAGTGACCACCTCGGGGCCCTGATATGTCAGTGAGTTTCACCATTGTCTCCCTCCTTTTTGTGTTACTATTGTTCAATAGTAGCTCCACCCAAGCTAGTTGATTTTTCGGGTACCAGATCTTCCTGGGAAACCATAACCGGCACAGGGAAAGGAACTAGCTCCCATACCCTGATGTGTGAATATTCACACGCCGTCGGGCTTGGTACATGGGTGAGCTCTACCATCACCTACTAAACCGACCTTCGGGTTGATTACTGAGTTGATGGTTTTTTTATGTAGTATATATATGGACATGTATATAAATATATATACATATAGATACATATCTATACATACATATCTATATTTGCATATATTCAGGATCGATATATACTATATATACAAATATATCTAGCCTCTTTGAATACCTTCAACATGGTGTTCATGAACGATTCGTGGTGGTTTTTATGGTATAGGTATGGTAGGTAGGTGTTTATGCCATTTCCTTTCCCTGTGCCGGTTATGGTTATGGTAGATCCGGTACCCGAAAAATCAACTAGCTTGGGTGGAGCTGCAGGTGCCCAAAGTGCCTTGCCCGGGAATCGAACCCGAGACCCTCCGGTCAGTAGTCCAACGCTCTACCCACTAGACCACCGCGACCCGCTCTATTAATATATATATATATATATATATTGTGTTTATGGTATATATATATAAATATTATGTGTTTATGGTATATATATATATATATATATATATATATATATATATATATATATATATATATATATATATATATATATATATATATAACCATAAACACATTAATTAACCCGAAGGTCGGTTGGGTAGGTAATGATAGACTTCACCCAGTACTAAGCCCGACGGCGTGTGAATATTCACACATCAGGGTAGGAGTTGTTTTTCCGGTTATATGTAATTCACTTATAAATATATAAACTTTTTTAGCACATCATAGTATTTCAACAAAAATGATTATATGCAAAGGAAATTTTATTTTAACATTGCCTACAGCTTATAGTTAACTGTAACTAAGAATATATATAATTTTTAAAATAAAAAATATCGAATTTTGGAAATCAGCGTTGTTGTTTTATTCTTTGTATAGATACACCAAAACACAGTAATCAACCCGAAGATTGGTTTGGTAGGTGATGGTAGAGTTCACCCAGTACTAAGCCCGACGGCGTGTGAAATACACACATAAGGTTGGGGGGGCAGTTCCTTTCCCTGTGCCGGCTATGGTTTCCCTGGAACATCTGATCTTGGGTGGTGCTGCAGGTGCCCAGAGTGCCTTTCCCGGGAATCGAACCTGGGACCCTCCGGTTAGTAGTCCAACGCTCTACCTCCTGAACTACCGCGACCCACACATATTATTTATTATCAATTCTTAATAAAATATTTTAAATTTATAAATAGAATTAATAATAAATGTATAATTTATCCATATAAATATATTAATAAAATAAAACATTAAAAATAAATGCTTATGAAATAATGGGAAAAACTAGCATGTTGATGATCAAGCACTATTTATTGTTCTAGCTGTATTGTGTAACCATAGGGGGAACCTCTCTGATGTGACGATATGTAACTCTGGTGTCCGGGACAAAATACATCTCTATATTTGTATTAATTAGGTGGTATATTTTTTCAATTAAAATAAGCAAAAGTGGTTGATAACGTGTCTTCCTTCAAAAAGATATATGTCATCACAGACTTTTTTCATCAATTAAAATTTTTCTGAATCTGAAAAATAACACGAATATTATGAAAAATCGAATCTACTATTCTATATACTATTAAAAAATCTCCTTTTCTACCTCTATAATTACATATAACTCTTGACTTTCCTTCTGATATTATTTTTTCAATATTCAATAATGATTAATCAGAAAAAAATTGCAGAAAATGGTGAGTAATGGATTAATTAATTATCTGCATTTTTACTGTACAAAACATACCACACAAAATCATTTTACAGGGTATGTTAAAATATATAAAAATTCCAACAAAGAGGGTAAAAATTTCCCAGTGTGAACTGCTTTCTTCAAATTTGGTAACTCGCTGTTTACCTTGGACTACTTTATGGACCAGCTGACAAAATAGTTCGAAGAATTAGATTTAGATAATGAGGCATTTCCAATAGTAATGAACTTTATGGATTGAGAGTTTTGGAGACGCCAGGAATGAAATAAAAATCATCAAGATAATGTATCTCACTTAGAAACAACGTGTCGTGAATTTAATTTGCCCATTTAATGAAAACCCAAGGGAAACATTCAGTCAAACAAACACAATAAAATGTTGATTCATCGATGGAGTTAAACATACCAAGAAAGAATTGGGTTTTAGGAATGCGAGAAACGTGAGCACGTTATAAACAAGGCCGTAGGGGTTCAACTCTTCCCTTAGAACATCCGATTTACAAACTGACTGCCTAGAAGGTAACTATCATGCCTCTATCGTCACTAAGTTA
The DNA here is from genome assembly GCA_037158775.1 of Hetaerina titia. Lineage (NCBI taxonomy): Eukaryota > Metazoa > Arthropoda > Insecta > Odonata > Calopterygidae > Hetaerina > Hetaerina titia. The sequence goes on from CM073770.1 coordinate 36,280,893, forward strand.
ACTTAAAAGCATAAGGGAGATGATAATATGCCTTCAAAAAACAACGATAGAATATGACTTCTTCAATTGTGAACTTCGAAGTCCTCCTCCGTCATATTTCCATGAGCGACAAAATTACCTCAAATCCTGTACTCAATAAAATGACTAGACATTTCAAGAAACTGCGGGAGATGCCGCAACAGTAACTATTAACGGAGTCATCCGCTATGTGTGTATTATAATGCAACAATTTCAGAGAGTAAAAATCATTCGCCTTGACCGGGATTCGAACCCGGATCCCTCGATATCCGGCCGAGTGCTTTAACCATTTAAGCTACAGAGACGTCCTCTTACACTCTGAAATTTTGGGGGCTTTAAAGGAACAAGATGTTGTGACGAAATACCGTACATACAATGTCACAGGCATTCGTAGTCGTGCGCGAGGCGCCACAGTCCACGATGTTAAAGCCACGATGTGTAAGACTATTTTGCTCAAATGGCTCTATACTAATAGTCGAAGTTTGAGGAACACACTGATTGACAAAAGCATTACACCAGAATTGTAGTGACATATAAATTGGTTATGTTTGTTATTAAATTGGTTAAGTATTAATAATTTAAATTATTGTTCATTTACTCTATTGTTTATTTAAATTGGCAAAGGTTACACTTCTATCAACTTCAGGCCCTTCGTCTATTTTCATACCGTTAATCATCTAACAAGAGTGGATTTTGAATATTCATAAAATACTATATATCTGGTTTTACCAATAGCGAAATTGAAAAGAATCCCACATTTGTTACATGTTGAGCACCTCCTTAATAACATAGTGCAAACAAATCTGTCCGTTTTTATTTCACATACCTTCTAGATATGTGAAACACTTACTATATATAATCCTCACTAGTAGCGCAGTGCTGATTTTTTTATCTGAAGAAAATAAAAATTTAGTTATTTATTGCTGTCATCGAGTTTAGCAGCAAAATTCCATCATCTATGAATGAAAATGTCATGTGGAATGCAATACACAATGCAAAACAATTAACCAGGCATACATTAAGTTTTGAAACCCTTGTTGACCCTATTATTACTTACTGTACAAAAATTAAGTATTATTGTTCCAATATAACGGATTATTAGTAACCATGAAAGAAATATTGTTTAGGAAAATAGAAGAACACCACCCCTTGAAATAACATCCATGCAACTTCAGAGTTATCTCTTACATTTACAACTGATTCGAAGGTTTACCATAATGCTTATAATGCCTTCACCAACTATTTTTGTACCGGTGAGAACTCAATTATCAACTTGAGAAATAATGACTGGCTGCATTACATTTTAAGTAAAACTACATACACTATGTTAAAAAAATTATCATAAATCATCTTGCTCAGATCTAATGATGAAGTTCTATCATCAAGGGTTTAAAAAAATATAATTAAATATTGTGTCATTGGATTTCATGGAAAAACTGTATTCATATATTAAATACAGATATATTTTGCTCTTCAATTCATCATTTGTTCTCAGCCCTCGTGTTACTGGAATTCATAAAGAAGGACCCTAAAAGATAATTTCATAATGTCATGCTCGTTTCTATAATGTCCACATGCCCAAAGCTTTGGAAAAGGCAATTAATACAACTTTAACACCTTCAACCAATTTTTTGGACAAACCAAGATGGATTTCGTAGTGATTCTGGTTCTGTAAATCTGCTCTTGACATGTAATTAACATCCAGAAAACCTTCAATTAGAACAAGTGGGCAGTTAAAAGTTCCTTTGTGACTAGATCTTTCAAAAAAAACTTTGATACATCTAATCCTGAGTGAGATAAATCCTGTCATATGTACTAAATTAACTTTACAGATTATTTAAATTAGGAATTAAAAGAAAGTTACCTCACTTATCTTATAATTTTAAATTAATAATAATGTATCCATTATTTTATTGATTTCCTAAATCGGTGTTCTTCAATGCTACTATTGGGGCCCCTTTCAATTAATGTGTGTAATAATACCACAATGCACTGACCACTAAAAGGGATAATAAATCTGTTTGCAAACGAAATGGTCAGAATCAATAAATCTCATAGCCCAAATATATGACGTACTTAGTAATAAAAATCATAACGATATCCTAGTTGAATGGCTCTCCGACGACATGTTATTAATTTTTGTTTGTAAAAGTAAATTTATGACCTGGCTTTAAACATGATGCTGGAGTGCTTCAATAAGAGCGATAAAAAATATTCTACGCATGAATATCTCAACACAGTCCACTAATCTGTGCTTTTCATGGAACAATACTCCTCTCATATGTGTAATAATCTTATCGCTAAAAAATTATATTTCTTGATTAAGAACATGCTATTTCATGTGAGCATCACTCTCCGATCGGTGTAGATGTACATTCGATTAATGATAAGAATAAAAATAATTTACATATCTCCCTGACTGCTTCCACTACTTACATTTTAATTTAAGTAATCTCAATGAACAATTAAGAAGACTTTTTAATACTACCTATTGGAAATAAATAGAAGAATCATTTTAATAAACCGAAAAAAAACCTTGCAATTATCGAGTTATTTAAGTATTTTTGCTAAATTTAAGACGTAATGAATTTCATGCCATGTAAATTATAGAGCTCTAAATATTTCTCTTGTTTGTATGTTATAGCGCTGACCTATCCTATGGGATATACTCATGGTCGATACATTTCATGTTGTCCTTTCCAGAATATTTTCAAGTATTGACTGCGTACAATATAATGAAACTATATACTAATCTACTCGCCAGACATTTTTTGATGTTGTTCAAGCTATACAAGTTATACTTTTATGCTGGCGACAAGTCTTGAGAGCTCACAACAGACTACATTTTCATGATTAATTTTATATTTATAAATGCACACACAAATACAAAAGCTATTTTTCCATCTGTGAATCCTATTTTTTAATGGTTAAATTAATAACTATCCCTTCCATGCTGCTAGTTCCCTCTTGTGATCAATTTCTGTTGTTCCAAATCGATGTAAGTGTACTGTAGTATTCTAGTTCAATAAATGTATTGAAAGCAATAGCTACCCTATCTATAGCAATAAATTCCCAATTATGTGAATATTTAAAAGAATGAAGTATAATTCTACTAATTATTAATATTATTAATGTAACATTTATTTTAAGTGTTTGTCGATTCCTAATTATTTTGAAAGATAATTTTTGGCTAATAGTTAGAATAAGATGAAAAATTAAAAAATGAGACTTCACGGTCAGTTAAACATCAAAGAAGGATTTAATGTTTCTGTTAATAAAAGGATAAAAATCTGGTAGTAGTCGTGGTAGGGGAAAGACTATTGAATAAATGCCTATAGAAGTATTTAGAGACATTCATTACTATGAAAAATGAGAAGAGCAAAGAACCAAATGAGCGGTAAGAAGGCCAAGTTTGTAAATGGCGTTGAAGGAAGTCAAAGGGTAATGTGGAAGATTGGGAGTAGAGGCGAGGAGTGGGGGTTTGAAAGAGAGAGAAGCGGAAAAGAGAAAGACGCGTGCGACGAGAAAGTAATTAAAAGTCGAGTAATGTCAATCTTTACCCTTGGCCCCTTTAATTATGTCCGTTCTCAATTTTTAGGATTCTTTACACTCCGACGAAGATTCCGCATCGGCTCCTTAATTTGGAAGAACAAGGCAAGTGGCGGAGGGACCGAGGGGAAGCAGGGACGGGAAGTGGCAGTCGGAACTAGGGAGTACGCATGGGAGGGGAACAGAGGGGGATCACCCAAAGCGAATGTGGATAGGAATTACAAACACAGGGATAAGAAAATTTAAGGAATAGGCAAATGGAGGTTAGCTAATAATATACGCAATTGTTGTAAGTGATGGTTGCTAAAATTTTTAGTACCCAATTAGACAAGCTTCAATTACAGCAGAAGGAACAAACAAGGGGATACAAAATATATTGAATTAATTACAGTTATGGGAAAAGCCTCTCGTCGGTGCGACATTTAGGGCAAATCTGAATAGATATTTTTATAACAATATTGTAAGTTGCCGTAAGTTAACACAGAAAGCGAATATAAAGGTAGAGAAGGATCAAATTGAGTAAAAATCTGCCGTACTGGAATATTTTTTTCTTGCCAAATCCGAAGAATAATAGCCAATAATTGATACCATGAATATTGTATGTACATAGTGTTTATTTCTAAAAGTATTCTTTAATAAACACGGAAGTAATTTTCCTCATGGACATTTATGATAAAAAATAGTGGTTTAGTGAATAGAATGTTACATCTACAGTAAGTAATACAGATATTAACACTGGAAAGTTTATATTTTAATAATATAGGGTATGGCGGATATTGTCATGGAGGCGGAAAAGAGGGTTAGGGAAGAGAAGGAATGGGATGATATCCTAGCGAGGGAAGAAAATCCCGTCCCCTGGTATTTTAATTTTGGAACCTGGACTCATTTTAATTTTTTCCTCCTCCTGCCACTTCACATGAGCAGCGCCGGCCTTTCAGAATTCGTAGCAGCGGGAATATTAATCATGCACTTAGTGACAGAGAATGGGAGAAGATAAGGGAGGCGATTGAGATGGCAGATCGAGACGCCGCCGGTGGGAATGTTTGCCAACGCCAGCAATTTTAGTTACGTACATAAAGGCCTTCAACGTCGACCTTTGGACAAGAAACAGAAGCACTCCCTAGTTCTTTGACTGGATTGAACTCTGCGTTGAGAAATAAAAGGGCGGAACTCGAGACTCGATGGAAACGAAAGAAACTGCTTGAGAAAACAGTGAGACGGAATTAGCAGAAAAATTGCGGGTGAAATTGAAACTAAGGAACCAATTAAAAAAGAATGTTACCCTAAATACATGGATTTATTAAAAAAAAATTAATGGAATGTTTTATATTATATAATAGGGAGACTACTCTGTTGAAAGTTTTAACCTTGAGCATTTGATTTCACGGTAAAATATCATTATCATAGGGATTCAGATGAGCATTCATTCTGTTATGAAATAACGTAAGAATATGTAGGTATATTGGAGCGCGATGGGGAAACGAATTTATTCTTACCAAATGTGTACATATTTTTTTCAATATTTATATAAAATATATAAGAATTTAGTCTTAAAATTGAATCGTCAAAATATTAGCGAATATTATTCAGGTTGGAGTGCATGTCGGAGTAAAGAGCATGCCGTAGAAATGTATGTTGGAGTGGAGAGTGTCATTTCGGGAGAAAATAATTTTGAGTGGGATATTGGAAAGCGACAAACAGTGGCATGGAATATATTCCAAGGCAATTTATACTGCTGAAGATGTGAAATAGTTAAGACTGGTAGAAAGAATAATTATAGTTTAAAGTGAATAAGAGAATAGGCTATATGACATACAAGTAAAGTTACTTGCTTGCTTACTTACATACTTGTAAATAGCTGATATATAGAAATGAGAGTTACGGAAGAATGTTATTTAGTAGATAATTTAAAAAATTAGGCGAAAATTAGCAAATAAGTTAAATAGAACCTAATCAAAATTTTAATAACATACTGCTATATTTGCACAACATTAGCAGGCGTTAACTCTAGATGAAATCCGTCGTATTAATCATTATGACCTTCCCGAGACTTAGTTACTAGAGTGTTACGATATTAATATGGTCATGATAAAATGAAATGATCGCATTATAGACGATAATAACCCATTTCGATAACATTCCAATGTACCATTTGCGCAGATACAGTAATGAAATTTCTTGCGATTCCTACACCAAAATATAGTATAATTAATTTTAAAGTTTATTTGGCCAATTGAAACAAAATTAATTATTTTCTTTGCATCTAATTCTACATTTCCGCTCAAATAGACTTTCATGTTAGCTGTATTTATGTAAATAGATAAATAATTAATCTTATTAATTACTGTAATTAGTTTACTTAGATTAATGAAAGCTACGCCAAAAGTGCAATATTCATCAGATTTTAATATTTATTGGCTCAACTGCTGAATAATGTTTTTTGAGATATTCGAATCCCTCAGACATAGGATAAGGGATCATGCCATTTAGAGCAATGGAAATAGTCGAGGAATATGCTTTATGGAGATTTAAAAAAAATCGCAGCTCATTTTAAGAATTTCACGCATTACAATTTTCCCAGGACGTTTTTACCTAATTTCAATCAATTTTCTTGATATCCTTGTGCCAATAACTCAGAATCAGAACCTTCGTTGAGGTTTAAATATGATGCACGGGGAGTAACAAAATAAAGCATTGTCTTCGTTCAGAAAATTAATTATCTCTAACAGGGTGCAATCTTAGCGATGTGAGGAGAGAGTTATGACTGCGGTCCTCTTCATCAGAGTTGTCAGCGGCAATGGATGCATTAAAAATTCGCTTTTAATGAAGTTTGCGCTTTCCATAACACAAATTCTCTCTTAAAAAAGAAATAATGGTCTCATTCGACGATACTTCGGAATCGAGCGGGGAGAGGAGCATAAAAAGGAAAAAAAATGGCCGAGTGAAAAATGCGAGTTGATTAAACCAGGAGCGGGAAAACACGAAGCAATTTCAGATTAAAAAAATTGCCGGAAAACATACTAACGGATGGGAACGTAACAAAAATTAAGCACGCGGGCAGGGAAAACCTTTTGGACAATGGCTCTCAAACACTCAACCCGTCAAGCTACTCAATCATTCATTTCCGCGTCTCTTTACTAGAGAGGAGGAAAATACGCGTGCTACCGTCCGTCACGCTGTGACACGCACCGTGGCCCGAGCATCATCAAGAGGTCCGCCAGTTACCACTCCAAAACCCCTGCAAAGAGTATTTTCCCCCTGCGTTTGCCTTTGCCTCTCCTTCGACCCCTCCGGCCGTGACCCTCCCAATCAACCCTCTCACAGGAAATGAGAAATCTCCCGTAGCAGAGGGGGCGGACGGGTGTGTTGTGGAGGTTGCTGCGGGAAAGAGGCGGGGAAAAGCCCGGTCATTCACCGAATGGACGACCACGTAATGGACTAAATAGCGGGTGGGGTTGTCCTGCGCGAGGGGTCGGGACTCTCCACAGCCTGGCGCCTCGGGCGGACGCTCTCAAGTCTACCCCACACTCAAGAAAGAACTAGAGGCAGGTGTGAAGGTCAGACTGAGTTAGTTCAACATACTCTATGTGTGTGCAGTTGTGCCAAATCGTCAATCTATTTATGACCTTCGAAAAGAAATCACTTAGGCGAAGTACATCTACATCTACATAAGTACCCTGCGAGCCACCAAAAAGGTGTGTGGCAGGGGAGTATAACCCTATTTACACATAAAGCGTGACATATCCCGAGATGTTTATGGAATACATAAACTATTCTGGTTTCGAGAGTTGATGTAACTTATTGAAGCCATAAATATTTCTGGGTTAATTAGAGGTCCGATTTCAGGGTCATAAAGTCAATTCAAGTTAACCTCGAGTTTCTCATTTTAACGCTTCAAGTTAAATAGGATATGATGATACTATGTTTTCTTTTCGATATGATTTCCAAATCGGTATTGGAAAAAGAAGAAAAATCCACCCCTACTTTTGTACGAACTCAAACCCTCGGCATATATAACAACAACACAAGCCATCACATCAAAACAATTCTCACCACTTTCTTCATTGTTGTTTTAATATATTCTAAGAAAATACCATAAAAAACGATTATTAGTATATTAAAGGACGAAAAAATTCCAAGCTGATCAATTTTACATTGTGTAGTTGGTATTAAATGTACACGAATTAAAAAAAATCATATGGGTTGGAAATGGAAAAATGAAATATCTATGACATTATATAGTTGTATTAATGTTTTTAAAGTGATTTCTTATGCAGTGCGGCTTTAATAGGGAATTTAAAAATATGCGGAGATATTTCAGTGCCATCGTTTCGTAAGATTGTAAGAAAACACATACTGAAGATCACATATAATATATTATAGATTTAAGACTAATTATCACATATAATTAAGATTATAAATATATATATATATATATATATATATATATACACTTTTTTGGAAAACCCACAAACGTGTAATGTAAATTCACTGATAGTCATTAGAAACACAGAAACCAAAACACACAAAAGAGGGACTCACTGGTTCTCGAATTTTCGGTGGTCCAACCACCTTTCTCAAGAGGAACCAACCACCACCTTTCACCTCACCCACCTCAGCCACCTTTCTCTTTCCTCTTGAGAAAGGTGGTTGGACCACCGAATATTCGAGAACCAGTGAGTCCCTCTTTTGTGTGTTTTGGTTTCTGTGTTTGTTATGACTATCAGTGAATTTATATATATACATATATATATATATTATAGTTAAATATAAGTATTAACATTTGTGACTTAGAATCGTGTGAATTAGGAAAAAATGAGACTCATCAAAGGTGAGCTCTTTCGGTCAAGAACAAATTAAAGAGATCAAGTAAGTAATTAAATAAGTATTTTGTGTAGTTTCATCAAATTTAAGAACGGGAAGCCCGCTGGAAATTCCTCTGTAAAATATTCTGCACATAGATAATTGACCACAATAATGAAATAATTGAACCTTTAATATTAAGATTGAAAAATATAATAATTATTGTATCATAAAATAAATAACAAAACAAAGAAATACATATTGGGGACGATCTTAAGGCGATTATATAAGGGGAGCCTTTTTAAAAAAGCTATTTGTCATAAAAAACATAGATTAACAGTTATCGTAAAATCTTATTTTCAATGTATTTCATATGATTAAAGTAATGTGGAACAAAGATTTCCTTCAAATTATATATCTATCCTTTTAATATATGCGTTTTATTTAGAAAATTATACTATTCCAGCCAAATACTCAGTTGTGCTAAGACACCTGAGAGTGTAGGGAGATGCTATAAGGCCATCTGGCTAAATTACTAATGCTTACCACTTATTTAGTAATTAGTATTATATTACAGAACTAGTATTTATAGTGTTTTTCAATGTGAAAATTTGTAAATCAGATGTGAGTTCGATGGATTATCTGTATCGATCTAACAACTGAGATAATCGCTGGATTTAACCTCGCGAGAATTATGAAATTATCCCAAAATGTAATCATTCACGGCTGTTTGGAGTTTAGAAAGAAGTATTTAAAACTCAAAAAACTATAACTATATAAATATTCTCTAAAATAAAAGATTGAATAACATAATAATGCACTAGAAACTGCGGATTAGAGAAAAATCCTCTCGATACATTTCAAGCAAGCTTTTAGAGACACGAGGAAGATTTCATTTGCTGGGTGAAACGAAACAGAGTTACCGATGATAGTATCGTAGAGGCTTCTAATAGCGGCGAGGGTATGAGCAAGGCTCATTGCAGGCTGACCCCAAAAAGCAGCGAGGAGGCATTATGAGCATAGGAATGAGGGAGCAGAGATCAAGGGGGCTCCGCATTTCACGTTGAGCGTAACCACGTCTGCATACCTCCAAAACTCGCAAGGCTGCTTGCTTTGATGCAATCTGGGCTATCTGGATCATTTATTGTTTGAACATGGAATTCATTACCATAGATTCAACATATTTAAAATGAACTAAACATTTCTAGGATGGAAGAATATCGGTTTGACATTTATAATTGCGCTTTAAGACACACATTCCGCAGTTTAATGCCGAGACATGAACATAATTAATCATTGAATTAAATGAAAGTGGTAATATTCCACATGCAAATTATATATAGTATTTTGTCTCTTTCATTTTTTAAAATTATATGTATAAATTATTTATATATACACACATTTTTTTATTAATTAGTGTGATTTCTCAACACAGTAACGTTTACGCTGCTACTGCTAATGTTATCTGTTAGTTGGAAATTTAATATACGAAGAAGACAAAAGACTTTATAATTTGCATGAGGAATATTACTATTTTCATTTATTTTCAATGCTTAATTATGTTCATTTTTCGACATTAAACTACTAAATGTATGTATATATATATATACATATATTTTGTTTAGCTTAGCTGACTAAAGCACACGGACGACCGCCTATGCTGCTGTTCGCCTTTCCCTTAGACCCCCTACTCCGATGACTGCAGAACAGTGGAATCGGGGTAAGCCGTCACGGCGCCGTCTACCTGGGCGTCGCATACACTGACGACTCAACCCATTTCATGGACGACCAATCCTATATGGCTCTCACCCACGATACTTAACGTCATATGACCATGGTGGTGTACCGAAAATCCTATTTTCTACTGCTGAAGGGCAACCGGACCCGACCTCCATCGGCGGTCAGAAGGGCCCTCCCTCAAAATCTTAGGGTTCTGGTGGTAGAAGGAGCTGGCTCCATGATTGAGCGAAACTGGGACATTATAGACCACGTTAAATGAAGTGTTGGAAAACTTTCACTCCCTATCGTGACCCGCGTCCGCCTCCTCAACAAAGTTGTTTTCTTGAGGCTATGGTGCGTGGCCCATCTGTGGCCCTTAACCAGAGAAATATAATGCATATTTTATTAGAGCGACCTATCAAATGATCTGGAATGGCTACATAAAGAAATAGTCCCGTACCAGCTCTATGGCCCATTTAAGTTGGGTGGTCTCAATTGTCACAGATAAAACTCTAAAGTTGGTCTACAGGAAGCTCAGGCTACGCATCTACGGGGATGACGACGCATGGCGCAGAGCACTCCTCAAGGGCGCGTGGCAGGAACTCGCGCGCGACGTATGCCACCGGAGGGCATTTGAAGAGACGTAAAAGGTCGCCTCTCCTGCGAGATGAAGAAGCAATAAGGGTCAGGACCCTGTATCTCAGAGCGCTTGCTGAGCAGCGAAAAAATACATCAAAAGGGACGTTGTCTTGGAAAAACTGGACGACCAGCAGGGCGAACGATTAGACATGTAGTGGAATGTTCGATGTGACCGCAAACACGGGCATGGCGAGGGAGGTGAGGCACCACCTAAGCTAGCTTTTTCGCCCCTTTGTTCGTCATGCGGCCGAATAGACGACGCGCATCTGATTCTTGGGTGTGACGATAAACTCAGAGAATCGGAAGCCCCGAAAAAGACATAAAATTTGGGACGTGTTCGGAGGTGGTGCCATTACAGACATAAATCTGATCATTCAGAACTTACGGCTCTTACCGAGTTTCAAAGTTCTCATAAGGACCACCCTAATCGTGGAATTCATACAATAAAGAACTGCGAATAAACTTTCGGCAAAAGGTATGCAAGCATTAGTGGAACGGATGTGTCTGCCCCCGGTGCCGAACACATTTCACCCGTAGTTGAAGAGTTGTTTTGCAGAATGACTGTGCTTCAACCTATCGATCGACAGTTCTTACCATAGTTTATGATGTTCCGTTGCTAATCGAATTTTTTCTTACTGAATCTTTTGAACCTTGCCTTCACACACACACACACACACACACACACACACACACACACACACACACACACACACACACACACACACACACACACACACACACACACACACACACACACACACACACACACACACACACACACACACACACACACATATATATATATATATACATATATATATATATATATATATATATATATACACTTTTTTGGAAAACCCACAAACGTGTAATGTAAATTCACTGATAGTCATACCAAACACAGAAACCAAAACACACACACCTAGTTCTGTTCCTAATTTCTCTTGAGAAAGGTGGTTGGACCACCGAAAATTCGAGAACCAGTGAGTTTTCCCTCTTTTGTGTGTTTTGGTTTCTGTGTTTGTTATGACTATCAGTGAATTTATATATATATATATATATATATATATATATATATATATATATATATATATATATATATATATATATATATATATTCCCACTGTATTACTCATTAATTAAAATTGGCAATTTTCCACAAAAATAAATTTTATTAATACAATTTTATTTTAACTAAGTATTAATAAAATATTATTATTACTATAGTATTAATAAAATTTATTTTTGTGGAAAATTTCCAATTTTAATTAATCATGATATTCCACCATATCACGCCTGAAACGTCTCTTTTTATTTGTATTACTCATGGTCACAATTGTGTATGCATGTATATGAATGAACGTGTATGCATGTACGAGGTCTCTAAATTAAGTAACGAGATTGGTGACTTATGATCCACCTTTCGTACAGGTTTCAAATCGCTCGAGTCATTTTATTTTCCGTAGTGATTTTTTTGTGAAGCAGTTTTTTCTACTGTGTTCTAAAAATGAGTGACATCAATTTTGAACAACGGTGTGCTATCAGGTTGTGCTTCAGGTTGGGCACAGTACAACGGAAACTCTTGCTTAACTTCAGCATGCCTACGGAGATAATTTTTTGTCAACAGCCCAGGTTTTTCGGTAAATTAAGGCATTTTCAGAAGGAAGAGAGTCGACTGAAAATAAACCACGAAGCGGAAGGCCTTCATCTTCTAGAACTGATGAAAATGTTGACAGAGTCTGGGATCTTATGCGTTTAGATCATCGTTTGACAGTCATGATGATCGGGGAAGAGTTGAATATCACTCACATCACATCAAGAATTTCTATCTCAAGGCCAAACGGACAATCAACACTTTTATCAGGAGGTTCTTGAAAAACTTCGAAAAAGGGTAATTTGTGCGAGACCAAACACCATGAACAACTGGGTATTGCATCACGATAATGCTCCTTGTCACCAGGCAATTTCAATAAGAGTTGTTGCTCAATAACAAAATTCTTCTGGCTCCTCAGCCTCCTTATTCGCCTGACTTGAGTCCTTGTGACTTTTTCTTTTCCCGATGTTGAAAAATAACCTCAAGGGAACTCATTTTGGGACAGTCGAAAACATTCAAACAGCTGTAACCGAGCAGCTGAAGGCTATTCCAGTATCGTAGTTCCAGCACTACTATGAGGAGTGGAAGAAGCGTCTCCAGCGCTGTGTGGCTTCAAAAGGAAGTTTTTTGAGGGCGACAATATAAAAATTTGTAAATCTATTTGAATGGAAAAAGTTTAAAAAAATCAGTCTCATTACTTAATTTACAGACCTTGTATTCCGTACATGCATATTTATGTTTATATATGTGAATAAATATATTTATATAAGGAAATATATATGCTGTAGCAATAATCTGCAAGTTGACATTATGTATTATGTAATAAGCAGCTGCGTAACATTCATGACTGAATAAAAATTAAATTGAATCTTAGCTTAGCTGGCTAAAGCACTCGGACGGGCTAAGAGGGATCCGAGTTCGAATCCCGGTCAAGGTGAATGATTTTTATACTCTAAAATTGTTGCATTGAAAATTAGCGGAATACTTCGTTAAAGGTTACTGTTGCGGCATTTTCTGCAGTTTCTTCGAAAGTATTTGTATTCATTTGATGAAGGAGGGCGAATTGAGCGAGTATGCACGGGGAAAAAAAGTCGTTGAAAGTATTATAAAAGAGTAGAGAAAGGAGAAAATGTAGTCAGAACTCCCTCTATCAACACTGTTCCTCATCCGTACCTACTCTAGAGATTCTCACTTGAGCATAACTGAAGCCTTATATATTCATAGGCGGGCAAAGGGGCTCGGCGAGATTGATGGGAATCCTTTCTCATGATGTGGTCGGGGATTAGATTTCTCTTTCCCTAGAGGGCATCCGTGGCGGTTTGCAGCGCCGTAGTGAGAGGATTGGAGACGCGAACGATGAAATACGACCGGGAGATTCCTCAATAATAATGGCAACAGATTTAAAAAAAAAGTGGGGTATGCTCAAAGTGCCCCAGAAGGGAAAAGATTTGCCTTTTTCGCTCCCACCAAAAAGAGAAGATACTCGGTATACAATTCGTTTGGCTCTCTTTCACAAGGATGAGAGTATATTTAGATATATTGATATTATGGAGCACATGCTATATTATTTCATTAATTCTCAGAAGAATTCGAATCTTTATCTTCTGAGACAATATTTTTAGAAGGCCAATTGTTTTTCCCGTCAATAATAACAATATTCGGAGGCATTTACCTAATTGAAAACATGAAAGAGTGATTGGTTTCGATTATTCGAGTTTTAAATTCTAAAATTCAGTATCAAATCTGGTAAGACTGGCAATTTTAATACGCTGCAAAAATGGAAAAATAATACATCAGCAAAGTACTGCATGTACAATGTACGTATAAAATCTGTCTAGAAAAAACATGTTAAACATTATAAATGTTTTAATATTAACTTTTAAAATTAATATTAACTATTTTGAATCTAATTAATTCAGTTAATAATTTAAGTATAAGTTTTTAAATGCATTTTTGGCTGAATAAATCAAGGATATCACATGCTGTTCAACCAGTAGCTTGGTTACAGGCTACTAGTTTTTTATGTTTTTAACCCTATCCAAGAACCAATCAATTTCACTTTGGAAATCTAACTTAGTAGGTTACGGCATAACAACGTTTTAGATTTATGTAAACCAATTTCAAATATCAAACACAAATTGGCAATATCAAAAACCAACATAAACTTACCCGGTAGCAAACGTTAACTCCAACATTTCTATGGGCCGGAGAAAGTCAGCTTTTAATCCAAGGCGCACCGATTAAGACAAAAGAGATTTTTAAAATGTACTAGATACGATAAACCTATTTCTATGGTAAATGGCTACATTGAGGGTATAATTGATAAAATATTTAAAATAAAAAATTGAAGACAAGCTATCTATACTATAACTACCGCATTTGATTAGGATGTTTCCAAAAAAATAAGATAATTAGCCTTGTATGAAGAAATTATTGTACAGAGTTGCCAGATCTCTACTAGTGGGACATTACAAAACAATATTTTGCTCCCTCATGACGCTCCACTAATTGATCAGTATTAAGAAAGAAAATATGAAACCCTGAGGGAAATCCGGGGTTTTCAAATCACTGTGAGATAGTTGCCCGGTAACTGTCGGGCAAATATATCAATACCATTATTGTGGAACAACGGAGAAATAGTTGAATAATAACTAACTATGGATAATGGGTTGGAATCTAATCGAGACCACTTGTGAAAAAGGTTTTAGTTCTCAGAACCCCTAATTGGAGGACAAAATGCATTTATTTGATGCCTAGGAACAAAGGCAGATAATAACATGCAAAAATAAATTTTTATCTTCACAGCGAGAACAGTTACGACAGGATATTCCAATTTTACCTGCTTCGCTTTTTAGCAAAGTTTGACCGAAAAAGTTTGAAATTTCCTCTCCTCTCTGTACGCGCACCATCCGGTCACATCTCTCCCCCACAAACCCTTCCATTATTCTATACCGTAGAAGGTCCCATGATATTTCCATTATGCATTCTTAAGAATTAATAACTTTTACCTGACAATTATGTCAAGTATTGAATTGCGCTGATTGGTTAAAAGAACTGCGAATGGTAAGATCGGTTTTCAACTTCTATAACTGTTTCAAATATTCCACACAATGCGGCCTGACACTTCAAATTGTGCATACAAGGTATATCCACTTATATTCTTGTATGGTTGGCATTGACTTCTCTCTTAGGGTGCATAATTTCCACAGCATTTTTTTTACTTAGAATTTATACCAAGCATTTAATCACGCTGTTTGGTTAAAGAAAATTAAAACTGTGAACAAAACAATCGTTTTTCTGTTAGTAGTAATAAGGCTCTTACATTTGTGTGAATTTATTTAAATGTTAACGGTAATTCGTGGATTAGACAGTAGAAACATTGTGATGACATTATTCTTTAAATTTGACCGGTTAATGTTTTTATAATGCAATAATTCCCAAAAATAAATTCAAGTTATTTGAAGTTGAAATTGAAACTAAGAGGGACCACAGTGCATTAATCCCAGCAAGGATTCGCATATGCAGATAATATAGTACTAATTGCACGAAATGTGAATGATCTAAAAGAAAGGTTAAACATTTTAGAAAACACTGGTAAAGAAGTGGGGCTGAAGGTTAGTGAAGAGAAGACCAAATACTTGAAAATGTCAGCTCATCAGAACAAGCGGCACCGACAAAACATAATAATTATGAGTTGAAGGGTGTCAAGGAATTTACCTATCTAGGAGTCAGACTTAACAATGAAAATATGATATCGACGGAGATCAACCAAATGGTAATGGAAGGTAACAGGGCATATTTTGATAATGTAACAATCCTCAAATCAATGTTACTATCAAGGAACACAAAAATGAAGATCTATAAAACGCTTATTAGACCCGTGGTAACTTATGGAGCTGAAACATGACATTAACAAGTCAGGATGAGGAAACACTTAGAAAATTCGAAAGAAAAATGTTAAGGAGAATCTATGGCCCAATTAGAGAAGGAGAGAGGTGGAGAATTAGAATGAATATGGAGATAAATGAATTACTAGAAGGGGTGGACATAGTTAGATTTGCCAAGTCACTGCGGCTGGCGTGGTTGGGGCATGTAGAAAGGATGGAAAATGACAGAATGCCCAAACTGATACTTAATAGCAAGATGGAAGGAGTCAGAAGAAGAGGTAGACCAAGGAAGAGATAGCTGCAGGATGTGGAGGATGACTTGAAGGCAATGGGAGCTACAGGATGGAAAGAGAAAGCAAGGACAAGAACTAAATGGAGGCATATCATATAGGAAGCCAAGGCCCACACCGGGCTGTAGAGCTGCAGATGATGATGATGATGAATTTCAAGTTACGTTTAAATTGATACTAAACTTGAGTAATGCTGACTACCTCAGCCCTAGCTTTCCTAACGCCGAAATTATAGGGCCTTTTTTTATTTTCTGATACGGGTCAGTGACAAATACCATTTCAAGTTTAATGTATGAAACTATATTTCTTGACCTTTGGACTCTGCATTTGCTTTGTAGGTGCCTAATTACTCCAAAGAATCTTTTGACTGAAATTGCTCTAAATGCAAAACCTTAAATTACTCGAAGACATTGTAATAAAATGTTGGGTGTCGCAATTAACGTTCCACAACTATAGACTGCATTATTTAGGTTTTTAAGATGACTATGTAGATATTATCCGTTAATTTTTCTGATTCGTACTTTTGTAAACATGTACATACATACACTCATATATATAAATTCACTGATAGTCATAACAAACACAGAAACCAAAACACACAAAAGAGGGAAAACTCACTGGGTCTCGAATTTTCGGTGGTCCAACCACCTTTCTCAAGAGGAATTAGGAACAGAACTGTTCTGTTCCTAATTCCTCTTGAGAAAGGTGGTTGGACCACCGAAAATTCGAGAACCAGTGAGTGTTCCCTCTTTTGTGTGTTTTGGTTTCTGTGTTTGTTATGACTATCAGTGAATTTACATTACACGTTTGTGGGTTTTCCAAAAAAGTGTATATATATATATATATATATATATATATAATTAATGGTGCGGAATAAATATAAAGTTTATTGTTTATTAATATTTATACTTAAGTGGCGGTAATTGAACTAGTTATCTTCAGATACTCATTTTTCAATTTGTTAAGTATAAATAATGAGACAAGGGATTCAAGAAAATATTACTAAGTTGTCTTTGAAAGACTTAAAAATCTAATTTTTATATATTTTCATTTTATTAGTCCTTTATATTAATCAAATAACTGATAAGACGATTTTGTAAGTCTATATGTTTTTGAAATACAGTCAGGGAAAAATTAAGGTGTAGTAAATCTAAGAAACAATAGCTATTCTAGAATTCCCTCGAGAGAATATTTTATTCATTTTAATTAATTAAACATTACGGTATAAACTAACTGCACTTAAAAGCATACCATTAATAACTCTATTCTTACAGCGAGTTTTATCTTGAAAAAAACTGACTAGCGAAAGTAGAGTGGTAGGGGATCAACTGAATGGAGAAGAAAAAGATAATATCGAGAGGCTGATTAAGATTCTTAAAATGAAATATTTCACAGTGGCTCTCAGTAGACGGGTGGCTTCAGAGATCTCCCTCCTTCCCCATACCCCCCAGAGGCGAAAAATATATTTCTTTATTTACAGGAGACTCGATTAAAACTCGTCCAGAAAGGTTTATAAGGCAAATTCGTTTTATCACTCAGAGAGAAGAAATGCTTTTAGCTGATTAATATTTGAACAATATTAGTCAAACAATGCCTTTTTTGAGGACTTCGGTATGAGAAGTTCTTGATTACGATGAACTATGACGGAAACATTTTAAAAATACTTCCGTAGTTGTGTTTGGACTTTGTGTATCCAAAGTGAGTTGATGCAGTCAGTTGTAAATAATTCTTTTGTGAAATTTAATGATATGAATGTAAATGTTAAATTAATTATGATTAAAAATTTTATGAAATCAAATAGTTTTCCTGTTTGTATTGATTTTGAATTTTAGTACTTCATAAAATTTTGATTAATCTTATACGCATTCATCGAATTTGGCCAAAAGATCGGATATAGTTATTTTATAGTGTGATTCGGACTTTAATTTTCCGGTCATATGAGATAAGCTACAAAAATATTTAGTTTTGGTTATCTTTTAAAAATCTAATTTTATTTGATAAGAAAATGTGTTTCAATTTCTGTAGATATGCGATTTTATAAGTGAGTTAGCTACACGTCATTACCTTGGTTAGCTATGCTACAACGCAGATTAATAGAGTAAGCAATAATCTATTTGGAAAACGCCAGTTTCGCTATTTAAATGACATACATTTCATTTACTTTATTTACTAAAACTGTCGAAAAGACTAACATGCGGACATTTAAAAATAAATTATGCCTCGTTAACAATTTGTAATTGTTTATTATGACTTTTAATAAATATCTCGTATAATTTTATCAGCTGCATGATATTTCAACAGTACTTTAAAATTAAATGGGAGAATAACATTAGATTACCTTTCAGTCTTTGTTCATTAAACTAGAAATATCTTTATAATCTTTCCAATAGCCACACGGAAGCCATATGGTTTTGAATAATTAAGGCATATTTTTAAAAATACACGTGGCAACTTGGGGCATCCATTTCCTGCTATCTGATGGATTTATTATAAAGATATGTAGTTAAAATCCAAAATATTTTCTGACATTTATGTAATTTTAGTAATGAATTTTGAAGAAAATATTTCCAATAATGCATAATTTTGTTTAATTATTCATATTTTTCTTTACCTTAATGTAATGACCAATATTTCTAAAAGAATGCAATTCTCCATTCAGGAACACTCTTGATGTCACTGGTCGCAATTTTTGTGACTTAATACGATATAACAATTGGAGGTTTAATGAATGGGATTATTTAATTCAGGTTACTACTCTCTAAAATTAACTCTTAATATTGGGAATAGAACTACAGGTAAGCCCGTAAATTGTATTGAAGATATTTACTACCAACGGATGTCCAGTAAGACTGAGTTCTGTGAAGAGATGATCGCCCTAGAAATGAATTCCCATACGAGGAGAGGGATAGCCAAGGATATAGGGCGTTTCATGAAAATCCGCATTCATTCGTATAAAATATTTTGAATGATTAAATCATCGTTTTTTTCCATCCGTCATCGTTTTTTTAATTATTTCACAAGGAAGATTTTGAGTAGATAATGAATGCCTTGGGTACAATGCTTAACTTAATTGAAAAGCTAAATTTGGTTATAATGCTTAGGAAGCATAACGAATCCTTTGGGTTCAGAGCTTTAATTGAAAATTCAAATGTACGAAACTATGGGGATCCTTTCATCTTTGAATAATTAATAAATAGATTTTTTCTGGTGCACAATGATTTTTCTTGCATTTTTCTTGATTTCTCTGAATTTTTCATTATTTTAGATTTAAATAATTAATACAATACTTTCTTAATGATGGATACTGAAGCTCTAGTGGATCATTTCATAGTAGTTATTATGAGTGGGGTGACCGAAAACTACGGTAATTTACGCTATTAAGAATAAAATTGACAATTTGACAGGGATAATATGTTTAAGGAATGTGAGAAAGAAAAATGGAGAGGAACTCGGAGAAAAACGGATATATAAGCCACCGCAACATATCGATTCCAGGTGCACAACTTTACTTCTTAGTTTGGGGGTTTACAATTTCCTATTAAAATCCACTAATCGCCTCTGAGTTTTATCTCAAACTCCTGCAGGGGGAAATGTTAGAAAAAAAGTTACCATGTCCTTCCAGTAAAATGACACACAGAACCTACGCCCAGTTTTACTTTAGCAACGCCATGCAATGAGCAGTTTGATTTGCATCCTAAAATCGCCGCCATAAAATTATCCAGCGGAACTCAGAGAATATACTGTAAAAATCTCTTAATGGGATAACAATAAAACAAGTGAAATTCGGTGATGAAGCGTGCACGCGCCTGAGGAAGATGTGGTACTAGATATTCAGAGGGAGACGGAGAGACTACGAGATTAGGTGTGAAGGAGGAGCAGAAGGGATTGAAAGCTAGGCGGCCACTATTATGATCCGAGGTAAACGACGGGAAATTGAATTAAAAATGAAGCCAACTTATGTCACTTCTCTAAATCGCAGTGGCGTTGAGTGTTTTATGGAAAGGAGAGCGAGGCATAAGAAGGGTTAAAAGTACGGGCGGTGAAGGTATTCATAAGGGAAGGAAATGAGTTTTGAAAGCCGGAGCATAACGAAAGAGAATTGGGTTGTGGGAAGTATTGATGTGAACAGAAATGGAGAGAAAGTTTAAATTAAATTGACTTATCCGTATGAATTAGATAAGTATTGCAGGCAATAATTGAAATAGGTAATATAAAAGAGGTGGAAATAGATTTAGCTTGGCATTTAAATTTCTTCCGATTTCATTTCCTTGAGACTGTTTTGTCTAGGACTACTAATATGCTTTTCTATTTCGTGTATCTATATTCTTTATCTCTTTAGTAGTTATAAATACTAGCATTTTCTGAACTGTTTCTTATTTCAGATGAATTTTAAGACAACTGCGAGGTCAAAAGAATTTTACACTATAGCAATAACCGATTGTTATTCCGCCAATCAAGAGATAGGTATAGGATAAAGCGATAAAATTTGATAAACGAGACAATCAGCGAACCGAGTGACGGAAAAGGAACGATAAGCGATTAGTGCTTAGGCTTCCCATCAACGCGAAAGTGAAGGGCTTTAGCGGGGAGAGAAGATGGGGAGGTGAGACGCCCGAGCGATTACCTACAAATCCTCGTCTCCGTTCAAAAAAAATCCTGCCTTGATTATGCGTCCAAATATTTTCCCTTCGCAAACAAAGAACGCCAGAGTTTACCCAAAACATTGCAAGGTATGTTCTGCGAGAGGAAGAGGAGAGAGATGGTGGGGAAGAGAGAAGGGAGCGAAGGAAAAAAATGATAATTCTTTCGGCGTAACGATGTTTAGCAAATGAAAACAGTGGGAGCTGGGAAGAGGGAACCCTTCCTGTCCATTTATCGTGGCTCAGAGTCATATCGCCGCCTTTCTCGGTCGCGTAAGACGTCCTACTCCAATGCAGGTGGGGTGAGGGCTTGAAGTAACGGGGTTGGAGGGGCGAGAACCTCTCCTTCCGTGTGAGATTGGTCCTCTTTTCTGGCAAGAATGGTGAAGGAGAACGGTGGGTGAAATGGGCCAACGATAAGGGGGATGGATAATGCGGAAGGGGATTTCCAGGAAAGGAAAATTCCCTATGATTCATCGTTCAAGATTT
Organism: Hetaerina titia; assembly: GCA_037158775.1. NCBI lineage: Eukaryota > Metazoa > Arthropoda > Insecta > Odonata > Calopterygidae > Hetaerina > Hetaerina titia. The sequence goes on from CM073770.1 coordinate 36,302,521, forward strand.
TATCATTTATTGCGCATTTGATATAAATCTTTTATATAATGGGATCCATATTTCAAAGTACCTTCGATCAAAATATCTTGTAAAGGACTCAATATAATTTTTGGAATATTTAATGAAATGGTTACATACCAATACAGCAAAGCAATTTTAAACATAAATTGATACGATAGGCCTAGACATAAAAGAATCTCAGGATATCAGATAAACAAATGGTCTTAGAGATAACTTTCTTTCGCATTTGCCAATGAGTTCAATTTTGACTCAATTTTGGGTTTTAAGATTAGGAATCAGGTCTTTGCAGGATGATATGTATAACAATTTTAACTTATTGTTTCATTTTTTCTGCTCATTTAGAGCTATCATCATTCCGATAAGCATGATTGATGGTTGACTTGTCCATCGAGTCTTAAGTATGTGTATTACACTTATTTGACCAAGTGTATTACACTTAGTTGACTAAGTGTAATATACACTGAGGGTAGAATTAGTCAATGATTTTCAACGTGATTATAATTATACAGCTATTAGAACAGTATTTGTGAAACTAAATTATCTGTTATTAATTATGAATATGAAATTGTCATTATACCAGATTTTACAAGTAAAAAATATTGATGAATTTTACAACATAATTTCATAATTTGCTTTGTAATTATTTAATTTATTTTTTTTGAAATGTTAATGGAAGTTAATGCTTAAAACGATAGTTTTTTTTCAAGACAAAAATGCAGAGTGGAAATGTTTAAAAAAATGCAAATCGGAAAGGCATAAAAATTTTTTTGATGCTCTAGTTGAAGCACATTATATTTAGTCATAATATCTTCTACAGGAATTTGTGAAAGAATATGCTGTATTATAATTATTTCATTTTCTAGTTTTTGATCGACGGTAATCAAATTTTCAAGATTTTTTTAAGTTACGGCTTTGCACCTCTCTAACGACATGAGTGCCAGGTGCTGGCATTGAAAAGAGTATGTTTAATTGGTATTGACACAGTAGAAGCCCATGAGATATGTCGAGTCCTTAATGCAGTAGATATGAATGCAGTGCCGCTTCAACTACTTGAAAAACACCTTAAAGAATTTGGCAACAGTCGAGCGGGACAGAAAATTGGACGTAGTGGCGCATTGGGGAAGGCAAGGGAGGGGTTGTTTGCGTAAGAACGACCGGAGTGGAGTTAGGGTATCGAGGAGCCATTAGGGGCGGCCTTCCCTCCCACAAACAGACCCAGGGGCAGATACTCAGAGTGGCTCTGTAGTCGGGAGAGTGCGGTTATCAACGAGGGCTGGGATGAGAATGACGGTGCCATTTAGGGATCAGAGTACGAAACTGTCATCTTATGGTTCTATGTTTTGTTTGTAGGTCCTAGGCGGCAGCATAACACAGCCCAGACTAGCTGTAAGTGGGTAGGTGGGAGTGAATTCGTCATCTACACGAATGAATAACTTGGTGCAAAACTTTATATATAAATGAACGAATTTTCTATTTAGATTTTCTATTCTACATTGTACCCTTACTTAATTTTTATTTTATTACATGCCATCAATGAGTCGCAGTAGTCCAGGGGGTAGAGCGTTGGACTACTGGCCGGAGGGCCCGGGTTCGATTCCGGGGCAAATCATTCTGGACACCTGCAGCCCCACCCAAGCTAAGGGATTTTTCGGGTACCAGATCTTCCTGGGAAACCATAACCGGCACAGGGAAAGGAACTGGACCCAATGATGAGTGAATTTCACACGCCGTCGGGCTAAGTAATGGGTGAACTCTATCATCATCAACCAAACCGACCTTCGGGTTGATTACTGTGTTTATGGTTTTTATAAATGCTATTACGACAGCACGGTGAATGGTGAAGCGTTTGTTGGCCATCATCTTATTTGGCGAAAGCTGACATGCATATTGGATCCGTCAAGGCGGAAAACCAGATGAAAAACGCTCATATCAGATATAGCAGTAATGCAAAGAGTAAGTATAAAATTACATTTTACAGAATACGTATTAAATTTCGATCGATCAAGATTACAGACACCTTGAACTGAAAAATATATTGATTATCGCTTAAATTAGCCAAATTTTGTGAGATCGAGAAGGCAGTATCTATGTATCTCGTAATTCTACACTTAAATTCTATCTGGAAATAATAATTATATAAAATATATCAACGAAACTCATGTTTCATGAAACTTATCAGTGTTTAACGTGGTACATTTTTCAGAAATTTTATTGCAAATGAATAAATACTTCTCTCATGATTTCACTTTCAAAATATTAGTAGGATATTGCTCGGGTAAAATGCATATATAATACCCTATGGTACTGCATAGGGAAGGTTCATTAAATATTTATTTTTAGATTAAAAATAATTAAATATGTCATTGTAAACTTTGTAAAGAATATACCAAAACGATGTACTTCATTGTGTTTCTAAACGTGCATACATAGTTTTATAGCATAAATTGAGACGCACACAAGTTCATCTGTTGCTATTGAAGATCGAAGATACGGCATATGGGCATTCACATTGGCTCTTCCATGAAACCTGGTGTTGTTATAAAAGCAAAAAGAAACGCTTCATACCTTTCATGGAGTGAACCCAGGTCACTGGTAAGAGGAAGAACAAAAGTGAGCTCATGACCGTAAGTAGTTGTGAACGAAGAAAGGACGTCGGTGGTGAGAGAGGTGGAAGTACATATTGAAAGATATTAAAGCGGGAATGAACGGAGGAAATGAATGGACGCCTGGAGCATAGAAATAGGAAGAAGTGCGGAACTCCTAAGTCGCTTGTTCGACTACGTTTCTCCATTTCCGTGCTCTCTGAGATGGATTCCTTCATCCTCGCCCCACCTCACCCCATCCGCGTGGCCCTCCCTTCGGATTCTCGGCAAAGGATGAAGCCATGGGACGACAGAGTGCCGCAGGGGCTTCACATTCCCCACACTCATTCCAGACAAACTCGCTCACCCTCCCTTCCAACGGCTCTCAGAAATCCCTTTCTTCCTGACCCTTTCCGACCTCCTTTCCGCCCTTAAATCTCACTCCCCCTCCTTCCGATCCATCTCCGCCATACAACGCTGCACCCCACCCACAAAAATGACCGCTGGCTAATGGATATTTTGGCCGAGGCTTAACGAAGCTTGCGGAATGTTTTCTGGCGTGCTGAAGTTTCATGGTCTTCGCTCCAGAACGTCTTATTGATGGTCAAGTTAATGCTTTCGTATTTCTGCGATAAGGATCATTTCTTTCGATGACTGTGTATGTGTTCAGATCGTCCGTAACAGCCCATGAAATATAATGGAAGTGACTTATCTGGTTATCTCTTTCATAAAATATTTAACTAATTTATGATATTGTGAACGCATTTGTATGAGTTGAGTAGCAAAATCATGCCAACACCAAACCTTTTAATCCTGTTTATTTTATCTCTTTTCGCATGTAGTGATTACATATTATTAATACACTAGCGTAATATATCTTCGTTCATTAATTTGGTTTTTAAAGTGACTTAAATTTATTTTACAACTTGTTAAATTCAAATGGCTATGACAGAAATAGCATTTTTGTAATTTGCCAATAGATTATGACCCAACTTAAATTAACTTAAAAATAAAATCCTTCACTGGGGAGCACATTTTTATCAAAGACCTTGTAAAAAATGTAGGAGAAGAAACAAAAATAATTTATAATTTTTTTGTGATTTGAATTAGTACTTTTTAGAGTCCTATGTAGCCCATTTTAATAAGGTAAAATGTGTGCTTCGATGCAAAATGTTTACAAAATATGGTATAAGGTCGTCAGTACTGGAAAATTTGAAGCTCGGTAATAATGTTCCCTCTTTGCATATAAAAGTGCGAATTAAGAGGGTTTCTACGTTTCCCTCCGTATGCTTGGTAGGAATTTAGTTTCGTTTTCCCTCAGAAGAACTGTGTCAATTCAGGTTATACTGGTTGATAATTATTAGAATTTAAAGGCATTCTAAGAACGTCTCAGGCTAGCCACTTTGCCATGAGGGTGTAATTAACTCCAACCTTTGACTGGTGGTGGTGATTCGACATGAGAAGCTTTCCGTCTTAAAAAGAGCGCCAGAGGGACACATGGCTTTTTTTTAGAAATTTCTGTTCCCATCAGGTAGTGTAGAGAATACTGGGAGAGTAATATAAGTATTTAGTCGGAAATCCTAATATTCAAAGCATTTCTAATGACGGAAATATGATATAATTAAAGAATTAATAGATAAGGTCAAGTGCTTCACAATATCTATTAGTTATGCCAACTATTTATACTAATTTTAAAAATACTTTCACATATTTAACCATCATCATAATTAGTATTTCTAACCTAAGTTTGGCCTACGTAATTGAATCTCTTCATTCTCCTCCATTCAGGGTTAATTCATTTGCGCCTAAAAGCCTTTCTATTTTACGTTATTCTTACTTAGTCTAATGTACTCTAGTCTAATTTCCTTTCTAATATGTTTATAACTCCTCAATTATGCTTCTCTAGCCTTCTGTTTAGGTTCACTCCTCAATTTGTGTTATTTGCCTTTAGCTTCTCTCTTCCAAACACACACACACATGGGTTTTAATTTTCTCTTATTGATGTGCATATTATATTCTCGGAGAAGTTGGTTCATAGCATTCAGGCTGTTTCGGAGATCGCGTTTCAGAAAATACTGCGTAATCATCTGTAATCTTGCATGCCTATTCCTTCATCGTTCGCATAGACTCCTTTTATGTCCATTTTTGCTTATTTTAATACCTCTTCTAGATATACATTGAGTTATGACGACCTGAGACTATATTCTTGCCTAACTTCTTCGTATATTTTGGTTTCTATTTTCCTTTAATTTTTCATTTGCATAGTCGTTACCTGATTCATGTTGAGATGAGGTATTATTTTCTCATTATAGCCTATTCCAATTACTTATGCTATTTTAAATATTTTTTCCGAAAGCCCTCTCATACATGTAGTCCTCCAATGCCCTATATATGTATCGATGATAGATATAATAGCCTATTTCTCTTTTCATCTAGTCTTAACTAGTTAGTGAATTTCAGTAAAATTAGGTATACAGAAAAAATATACTCCAATTGAATCATCGAAAAGAGTCCGAATGGAAAAAAATACTGCGAATTAATTATTTATCTCCGTTTTAATTGAAATTGTTTTGAACCTTTCTTGCTAAATATCACTAAATTACTAAACTGAACATAATGAAAAGAGAAACTTTATAATTCCACATAGATTATGTCAATCAATCTATTATATTGAATATTATATATTGATCTCGGAATTATAAAGTTTCTCTTTTCATTATGTTAAGTCGATTCCATGAAGTCACGCCCGAGACAACGAATTATACTAAACCGAAAATTTAACTGTTTGTTTTGGTTTCACATTATTCATCACGTTAAGGCCAAATATTTGTACGGAAATATCATTATACCCTGCGCATTACCACAGATCCCTTGTCGATGCACGACTCGATGTCAATGCAGTGACCATTTTACTTTGGATAGCTCGTGTGCACGATTATGAAAGCGCCTTTCCCCTGCCAGTCTCATAGAATCTTCCATCGGGATGTTTACATCGGTAATCGCAGAGCTCTAGGATTCTCTTTACTTAGTAATTTCAGTTTCCCCTTCCCGAAAGCAGGCCGAAGTATACAGTTTTGCGTACATATTTAAATTGCGCCAACGACGCCCGAGTTTTCCAGGTCGTCCGACTCTTTGGGCCTACCATCGTTTCGCAGTACCACTCCTCGGCACAGTCCCATTAACACGCCTCCCTCTCCCCTCAAAACGTCCCTCTCTCCGAGTTCCATTGCGGCGTTGTTTGAAGTGTGGCCGGTGTATTTTCCTCCGAGCGCTCAACGTCTCGTGTTCAAGAGTTGGGAACGATAGAGTGGAATACTAATGATTCACTGGCGCCATCATCAAGGTCTAATAGGGATACTGATTCTTTTTTCAAATATCACCCCTCTGCTCATGGAATGTCAAAGGACCTTTAGAGTCTATGGGCGTGTGTATTTCACTCAATATACATGCTGCATTTGGATGCAAAGTTTTTGCTTTTCATCGGATAACAAGATACTGAGAAATGTTTTAATTTACCCTGAATAATAACGCTTAGTTGAAATGCCATTTTAGCCAACTCTATTTGCCATAAAATGATTTATAAATTATTGCTTTTAAAGGGTGATTTTTTTACATCATAGAAAAAATTATGAAAAAATAGCGGAAACGGAATTTTTTTGGATATGATGAAACAGAAATGTTTATTAACCGTAGATGAGTTTAACATGCAGTTTGGAATTCTCTAGGAAAATTAGTGCTTATTTGGTGATCGATCCATACTGACATTTTATCCGAAAAATACTAGATTATTTCAAAAATATATTTATTCATGACCAATGTATGTACAAGAATGATAGAAGATAACGTGGATACAGCGTTAAGTAGAAGAAAGTACAAAGAGTTCATATGAGGAGGGAAACGAATAGAACAAGAGGTGGAAGAGGTAACGCGAGGATATTGTGGGGAAGGGTAGAATTGGTGCGCTGTACAAGAAATTGAAGGTACTATCATAAACTAAGAAGGAAAAATTCAAGCTAACAATTAAGGAAAATTCAGGAGCATTACTTGTACGAGAGAAGATTCAAGAGATATAGAAGGGATATATAAATGAACTTTATGGTAAAAATATTAGGCCTTCACGTTCATTATAAAAAGAGTTTTTGAAGTATATTGGGATACCTTAGGTCCAGTTTTACTTGATGAAAAGTTAGAAAGGACAAAAAAACAAAATAAAAAAAAGACTGTGAGGAGAGCTGACATCTCTGTGGAACTACATACAATTAGAGAAAATGTGAAAGAAGCATTTGTATGGGCTAATCGTAGAATATTTGAGGGAAGAATACGGCCGGAAGTTTTCGCTGGGCGGATGACCGGATGTAAGATCAGTGTTAATTCCCATTCCAATGAAGGGTAATACAACCATAAGTGAAGACAAGAGAATATAGTTAAAATTATGAACGCAAGGAAGATGGTACCCCGGATCTTAAAAAAAGAATGGAGAGAAAGGCTAAGAACTACTTGGGGGATGATCAGGTTGGGCTAAGGAAGGGGAGAGGTACGCGTGATAAAATAGCAGAGAACTTAGAGGTACATGGAACACAATCTGGCTATTCGTGTTTCATTCTTCGATTTTGAGAAAGGGTTTGATTGAGTTAATTGGGTAGAGGTAATGAACGCAGAAGATATGATTACAATGGAGGGATAACAAAATTATCCTCAACTTGTACATTTCTCAGGTTGCACAGGCACATATGGTGGATGGAGAACCAGGTTTGGCAGTGCTACGTATGGGAGTAAGACATGAGGAAGCACTATCATTTTCCCTGTTAACTCTGCGTATGTACAGAGGCAATGGTTAAAGCATCATTGAAAGAACTGGGGACAGGAGTGTAGGTCAATGCGGAATTGATTTGTACAGTTTATGCTGTGGATAGTCAAACTTTAGTAAGCCATAGGGTTATTACAATTGATGAACATATAAAATTGGTTTTATAAGTAAGAAATCCTAATGAGGCAGAAAAGAGAGATGCAGAGCATTTTGGCTACTACTGAAATGGTAAAGACTGTGAAGGATGGGAATGCAGTACATTTATTCTCAATATTTTTTCAGGTCCTGAATCAAATGTTTTGGCGAAGGTCTCCAAATCTTCTAGAATACACTATGGGCGATCGAATTGACGAGAAAGGAGTATTTATATCACCTTTATCTCACTATATTCCCTGGAAAGTTAAAAAAAATGTAATATCTTCCTGGTGAAACTACATTTTGTACGTACTCAATTATTTCCCTGAAGATAGACACGATGCGATTGGAATCCTAAGCATTTTAAAATCCTACTTGTACTTATTAGAATATCCCAGATTTTATGACCATTAGTGTATTTCACTTCTTTAGAATACTACTGCCAGAAATTTTTAGAATTTAATTATGGCTTACTTTATTAAAAAAATGGTACTAAAATATAAACAGATCGCATCCTTTTCTTAGTTTATTTATTCTCATTTTCCCAAACCATAGACACAACTTTTTACAGTCTGTTTTATTTTTTGGTAAGAAATTCGGATGGATCGATATCCACATTTGGAGATAAACCATAACAACAATAACCTTACAATACTATGAGTAGTATAACTTTGTAAATTATGTTATGGTATTCATCTACTAGGCAAATCCTAAGTGAAACCTAGGTCGTAAGTAAAACTGTTTAATGTGGAAATGCCAATAGTCTTCTGTTATCCTGAAGGATTTCCACCATGTTACACCAAAAATTGTGTCATTTATAAAATGATTTAATGAGAATGTGATATTTAAACAATAAAATTGCAAGTGATGGAAGCATTTACTCCTAAAAATTATTTCAAGTACAAAATGAAGGAATGGAAGAGCATTGGATTATAAAATTAAATAATATAAGAGATTAAACCATAAGTTACCACATTCTTCCAATTTTAAAATATTCATCTAATTAATTTGTTAAGAGATGAAATGAGGACCAATACGCTTATTTGAAGGTTTTCCACGACTATTTCCTAAAATTGATACCAATCGGTCATATAGAGCAGTGTTCGCCATATCCACTCAATGTGATATAGGTATTTAACATTCAATCATATGTGATTCCATACATATATTTTTCTGCCAGGCAGACATTTGTAAACAGAGCACACCGGCATCATTAAGTACATTAAGTTCACTATTTTATCTCCTTCAAACTATTATATCTTTGTCTTTTCAATACCTTTGCCTCAACCTCTCCCTCTCTCTCATTTATTTTCCATTATAGAGTTCCCAGGGCAATCTATCCTCCGTCTAGTCAAATACTGTATTAATGGACTCACAAACAAAAATTAATACAATCCTTGAATCACTTAAAGACTTCGATCCACCAAAAACTTAACAATTGATAATAAAAGTGAATAAACCTTTAGCTTAAGTATATAAAAAGCTTATCATTGCTCTTGCCATAGGAAGTGTAAAACGTTGAGCCGTGTATTAGTTGTTTTTGCGAATTCATTTAGCTATGTTCATATGACGAAAGTAAGCTACGTACTCAGTTTTCAACCGCCATAATACGCAATGAAATATAGTCCATGAATTTCGGGTTATAAAGAAGATCTTAATATTTTATTTTTAAATATCTCCTGAAATAACTTGTGAATTTTTCAGACTCCATGGAAGAAAAAATACCGTAAGAGTATGGAGTAGGCTGCGTCATGAAATTAAGTCAACCACATCCATTCCTTAAGGCTAACCCATGAGTGCGCACATTAATGAAAAAAGCATTATGGATTGCCATGCCGAAACAGGAATCTTGGCTCCTTCAGAGCACACATCGACAAGGAATTATTCATCGTCTTAAACTTTGCCATTCGGTACGCGGCGTAGTCAATTCCACGGGAGCAAGGCGCATGAGTAAAAGATGAACGCAAACTCCAAATCTTGACACCTAAGAAATTCTACGTACGCCCTAACAGTCTCCCCACCACCTCCTCTTAAAAAGAACGGAAAAAATAAAATTTCTCCATCCTCCTCCTGTGAAAAAAACTTCGTATGGGAAAAGACGAACAGGTGAGGGGGACGGAGGGAGGCGATGATGGTGGGTGGAGGAATGGATAACGCATAATGGACACAGCGGAGCGAAGCAGGCCGAGTCGAGGGTTTGTTATGGGGCGAGAGGGGGGAAGAAAGAGGGGCGTGGGTGGTCGTTTTGCTTCGCCGTGGGGGTGCAGAGTTGAGAAAGTGAGGGAGGGGGAGAAGGAGGAGAAAAATTTTCTCCCCCGAAATTGAGTCTCGGACTCATCAAAAATGTTTTCCTAAAACCTCCAAAGCACTTTTCAAGAGTCTGTCAACCTTCTTGCTCCCTCCCGCGCCCTGTCACCCCACCTCTTTGCCAAGTTTCATCGTCGCTGCGTTATTCAACCTGCTTCCAGTGAGCCCCTAGACTCCTCAAAACCTCACCATTCCCCGCCCCAAACACACACACCACCCTCGCAACTTACGGCGTAATCTTTCTCAATTCCCGACGAAAACTCTCGCACCGCCGCGTGCTTATCAAAAAAGAAACCCATCTCCCAACTTTCGCACCCCCTAGCTTTTGCCCTCCCCCTCTCATTCTTCCGCCACTCTCGCCTATACTGCCTCGCCGCCCTGCGTGGGAGGGGGCGGCGACGGTGACTTGGGCGTGTTGGTCGGGTGGACGGGAACCAAGAGCGGCGTTGGAATTCACTCAGTCCTCGACAGAACCCAAGCGCAGCTTGTGGTTGGCCGTGAACATCCCACTCTCTTTTTGGGATTCTTATCCGTCGACGGAAAGAAGGGAAATTTTCCTCCATCTGTCAGCGCCAAAGATCAAACTCGAAGTCGGTCGCTGAATCATCACGCGGAACACGAAATCACTAGAGGGTGAAAAACAACTTGAATCTAAAAGTAATCCAACCGCGATCAGACGTGTATGATTGATAGAAGTGTTCACAAATGCATGAGGAAAATAGTGTTCAATAATTCTAGGCCTTAAAATTATTTATTAATTGGAAAGACAAGATGAGTCTGAGGTTGCTCGAAATAAAAGTTTTTATTAGGTATGACTTTGAGAAGTCAGACCTGTATGGCGAAATGATAGAAGTTAGGATATGCTCTTCATTTAATGATGATAATAATGCATTAATATCCAAGCGTAAAAATCATACACCTTTACCAGAATGATTTCTACAATTTGAAATTGGTGGATCATAATGCGCATTTAGTGGATGACTTCTCGCATAAAAGATAATGCTGCGGCATCTCCCGTAGTTTCATGGAAATTAATTAAGGCCAGATTAAAGTAGTTATTTAGGCAAAAAATGCTGCTTGCGTTTTATTCATCCATTGACTTTTTGAATTTTTAAATACATTTATATTTTCATCCCGTTTTAGCTTTAACGGTACTATCGGAGCTCGTTATAGATGTAACACGAAATTGTTGATGTGATTTTAATATTTGTTTATGAAGGATTTATTTCCCTTTAAATTGAAAACTATGAGCATTTAATATGATGTTTAGCTACTTGCAATTAAGTTCACTATTACAAATTGCGCTTTTTTTACTAAAAGAAATTTCTTAACCTGATAATTTTAAACATTTATCTATTGTAGTAGGTGTCTCGTCAATTGCATTTTTTCATTGCAAATTAAAATTATTTCGCTCACTCAGAATAATTCCAGGTATGTTAAAGATAGTTTTCAACAAAAAATTCTAATGTTCATTAAATTAATCTTACTGTTGCTATTCACGGTAAATGAAGTGTCGTTTACTTTTTTAGATGCTTCAATTACTTAAATTCCTTAGTATTTAATATTAAAAAAATCACTATGGGTACTGCATGTTAATCTCTTGCAATACAGGGACAAATTTTTCTCATTTGAAATGGAATTATGGAATGGAAATGTGAATTACGTACAAATACGTAAATACTTAAAATGGGTAAACTATAGTCGAGGCCTGTGAGAAATGGACTGTGGAAGGACGGTGGAAGCAGTTAATTTACTTTTTGAGATGTTCCTCGGACGGGAAATTGAAAGTTTTTCTGGCACATTTGGAAACAAAAAGTATTGAAAACAAACGTTGCGCAGGGTTGATTTATGTGAAGAGAGAGACAGAGAAAGAGAAATGTAGAGGAAGCGGCTGGAAAAGGCACTTTTGATTGGCTGTTTAAGAGAATTGGTGGTGTGTTTGTGTGTGTGTGAAAAAGAGGAATAGCATTGGGAGCAGCTCATCTAGAGACGTTGGAATAGCGGGACAAAACCATTCAGCCCAGAAAGGGTGAATGTACGGTTTTCTTCAATTTTTTGTATCAAAGATTGAAATAGATAAACCTTTAACCGAACACGTAGGTATCGTAAACCTAAAAAGATGGTAGAAAAATAAAAGAGAACGGGGCAAAGGTAACGATAATTGAGTTCCGGTTAGCGGTCCATTCAGGCTTTTTCCCGTAGCGCGCACAAGTAGTATTTTACATTTCATCTGCTCTGGTCTCCATTCAAATGCGTTCCACACAGGTATTACATTTGAAAAAAATAACATGTTATTCATAAAAAATATAGTCATGGTGTTTTTTTCACCTCGCGGTCGTTTGACAGTGAACAGACTTTGCCTGAAGCATTCAAACACGCTTTTGTAATCCGGTAGAGCTTACGCCTTTTTTGCACCTGTTATATATATATATATATATATATATATATATATATATATATATATATATATATATATATATATATATGTATAAACTTGGAAAAGACGCTCTCCGGCGACGCACAAACACACAAACACTAACACAAAAAACACTACACACATAGAAACATAAAAGAAGGACACTTACATTGGATATTTACGTTTCGACGGCACGGCCGTCGTCATCAGAATCAGATTCTGATGACGACGGCCGTGCCGTCGAAACGTAAATATCCAATGTAAGTGTCCTTCTTTTATGTTTCTATGTGTGTAGTGTTATATATATATATATATATATATATATATATATATATATAGATGATTTATTCGAAGTAAAACGGAAGTGTTAAATTAAAAAACTTAGACAGAACAGAACACATGAACAGATGAGAACACATAAAAGGAACACACACGTTATTTCTTGATCATTTCGACGGAACATATATCACTTCCTAACACTTCCCATCTCGACTCAACATCCATCACTCGCACCTGAGCAATCTGAGACACATACAAAAGGCAGGTAAAGTGGCCGATCCCACTATCTAATCCTATTCTACAATACATTCATTGATTTTACCCATTTCTATCTATCAAACACCTTCTCAAAATCTACGAAACAATGATTTATAACCTGATTGCATTCTTTGTTCCACTTTAAGTGTTTTCATTAATGTTACGACATCACCGTGATTCTTCTCTTTCTAAATCCAAAAAGACCATCTCCGTTATAATCATTACCCCTGGTCTCCATCCTCTTATTGATGATCCTGAGTAGCACTCTAGCCACATGCACAATCAAACTTATGGTTTTATATCCATGATACAGTTGCAGTCCCCTACTTTGGGATTGGGACTGACACTGACGAAGTCTTTCCGTCTTTCTTATGAAAACTAATCCGCCTAGGCCTTCCTTAACCCTTTAGTAGTTCCAATAGAAAATTATCTGTCCTCAAGGCATTATTTGATTTAAATTCCATTATTGCCGTTTCTATTACGCCATCGAATAAACATGGCCCTAAGCTATTTTAATCTAGGTTCTATTTTCTTACTATGCCTAAGCTTGCAGTCTGATGCGTTTACCATGTAGTTACTCTATATAAATTTCTATGAACCTTCCCTGATTCAAATAATATTTTCCTTAACTCGTCTTTAATTACTTGCAAGGTTTTTTTCTTTCTTTCTCAAAGTACTTTCATTTCTCTTCACAGCGATACAACCCTCCAGTTGTAAGCTCTCCATATCTTCGCATAGCTTTTTCCACCATTATTCTCATGCAATATTCGTTTTTTGCCTGATTTCAACTACGAGGGTCATCCGGAAAGTAGTACCCGTTCGTGAAATAAAGACACAAAAGTAAATATTAACAAACATAAAAAATTTTATTTGAAAGAGGATACTTTAAACTACTTCTCAACATAATCTCCAAGCAAATTAAGGCATTTGTCATAACGTGTGACAAGTTTCTGTATTCCTGCTGCATAGTCCTTCGCCGCCAGCTCATTGAGATACAGGGTCACTCCTTCTTTAAGTTCTTCATGCGAGGGACCCATCTTGCACAAATTTTTGCATAATACAGATGGTGTTTAACAATTTCATGAACAATTGTTCGAGAAACATTGGGAAAATGCTCACAGATGTCATCAATTGTGACGCGCCGATCGTTCCTCACGAATTCGTTAACTGAGCTCACCATTTGGTCTGTAATGACAGACGGTCTCCCCGAACGCTCATCGTCGTGCGTGTTCCCCCTCCCCATGTTGAAGTTGCGATACCACCGCCGAACAGACGACTCGTCCATTACATTGTCTCCATACACCTCCTTTAATTGGCGATGAATATCACATGGGCGAACGTTTCTTGCATTGAGGAATTTAATCACTGCCCTCACTTCACAACTGGCGGCGTTCTCAATTTTTTTAAACATTGTAAACAATCACAGAAACAACACAGGCAATGCTAGCGTCACGCAACTTGGCTCAGAGAAGGCAGACAAGCCACTGAAGCTATCTGACCTCGTCCAGCGGCTACTCGCGTCGTCAGCACTTCATGCGGCACGAACGGGTACTACTTTCCGGATGACCCTCGTACATTAAAATTTCAAGTACTTTTTTTACTTACGTCTTTCTGTGTTCACCTTCTTCAATCTATCTTTCTAATAATCTCGCTGTTGTCCATTTTTGATCTTATGTTTGCCCTTTTTAATGTTCCTATCTTGCCTTTTGTGGCTTTTGATATCCCTTTTTAATATGCCTCCATTTTTCTACCATTATAACCGCCTCCCTTTCTCATTCAAAATTTTCTGTTCAGCCTGCTAGTACTCCTTTCTTATCGTCTCGGTTAATTTTCTACATCGCAATCACCTATGTACACAAACGTATAGCCACTTGCAGGTAGACGTTTTCAAGTTGATTAATGAAATTATGTTCACTTTGAAGTCTCTATGTTTGTTGTAGACTGTGGGGTATGAATGTCCACTACTTGTACGTCGTTTCATCAAGTAAATAGGAAACAATTTAAAGTGAGTATTACGACTTGAGAGACCATCTGGATTACCGAAAAAACTCCCTACAACCGAAACCAGATACATTTTGAAAATCGATTCACCTTGCGGCTATAAAAGCGAAAGTCGACATTTAAGAAACTATAAAACAGTTCAATTCAGTGCAATCTATTGCTACTAATATGAAGTGAATGATAATGAATCCCTTCTTAGGTACATTATACATGAGTCATATTGTGGAGTAACATATAGCTATAAAAGTAACAATAAAAATAATTTTACATAAATTAAAATTTTATTTAAATGAAAATTCAAATAGAGAAGGTTATATAAAAAATTTCATCACTCGCTTAAAAATATTCTCTCTCTCATCCATGAACTTATAACGTTAGTGTTACACTAGAAAATTTAGCGAGTTCCAAAGGAATTACGGATATGTTTACATTATTTGTTATTTAGGCAAAACTCAGAAAGTTTAAAGCGTGAAAATTATACTCATGGACCGGGATTCAAACCCAGATCCCTCGATATTTGGTAAAGTGATTTAGCCAGTTGTACAACAATCTGAAATATTGGGAGCTTTAATGAACAAGATGTTAGGCGAAATATCGTACGTAACAATGTCACAGGTATTCGTCTTCGTATAGGCGCGAAATTCCGCCAGATTGAAATCAAGCCAAGACAAATTGTCGGAGGCTCTAAAGGGGAATGATTTTTTACACTTTGAAATTTCTGCATTTTAATGCACATTAGCGGATGACTACGTTATAATTTACTGTCGACACATCCCCCGCAGTTCTATGAATTTATTATGTAGATGATAAAGCAGATTAGCATTCTTAAATCGCATTATCTACTCCCAACATTTACCTACAAAGGAGAAAATATTTGGACTCAAAGATGTTAAGACTGATCGCCTATGACGTCTAATGTTCATAAGTTATTACATTTGCGATACTGATTAAATAGCTATAAATCTAACGGTTTGGAACGTTACTTCGGTTTACATTGCTGCATTTCAAATATCGACTTTTTATATACGTATAAATATCGTGACAACAGTGGTGAGTGCTGATATATCTTGCTACATTTATTGATCACCCTTTGACCTTAGCTGTCGGTCACCTCCGCTAATAAATCGAGCAAGGGACGGGACCTTGGACGGACATCGTGCAATACTTTAGGTCATAGGTCCCTTTAAGTTAAAAATACGAGTATGTCAAAGCGGAAAACCACGAGGAATATATAAATGTAGATGTGAAAAAATATGATTTCTCATTTGATTTTACACATATTTATATTAAGAAAATATAATATTCATCACCAGCCATGATTCCTACCTCCAACCTTAAACGAGAATAGTGTAAAAATAATATTAAATTGGATATTTGATTAATTCTTCTAATTCCCAGCCATTAAACATCTGTTTATCCAATTAAATGTCAGCCATTATTTGTATCATGGATTTTATCTGGGGTCATATTTATTATCTCTTCAAGTTCACTTCCTAGTGAAACTTTAATTCAGAAGTTATGTTTATAAATGTACGATATACTCTGCATGATTAATAGATATTTTGAGAAGAATTATTTCTTCTTCCAATCTTTATACAACTGATCCAAAAATAATTTTACTAATTTCTTTGATGAGGTTATTCACCATCCGTAAAGGATAATTTACTCTTTCCTGGACCTGATACTGCCGAAACCTTACTAACGGGTAAAAATTGAGTTTTTCCGGCGATAAGAAGAAATCTTTTGATGAAATACCTTTCTCTTCCCAAACTGTCATGCTCTTGTTTCTCCTTCCTTCGTACCATAATGTTCTGAAATATTAAAAGTACTACATTTTTATGCATAAAATATTTAAGATAATATTAGATAATGCACGTAGCACCTGAATTGCAAATTCTAATCTGTCAGCGATTGGTTTAAAACTAAAACATGTATAATTACGAGCAGAAAAATACATCGATCACGCAGTCGATTATGTATATACAGGTATATGAATATATCTTATATAAATTTAAACTCAGAGTTAGGCAAAGTGAAGTACAAAGAGTTAAACAATAAATTTAGAAGGGCCACAAATACAGCAAAAGAAGAATGGTGGAAAACGCAATGCGAGGATACGGAAAGTTTACAGATGAAGGGTGAAATTGGTGCGCTATACAGCAAGGTTAGGCTATTATCGGGAAGTAAGAAGGTAAGACCTCTGGTAAAAGTTAAAGATAAGTGGGATAAGATAATAGCTGAACCAGGGAAACATCCAAGAGAGATGGAAGAAATATATAGAAACACTGTATGGTAGAGCA
Organism: Hetaerina titia; assembly: GCA_037158775.1. NCBI lineage: Eukaryota > Metazoa > Arthropoda > Insecta > Odonata > Calopterygidae > Hetaerina > Hetaerina titia. The sequence continues at coordinate 36,319,618 of CM073770.1, forward strand.
CTTAGGCCGACAAGGTTAGACATAGGAGAAGAATATGACGTAGATAAAGATAGCTTAGGTCCAGGCATACTCGACGATGACATAGAAAGGGCATTAAAGGGGGTGAAAGCAAATAAGACCTTGGGGGTAGACAACATTCCTGTGGAACTGCTGAAATGTTTAGGAAAATGTGAGAAAAAGACTCCATATGGACTGATTCGTAGTATCTATGAGGAAGGAATCTGGCCGGAAGATTTTGTGAGATAAGTGTTAGTTCCTATTTCAAAAAAGGCAAAGGCTACATTATGTGAGGATTACAGAACAATAAGTTTGATATCTCACGCAGCTAAAGTTATTCTCAGGATCATCAATAAAAGGATTGGGAGTAAGGCAAATTATTACTTAGGGGATGATCAGTTTGGGTTTAGGAAAGGAAGAGGTACGCGTGATGCCATTGCAGTAGTGAGATCACTAATCGAGAGGAATATACAATAAAATCAGTACGTATTTGCCTGTTTCGTAGGTTTTGAAAAAGCGTTTGATAGAGTTAGTTGGGAAAAACTAATGCATGCATTGCAGAAAATAGGAATGGATTGGAGGGACAGGAGACTGATCCGCAACCTGTATATGTCTCAGACTGCTCAGGGGCGAGTGGGGAACGGAGAGTCCGGATGGGCAGTGTTAGGAAGAGGTGTAAGGCAGGGTGGCCCATTGTCACCGGTACTGTTCAACGTATATGTAGAGGAAATGATTAAAGAGGCATGGGAAGAACTGGAGGTAGGAATGAAAGTCGGAGGGGAATTCGTAAAATCGGTTAGGTTTGCTGATGACCAAACATTAGTTGCTCAGTCAGCCAAGGGGTTACAAGCATTGCTGAGTGAATTGGAGGTGCAGTGCGATAAATATGGGATGAGAATCAATATTAATAAAACAAAAGTTATGCGATTTTCCAGAAAGAAAAAGGCTAAGCTAAATATTAAAATAGGCGGGGAAAAAATAGAGCAGGTAGAACAGTTTACATATCTCGGAAGTGTTTTGGACCAACACGGTCAAAGTAGTAGGGACGTAAGGAGAAGAATTGCGCTAGGGAGTTTTCTCAAAGAGAAGGTTGTTGATGACGGGGACGTTGAGTAGGAAGGTTAAAAAAGGACTCGTAAAAACTTTGATATGTAGCGTAGCTATGTACGGCGCGGAGACGGGGTCTCTGAAGCAGGAGGATAGACGTAGATTGGAGGCTTTTGAAATGTGGGTGTGGAGAAGAATGGAGAAGGTGAAATGGACCGAAAGGAAAACAAATGAGGAAGTGCTGGAGATGGTGGGTGAGGAGAGGAGTTTGTTGAGAGAAATCCTATGGAGGCAGGAAAAATGGATGAAAGGCGTATTGAGCGGGAGTGGAATGTTGAAGAAGGTGATAGAGGGGAGAATGTTAGGCAAACGAGGAAAAAGCAGGAATAAATAGGGATGTTGGACGGGATGAAAGGAGGAAAGAAGTACACAAATATGAAGAGGGACCTGATATATATTAGGTTGCTGGATTGGGTTTTGTTTGGAGGAACAAAATATTTATTTGATAGTTGTGTCCATCCAAAAACCTACCTTAACCGGTAGATTACCAAACAAAATAAATAAATATGTTTACATATATATATATATATATATATATATATATATATATATATATATATATATATATATATATAAAACTTAGACAGTAACACACAGCACGAGAACACATAAAAAGAACACTCACAATAATATCTTGATAATTTCGACGGACTCGAGCTCCGTCTTCTTCGGAAGAACTATATATATACACACACACACAAAGCGCTAATTCTGTGAGGAGCATGGGACGAAGGTAGACTGAGAGCGTCTCACGAAGAGATGCTCGAGTACCCTCGAGTGGCACAGGATCCTGGAATCTCGCACGCACGCATCCCTCGCCATGAGGGAGTGAAGTGGCGGAAGTGACGTTAACTGGGGGAAGGGAGACGATCCAAAAACGGAGACAAGAAGGATGGAGAGAAGAATTGAGTGGCGACTATTTGCTTTCCTTTGAAGATATTAAGATAATGCAAGTTATCAGGGATAGGTTAATAAAATTACGTTATAATCGTGAAATTTGTTCTTTTGAATTAGTAACCTACGAAGAAAAATGAAAGAAAAAAGGGCTCTATATCAGGTACTTTACCTGAAATTATAGTGACATCGGAGACAGAATAGAAAAGAATAGCTTATTTGAGGGAAAAAGTTTTCGTTACAGCAACTTTAAGTTTCATAAGTAAGAAGAAGGTTACAATTTGTAGATTAAAATATTGACCACTATAAAACTAATTATTATATAAGGTTAGATACGGCACAGAAATAATTATGAAGACTTTTGACAACGTGAAATGTATTCACAGTTCAAATGTACCCCACATAGTAATTTAAATTTAAAAACTTAGACATATTTGTCTAGTCCGCTTCCTACCTGAATATCATATATCCGGAAAACGGTAGTTCATGGCATTCTTTCATTTTTTATTCCATCCATGGCATTCATGGCATTTTTATTTTTATCGATAGAGAAGATTATAGATGATATAGGAGTAGAATATATTTCATAGGCTTTGATAAAATATATGCATACATTGTGGATTGTTCTGGTATGGGCAGGGATGGAGGGCTAGTTGATACCTTTGCGATTCCTGTAGTCCCCATTATCAAAAAATTTGTTTTAATTTTAGATAGATAATCTTTGTAGGAAAGTTCAGGTAGAAAGGTAAGGACTCAAATTCTCTGGATATAAAAAATCGTAAAAAATAGGTATTGAACTAAGAAGTAGTTCTTTTGTTTGAAGGTGGGGATTTGGTTTGGCCATTTTTAAAAAGAGATTAATTTTCATTGAAACGGATTTTTATAGATATAAAAATCACATTCATAACCCACCTATAAAAAATACACCTCGAATCTAATGCAAAGAAACCTTAAATTTGATTTTTAATGGTTTTCTCTTTAATATATTACCTTTGACTAATCCAATGATGTAAATATATGGTAATATTCTTTGTATATGCTATCTGAATAGAAAATATTGCAAAAATGGTCTATATTACATGTATGAAGAAGATAGGTGTTTAGTTTCAAAACTCCGACCCATTTCAGTAATTAGCTATATTCAACTCAAATATCCATCTTGTTGAAGACATTTTTGAAATAATTAAAATTGAAAACTTTATTGCCTTCAAACCTACGTAGTTTCCAAGCAGTTATTACACCTTTAATATGACCTCTGAAAAAGTCGTTAATAAATGGAAAACTACATAAAGACTCTACACATATCAAAACATGAGAAATTAAAAGTTATTTCCACATTTTCCCATAGCTAATGGAAGGAAATGAATTACGAATTCTGTATTGTAAAATGCGTCGTGAAAACTGAAAAATAGGTCATTAAAATTAAATATTTTTGAATGAGTGCATGCTTTGCCCTTTTATGTGTTATCCACATAAAAAATCATTTTTGGTTAAATGAAATTTTCATTTAAGTGAAAATTCATTTCCAGCTCACACCGTTTATTATCGTATTCCGTCAGTATACCGTGCCCGTACATATTTACTCCCCTTCTGATAGAAAGCGTAATATCAGTTTTAATTTCTTTTCACAAAAAAAATGCTCATCGTTCATAAACTGTTTCTCGACTAAGCCTTCGGGATATATATCCCGTGAAATGGTTTTCATTCCTCAATTCAGGGCATTCTAACAAAGGTGAGAGTACCAAAGTACGACTGCAGAAAAATGTAAATTTTTTGATCGATTTCTTCAACTTGAACTGAGGTTCCCATTCTCTGATCGCGTTTCAATATTAAAGAAAAAAAATAATGGGGAAAGTTTCGCCTCGGCTCGGCTTGTCGTTCATTGCTCGCATGGGAAAAATATATAAATCGCAAAATTCGTCTTTGCCCCGTTAGCGACGACGTGGGGCTTGAGAGGAACTCGTGGATTGGCCGAGGCCGACGAGAAAAGGAGTTAGGAAGTGGGTGTAAAAAGAGAATAGCAGGGGAAAGATTGGATGAGGATGGAATGGGCCGGGGGGAAAAGTGAAGAAAGGAGGGATGTGATAGAAACTGAGGGAACTGCAGAAGAACAAATATGACGATTGGGTTGCAGGGAACGATTGCAGATTGAGGCGTAAAGATTGAATGTCCTCCTCGTTAGAAGAAAAACAGTGAAGGAAGGATTAAGGCAATGAAAGAGAAATTGGAGAAGAATATTAATCCTTCTATCCCGGTAAGGAATGTCGGGAAGGCACTAACCAAAAAGAAATATTAAAAAAAATAAAAAAATAGTAACACATAACTTTCATCCGGTTTTCATCACGTTTATGTTAACTCCGTTGAAATCAATATCAATTATTTGTTAGCTCCATAAAATTCCCTCTGGCTTAAAATTTTAAATATAACAATGTAATCTAAAACCGTAAGAAAAGTAACGCGGAAGAGGTTAACTGGTTGGGATGCAAAGAGAGGATTAATACTGTATGTCATCGAAAAAAAGATACACTAAAATGGTTGAAAATTTATTCAGGAATTATGCTTTATTCTTCTATTTTTCTTTATGCGTGACCCCTAATTTTTAAAATTCGTATTGCTTTAAAACTATGAGTTCCAATTTCATAATTTAAAAAGTCGATATTTATTTCACCTTCAATCGAAGACATCGAATCCTCAACCTCCTTTTAGAGTGATACAAATCTCTAATTTATGCGTCATTGGTTATTTAATTCTTTATTACCTTTAGATTCTAGAAATTTTCTATATTTTAATATTACACAGTCAAACTTTAATTTAAACCATAGTTTCAATCAATTTAAATATTTCTTGAAGATGAGAAACATCTGTGAGAGACCACTGGCAGCGTTCGTACTTATTTGCTAAGCACCTTAATGAATGCTTGCATAAAGCATGGTTACATTGTTTTTTTCATATATTTTCAAGGATTAGCAATCAATTTGCATGAAATATGCCCACGAATAACAAGTACGATTACCTGAAAAGTGCCATGTAATGACAAAAAGCCCATTATTAGCATCTTGACTAGATTTTGGGCTACGAATATCCGAAGAAACGCAGGATGTATGGTATGAATGTCCTGTATCCTACGACAGGCTAAATTTTTTTGGAGTCTCAGATTCACAGCCGCAAGGACAAAGTCCATCACGAAGCAAACATCCTCCATAAGACCGGTTTTCTAACTCTTCACACATCTAACTTTATGAATTCCATTTATGTTTATTTAATATTTTTAATTAATGACTTTCAGCTCCCAGGCGTTAATGTACATATACTCGTTAACTTTTCTATTTCCTCATTTATCCTGAAGAAAAGAATCGAAATTTTGTTTGCCATGTACTCTGAGTTTGTTTATTTGTATATTGAGATAAATAGATTGTTCTATCACAGGAAGAGACGCGGTTGCCCGAACTTGTCCGGCCGACTGGCCTTCGACGTGCTCCGTGCTCTTGCGGTCATTTTAGCCCTGGGGGAAAAATTCATTGGAGTGAGTACCGCAAGGTTGGAGCACGTAAGAGTGTCAGAGTTTGAAAATAATACAAGCTTCCTCCCAGTTTAATCTCCATTTATATTTCTTTGAACTTTAATTATGCATTTCCATATTAATTCGTTTATCTAATTTATCGATTTGCTTAGTTCTTCTCTATGGACAAGCACCGATCCTTTGGGTGGCCTGACTGGGGTTATCTAAGGTAAACCCCGGGCGTATACCAGGCCATATGCCGTTCGGAATCCTATGCAACGCTATCTTATGCAATGTAAAGCAAGATGCACCCTGCATTCTGCCAACATACCACGTACCTTAGTCGAATGAATCTAGCCTGTAGCGGAATTATTCCTGCGGCAGGCGCTACAGAGGCAATCAGTATTATGCATGCATCCACATTCATGTCTGTATACCTGAGACCCTCTGGCAATAAACGCCTTGAATTAAAAAAGACCGCGTGGGACAGCGCTTAAACGGATTGGGTACGATCGGGGCGTGCCGCAACATTTCAAATTTTCGCTGCTGGTTGGAATTAAAGTCTGTATAAGGAAATGCATTCAAATAATTCATGTAACGTATACCTTAAGAAAAATGAAGCCAGAATTTACTTGTCATTTATTTTAAGTTTCTTCAATTATATGAAGCATGTAAATTAGAATAAATTTATTTTATCCAATGAAGTTTCAATATTTTTATTAATTAAAGGAATATTTAATGATTCTTACCAGCAACTCTATTATCTCGCCCGTTCAATTGAATGGTCGAATGCTGTTTCTTCTCCTTTAATGCTAATGGAAACGTGGTCTCATAAATTCCTATCTTCATTTATCCCAATCGGAGAAAAGTTTCATGAATCTGGGAATAACATATATGTTCACTCTAACTCCGATAAGGTAATTGATGGAGAGTAAAAATTAAATGATAAAAATAAAACGAAGATTCTGCATGTTTTTACACGAGAAACCATGCAAAAAAGGCGTTCATGGTAATGTGCAAACAAAGCGCGGGGACTAATAGCGGGGAGAAGGAAGGAGAAACATCATCGGAAATTATGAAACCCCGGAATGGCATGACAAATGAAGTCAAATGGGTAGATAAAAAAAGAAAATATTCATTCCTTGGGTGATTGAGAGATCGTTTCGTTCACCAAACCAGGTGAGTCAACTCACGAATCAATTTCTGAAATTTAGAAACGCAAAAAAAGGGCGAGAGAACATCGACATAATAAAAGAAATAAATGAAGAAAATATTAGGAGTAACGGTCACAGCGTATAAAGGCTGTCAGAATGTGGATAATGGTGTGTCCAAGGTTAGCGGTTGCATGGGGAGATCGTCTGGCGTGTGTTGGGCCGGGCCACGGAGTGAGGGAGGGGTAGGCGTGAGTGGCAGTCGGGTGAGGCAGGGTGGATGGTTAGGTGCCAAGTGGGAGTGATGGGGGGTGGAAAGCATGATGTGAAGGGGTCGAGAAAGGTGTGTGCATGCCATGTGAAATCGATAGCTGGGGCGAAAGAGAGAGAGGATGGGATAGGAGTGCAGAGCTTACGAGGCGCGGATATTCGTGCATATTGGCCTCTACACGGGTTCTGCGGAAATAGATCCCTCGATTGGTGATACTTTGCCTTTACTTTTTGGGTTTGGTGCATGCCCATATTATCACCGTGATTTGAAGCCTCTGATAATTTGGTCAATGTTGAGCTGAAACTGCCAAGCGGCAGTGGTATCAATGCCGATGATTGATGCTGCGTATTTCTTTGAGAGGATAGTAGTTCTACTCCGGCAAAAATGTATCAATGATCCATTTGTGATTAGAGGAAAGAAATGCTCCTAGTCAAAAGCAAAAACGATTCCACGAAATCTTCTCCTGCGTAAATAATTCATTAAACTTCTCCATTAAAAATATGTAAGTGGTGAATAAAAATTGAATGAATTTATTGTTCCGCTAAACAGAATCACAATAATAATAATACTTGCTAAATTGGGCTAATTATTGCAATTCATTCTGGATTATTAACTAATGCTACTGTTGCTCTTGCTGTAATATTTTGAATAGAACCATTGCCCAAAAATATTTCACTTAAAAAAAACATGCTTCACTACCATACTGAGACTCTTACGGTTAAAGTTTCTCATCAAATAGCAATACAAATTTATGAAAATATTTTCACATTTTTTAAAAGTTAATTTCAGTTCATTCCTTCTAGTATATACAATAATATTTTTATCCAAATTTTCTAGATCTCTGTTTGAGAATTCCTCATAGATTTTAATACATGAGTAATAAATTATCATTAACAGAAGATGGGATTTCTTAAATTTTCAACATGGTGTACTGCACATGCACTGAAATACATCATTACTCACTAGCAGGCTCACATAAATCCGATGTTCCATATTGTCTAAAACGTCGCTAATGCCTTTTTTTAATCTTATTGAGCATATTCCTCATGTTGTATCTTTGGAGATAGCTACGATAATGGAGATAGGATAATTAATGAGATTACCAAACTTATCCTGGTTGGTCATTTCAGCAGATCGTAGTGCCCACGCATTAATACAGGCAACACGTCGAAACAAAAATTTTGAACTGTTTGCATTGAATGCAGCAATGCTTGCCAGATCTGTCGTTAGTATTTGGAAGAAGTACTTTGTCAATTCCAAATCACCAAGGTTTTTAACAAATTGAAAATCCGCAAATGTGCTCCGATGAAGGGTCATTTATCGCATTTGTCTCGATGGGACTGCATTGTTCCTATTTTCGTGCCAAATCGGAGTTTTTTTATTTCAATGGGAATCATCTCTCAATACTCTCGCCCTGGATGCCTGCCGTGTTTCTGCAAACGAATCTAGTAATAAGAGGGCAAAAACACACATTCTTCCAAAGTACTCCACATTATTAAGTTACATCCAGCGTGGCTCTAGAATAAAATGACTTCCCTCATGGTCCTCGTTCCCCACTGCCATCCAACGTTTATAATGATCATTAAATAGAAGCGTGCTACCTACAAATGAAAAATAAAAAAACGTAATAGATTTGATGCAGCAATTTCAAAGTATAAAAATCATTCGCCTTGACGTTTATCTCCCGCATGCTCTACTGTCGCGGCATCTCCCACAATTACTTAGAGTTTGGCAAGACATACGTATAGTTTGATCATACGATACGATAAATATGTCGTAAAGATGAAATGTAAGCAGCCTTCTGAAAATATACTCAATTTCCTTTAGTTCTTTTCCAATCGGTTATATCACAGAAACGGTTCTAAATTCATCATCATACAATATTTAGTCTAAAAATAATATTCATTTAAATTATTCAATGGAATCGGACATATATAAATAAATAATATTTTATTTAATTTAACAAAGCTATCTTAGAAATTATGAAAAATATACCTTACAAAGGGTTCAGCATATTATTGATATTAACTCAAAAAAATGATTCAAAACTGAGCCCTTACGTGTTTCTTGAGAGATAAATTTACGAAAGATATTTTCAAGCCAATACTATTTGCATTTTTCTAATATCATTTTTAACGGTGATCGAGAAGTGAGGGCTTGAGGAGTTAGAAGTACTGGTACTGTCACCTCATTTAGGGTAATTCTGACTAATGTTATTAAGATAGAATAACCTTTTCGGAGAAAGTGGGTTAAAACGTGTTTCCAGCAGTATATTCACTCTGGTATACGGATGAAGGCATATAATTTTTTCACAGTAAACCCACTGTATAGCAGAAAATCATCAGAAATAACGTCTTATAATGATGAAGAAATAACTTTTACGCATTTGCCACATCATCTTATGTTCCGCGAGTAACTTAATTTTGAAGCAAAGCCTGATCATATTGCTTTTGTAATTCATTTAGGTTTCCTTAAATACTCGTACTGCCTGAAAAAGTGTTCAAAGAAGAGCTGTCCAGTCTAAAATGAGCCTCAAATATTCAATATTTCTTTTTGCTGTTGTTTTAATGGCCTTCTATCTGTTTACTTTTTTCAGAATTTCCTTATTGCTTTGATCATCAGTTTGACTTGTTCGTTTTAGTTAAAAAATCACTATTCTGGGACATACAGTCATGCTTTTTTCTTTTTTTAATATTGACATTATTAATTAGCAATAAGTTCTGCTAACCTTGCAAGACATTCCCTTACCTTGTATGCGTGCATTGTGTGCCTTAATTGTTTCGGCTGAGAGTTTTTGAAAAATACTAATTAAATTAAAAGTAATTCACGTACTCTTTACAGCATAAAGCAATTATTTTTCTTCAACCACGTACATATTTGTAATAGACAGAAACGATTAACTGCTTTATCCAGACTAATTTTTTATTTAGCACAGGGAAGGAAATCAGTAATTTTCCTCGTTTTAATTATAAGTGAGCCAATGAATGAGTCTCTGAGAGGAAAGCCTTAATTGCGACATTTCAAGTGTTCTTTACATAGCCGGAATATTTCACCTGAAAATCTTTATTACATACACATGCAGTGCATGTCTTCATGGCAAATTCCGAAGCTAACTTCTCACAAGTATATCCATCAAAACAGGCCCAAGCATGGGCAAGCGTTAGTTTAACGTTATTTTTAACATTCACATGTGTATTCACTTGCATACTCTCTTTTACAATGAAATTCCCTTTTAAAAATAAAATTTATATCATACCTGCTTTTGTCTACCACTAAAACAGAAAAATTATGGCAAATATTACTGTGTAGTTAATAAAAAAATAATCGAAAACTTAACTTCAGGATACATTATTGTTAAATTAATGTCTAAAGATTACCAATATTTGGGTTTATTGTTTTATTACCTATTGCAATATAATATTTGTTTTTATAAACGTCTTTTACCAGAAATTTTAATTTCAGATTTAATTATTCATCCATAACCATCATAAAATATAGACATGTATTTTGAAACAAGTTCATCCCAAAAAAAGGGTCCTAGACTATAAAAACTTCGGGATTGATATTTTAATTTATAGTAATACACAAAAAGTAATGCTCCTGGAAGCTGGGTGCGTGTAAAGTTTTTTTGTTTATCGGTGAGTTGGGTATGATTTCGAATTATGAAGGAAATGTTCTTTTATAATTTAAATTATCTGATCTTTTAACTTAACCACTTTAAATATATCTCTTACTTCGCAAAGATTAAAGTCCACATTATAAATCAAAATATGATAAAGTACATCGACGCATTTGAAATATGTTGGAAACAGAGGTTATCATAAATTTCATGAAATATGTCCATTCTTGTGGAAAAATACTAGATTGGAAAGTCCTTATAGTGAACAGTTAATATGGAAAATACAAGAATGTAACATGGGATAAAAATACAAAATCGTGCACTTAATCCATTGTCCTTATTCTGAAAAGAGGCATGATATTCACGGAGTGACGAATAACATCTTGGCATATGTATGTAGGTGATTCCATTAATGCTGAAAATGAACGTCTTTAAATGTTGCCGGGATCATAAAAATGGCAATGGCAATACTGTCAATATGGCGACTAGCATAAATAAAATTTATTTAAAATGAAAAAATAATCCTCAATACCTCTTTAAATAAGAACTAATGTGAAAAGAAATACGTTCTGAAAATTTGAAAAGAGAGCCCTTTTCAGCAAACTTTGGCTATTAACGAATATCGAAATAATTAATAGTCCCTTCTAGTCTCGTACCTGATAAAATCAATTAGTTAGTAAATTAAAGTCATAAAAATGGCTTGTTACAGAAGAGTACGACGCGCAGAATCCCCCAGATTTCAAACCAGAATTTTACGTGGAAGCTCCAACGATCGATTGGTTCTTTAATTGTTTTTAGATAGTCTATACTTTAGATAAGATCAAACTTCTCGAATAAATATTCGCATTGATGTGCTTCAATAGTGAATATGATGTAAAAGAAGAAACTTCGAAGTTATGAAACGAAGACAATTATAGAGAGCGTCTGAACAAGGTCGCTTTGTTTTCAAGTACTGTAAGACTATCAAGATATACCAACAATCAAGATAACAACATTGCCGAAAGAATTTTCTCGTTAAAATTGTGTTAATAACGTAAACTGAAGTAAACTTCTTACCGATGTTTTCCGCGAGTCATGCCTATTGAAGGCTTCGTCATGCATACAGTATTAGAACATTCCGTTCGCTTTCTTTGATAGCCATACTTAAAAGTTGAAATACAATTTTTTGAATAAAATATAGAAAGACGGAAAGTATTATACAAATCTTTGACTGTTTCAGGGAGCTGTTACAATTGCAGGAAAAGATCCATAAATGTGTGTCTACTAATTATTAAGAGTCCATAACCTGTGCTGCTGTGTGAGTTTTTGATGATAATACGTTCCGTGTCTCAAATATCTACGTGCAATATCCGCCTTTAAATGCCTCATTTTCAAATATTAATGACTCTTTGCACTAACATATTTTATTACAAATACAAATATTTAAAATAAAAAATACATTTAATTTGGAAAAATTCCACAATTCTGCCGTCAACTGAATTTACCTATGCATACATAATTTCGCTGATTATTATCATCGGCCATGTTTGTTCGATAAAACCGATTCTTTTTCAAAGTTTAATATGCAATAAATAGTAGCTAAAAATATGGTATTTATTAGTAAAATATTGAGCATAACAAGAATAGTATATTACGAGTCTAGACAATTTGAAAAGATCGACAGCTGCAAAGGACTCCTACGGATGGGAATAGAGGTTGCTAAGAAAAAAGTACCATGTACTCCCAGATAATACCTATTTACAGAGATATATAGTATCTCAATGTTGACACACTGACAACTTGACAGTTCACATTTACCTCGCAGTTCACCCGGATTTCGAAAAGAGGTACGTTCCTGAGATCTATCGTCAGGGAACAAGGTGAATCGATTTTTCAGAAACGGTTTCCAATCACGATACTAAAAATAAAGACATCAAACTCCGACTCACATTAGAGGTACTAACGCATATACAGCAATTCAATTTTTAATATATGACATATAAAATGTAAATTTTGTGTGTAAATTTAAAATACCTTAAAACATATTTAAACTTTAATTAATATTTTAGCTCCAGACTGGTCAGACTATATTCAATATCTCATCTAGTCAATGAAACGAATCAGCATCCCTGAAAGTTCTGGATCCCCAGGTGAGAGTAGGATTGAAATTTGCGTGGCCCATCCTCAAAGAATTAATAAAACATTAGTATGAAATTTCTTTCCATCAGTTTATCAATACTTGAGGACACCTATGGTTACTTGGAAGAACCAAATTATTTTCTCTTACAACAAGTGATGAATTTTACGTGAAAGGTTCTATGGAAGAGACATGTATATCTATATTTTTTCCACATGGTCTCTTTATACATTGGTTTGAGCTAGCTAGTTATATGTAATATTTCTCCGATTGTTCGCTTCGGAAGCTTTTTATATATCTCTTTACCATTTCAGTAGATACTATGCAAATAATTAAATTCCCAGACTAAGTAGCTAGTCAATTCAGCAGATGTGGTTTCATTTTTTTCTTAATACTAGTAGAAATATAACTTATTCTTCTTAAATTACATGTTAGGAACACTATCCATAACATTTTTCTTGCAATATTCTCCGTATCGGGTAAATTAAAAAAATAAATCTTTATCAAAAGAAGTCTCTCTCAATTTTCCACGTCAAATGTGCTCTTTTTAAAGGGTGACTCGCTGCAAATTAAGGATGAAGTATAATCGATGGGAGATAATTAGTGCGGCGTCTTTCTTTTATAATAATCGCTCTCACGCCGTCACTCAAAAGAGGTCTCACACTGCCTCAGGATATGGCGACGGTCAACCCGGGTTGATAAGAGTCGGGCTGGCCGTTTAATCGCCGCGGCGAGAGGGCGTGAGCGTCAGGGTTGTCTGGGGCGAGGCAGGAGTGGAATGGGTGGAGAGGATGGGAAGGAAAGTACGGAGCGACCCGATGATTGAAAGTTCAGAAAACAGGGCACAAGTTTGTGGAGGAGGCGGCGAGGGTAGGGGACATGAAGATGAAGAGATCAAGTGCCCCAGCAGGAGAGCGAAGGGCGGGGGACTCTCTGAACTGAGGAGCAGATTAACACGCGCAGATGTATATCTAAGACGTTTCAATGTAGATTAATGTACTTCCTCTCGCCCGGCCGCCGATGAGTGATTAATTTCGTGGATGAATAATGGAGGGATGTGGGAGGTGTAGGCGGTCGATTTGCGAGGGTCGGGTAAGGGGAAGGAAGAGAGATAGAGGACAGAGAGGGACGATGGGCGGGAGCGAAGGGGTGGCATAGTCGTTAATCTATGGGAATTAGTTTTGGGTGGTGGCGGACGGAGGAGGGCCCTCCGCGGTGGGAGTGGGAGAAAGGCTCCGAGAACTGGATTTATGGGTCCTTGTTCAGATTTGATTTAAATTAATCACCGGGAAAGCGTTCCGAATTTATGGCACCGTCGTCATTTATTCATCATTTGGCCTTGTGATTAGCGCCAAATACGTGTGTGTATACCGTCGTAGGACCGACAAAGAGGGACGAGTTTTGCGCGTCGAGCGGAGGCGTTTTACGTTTCGCCAGAGACGGTGACTCCTCGCGGGATGCATAGGTAGGCTGCCGTAAATGGAGGCTGTAAATCTGGACATCAATTTGGAGTCGCAGTTTATCGCCATTTCACTAAAATCACGTCAGGATTAATATGAATATTGAGCCAGTTAAATTAACGTTTTACCCATTACTAAACATTTAGTGTTGTATCAATTCCATTCAAATGCCAGCTATCAAGATAAGATAAAATCAAGGATCACATCGCCGATACGTTGACATTAAGGTTTTACATTCCATCGCCATAATAATGATCGCTGTTAGGACTTATGAAGGTTGGTTTTCCAGTAACCGATATTTTTGGTTTAGTCAAACTACACATAAAACCGAATGAACCTATTAACCCAAAACCATTGCTCGAGCACGTACATCAGCTTGGTTTAAGGGTTTCATTCATATAGCTGTCAAATTCGGAGCCTCAAAATTTTAAAGTTACCAACAGTAATTATAGAATACCCATCAAGTTTTCAAAATCTGGACAATAGACGCTTAGAATTAAAATTTTCAAAACTATTAATTATTGAAAGATAAATTTTTTCTTAAGTTTTACTGGTTATTTGAGAATACTTTCCTCTATTAATTTTATGGGGCAATCATAATAACCGGAGCAATTCCACAATTCCTGATTACTAATAAAACCAATCATGGATAGAATATTTTCTAGATATAGAGTTTTTATGATATCGATGAGGTATTTTAAAATAACTCATACCACTATTACCTTTTATCTCTTATTGACTCAATATACTCTCACTCAATCTCTATCATTTTCAAATATCATATCTGATAGCAAACCTTACCCTTTTCATCTTAGATTAAAATTCGAAAATAATGGGAGTATCTCCATGAAAAAAGCATATTTGTTTACATATCACTGTACATTTTATACTGACACTCATTCATATGAATACAATACACACACACATGTGTGTGTATTGGAAATATACCGTACAAACTTGTGTCTTCCTTGTGCGTTCCAATTCTTGCTGTGTGTGTTCAAAAATTTATCATTGTTTTCCGCATATTCAATTTTTCGCACCACTGTGTGGCAAAAAATGACGGAATCAATATAAATCCTGAATAAATTTCGGCTACGTGTTTGAAAACTCTGGTGGCAATGCCATTGGCAAAGGCAATTCAGCAACAAGAGATGCGGATGGTATGTGTCCTACTAAACGCTCGGGACACTTATTCATCGGTCAAAAGATAGGAAATCCTGATTCACATTCCTCTGTCAAGAAAAAAGACTGGAAAAGTAATGCTGATCACCAAAAGCTATCTAATCTTTCCCGATTTTAGATTTTAGCTTGGAGAACATTCATATTTTCAACCAAATTAAAATGGAGGCGTACTAATCACATGCCGTCTATTTACAATAACTGACAGCATCAATACAAGAAAAAAACACTAATTTTTAAAAATATAATTAAAAAACATTACAATATTAAAATTGAAAGTAGGTGTGATTATGTAGAAATTACTAAATATGTACCAATCTCGAAAGGGTGTGATATACACACATCAAAACTAATGGGACGGGGGACACTCCGCAAAATATATTACAAACCACTACGGTATGCAATATATTTTGCGGAGTGTCCCCCGTCCCGTCATGTTTTCACATCAGAATATATGACATTCATACTAAAAAGGAAGAATAGATGAGTTCGGTCCTTTCTGTTTGTCGAAATACCCAAAAAAAATATAGTTAGGAATACGGTCAATATAATCGACAGGCAAACCACACCCTTCATAAAAGAATAAATTATCTAAAATCAACTAGCTTCTTTTATAATAATACATTCTTCAATAAAATAAAACCTGAAATAAATTGTTAGTAAATGCTAAGACATATTTTTTGATGAGTCAATGCATTTTGCCCTATAATATCCTATAACTCCCATATGTCTTTAAACTGGTACAATAAGGTAAAGCAGTGCACGGGATTCAGTAAAGCATTGTTTAAAACAATGAAAATGGCTTTAAAATAATTAATCATTCCACAATGTAAATCGAATGAAAAAAAATAGTAAATTTTGTGATGATTTTTTCATTGTCATGTAATTAAGCATACACGTAGAAAGAATATATCCTGCATATATATGTTGTTAATCCTATTTTTAAATTTCTAAATGAAGTTAAGATTTGCACTAACAATATTTTATGAAGCACTTGATGGCTTAGAATATATTGAATGTATACCGTGAAGATACATTTGGAATGTAGGTATCGATTTGCACTTAAATATACGCTTGTTACATATACATGTATCTTTATAGACTGGTGGGGAATTGAAGGTAATTATGTTTTACGAAATGTGGATGAGCTTGGACAAATCAAGGGCAACATTTTACTTCTTCTGTTAAAAACCGCTCAACAATTCTCATTAGTCATGTGAAGAAAAGAATTCTGCAATAAAAATACGAGCCATGTGGAATGGGTAAGCATTACTTGTATAATACGGAAAAATCCACCTCGATTCAAACTTTAACTATCATTTCATAAAGTCAATGTGTATAATATACAACGAAAATTATTTTTTAAAATTATTATTTAAGTTTTAGAACTACTTACGTCCTTAACAGGAATATATATGTATTAAATATAATTCGTGAAAAAGATCAAATTTGTAAAAAAACAAAATTTTATCCGCATTAAATTCAAGGGAAAGCTGAAGATTTATTGCAGCTAAATTATCAAACAGCTTCACACGGCGCTCAAAACGGTGATCGATTAATTTGAGAATTGTTTACTTTCTGGTTCATTTGATAGAATATTGCTTAATTTTCCTTAAATTAATTTGGTGGCAAATGTGTGTGTTAGACCTTTGAATATGACACTAAAAATATGAGAACTTGTAATAACCATGAATCAGAAGACCCTACCAATAGGTTTAATGATGGTCATACGTTACCATAAAGTAATGAATGCCGTAACGATAGGATAAGTAGTTTAATAGGAGCAATTTATTCCGAGCTGCATTTGTAAGCGTCGAAAAAAGTTACTATCATCCAATTACTGAGACAAATTCCCTTAATGTGGTTACTCAAGCTTAAACGTTTGTTTGTTAATTGCGTTTGCTGTAACATAATTCAGCAGATGTCTACCGTTATTGCGTATGTTTAATGATAGCGTTGAGTTAATACGTTTAATTTCGTAGAGATCAAATTTTAATATGAGCGTAAAATTATTGAAATACAAGTTAAACACAGGTATTATAATTGTAAATGGGCTGTAAAACACTTTAAAACGTGGTACAACTTTGTATTCTGTTATTATACATATGTATATATGCACACAGGGAAAGGAACTGGCCCCTACCCTGATGTATGAATATTCACAAGCCGTCGGGCACACTGGGTGAACTCTACCATCACCTACCTAACCAACCTTCGGGTTGATTACTGTGTTTATGGTTTATTTATAAATAATAAATATGTGTGTGTGGGTCGAGATAGTCCAGGGGGTAGAGCGTTGGACTACTGACCGGAGGGCCCGAATTTGATTCCTGGGCACCTGCTGCTCCACCCAAGCTCTGTGACTTTTCGGGTACCAGATCTTCCTGGGAAACCATAACCGGCACAGGAAAAGGAGCTGGCCCCTCTACTCTGATGTGTGTATTTCACACGCCGTAGGGCTTAGTACTGGGTGAACTCTACCATCACCTACCAAACCGACCTTCGGGTTGATTACTGTGTTTTGGTGTATCTATACAAAGAATAAAACAACAACGCTGATTTCAATAATTCGATTTTTTTTTGTTTTAAAAATGATATATATTCTTAGTTACAGTTAACTATAAGCGGTAAGCAATGTTAAAGTAAAATTTCCATTGCATATAATCATTTTTGTTGAAATACTATGATGCACTAAATAAGTTTATATATTTATAAGTGAATTAGAAAGAACCGGAATTTTGCAAAATATGTCTGACAGCAAAGAAAAGTTCCGCTTTATTAAATTGTATTGAAACTTTCACTTTGTCGTAGGAAGTATGTTTCTTACGAAAAGGAAAAAATATTATTTTTAAATATATTAGCTAAAACATTTTCCATTCCAGCTAGTATAACATCAGTAACAAAGCTCATGGACAATTTTGTATTTAGTTCAGACCTAATTTGAAAATGTATCAATAAAGATGTAAAAGATGCGATTAAATTATCGTTTATTTATAATTACTTCAACATGTAACTATTCATAAATTTTGAGCGCGACATTTAGCAAAACGAATCTTGTCTTCACACAACACTTCAATATCAGTGGAAAAATTGGCTACATGGCACGCGGGGACGCGTGGGACAAATAGCCTCAAGCTCAATCGATTTGAGCTGGTAGAGATTTACGCGCGTTTGTATTTATTTGTAAAATAACGCCCACCACCGCTGTGCCACGAGACCAATAATATCGAGAAATAGTAAAAAAGAGCGCGCACTCACACACGAGTTCTCTCGACGGTACATTGTGCTTTAACACTCCTTCTCACACCGCACTCCTACTCGATCCCGCCGTATTTTCCAGAGCAGAGAAGGAAAATGGGTCGTATATTGGGAGGGGGAGGAGGGGATGTGTCTGACGGATGCTCTAAGGAAGTTCGAATATGGCACGAATACATAAATGGGGTGTGTGGCGGTCGGTGCTGCTGAGGATTCCGAATGATGGGGCGACTGATGAGGAATGGCACCCACTAGAGGTGCTGCAGTAGGGAGATGTTTGAAATGGGCAAAGGCGGCGGAAGAGGTGCCCGATGTGAAATGGAGTCGAGTATCGCAGTTTAAAGGAATGGGTCGCACGTGGTAAATGGCTATAGGAATGAGAAATGTCCACGACAGAATTGACCACATCCAGAGTCCGTCATTCATATAAAACTAATGGTCCAAAAAGAGCATGGGTTTGAATGCAAAACTCGCCTTTAAAATATTCAACATATGATTTAATTTCATACTCTTCGTCGCGAGTGTTTTGGGTGAAAAGACAACGGTTACTGTCAAATTACGAGTCATTGTCCACTCGCAGCTCTAGAAAAGCGGGTATGTGCCAACGATGGAATGTCATATTAATCGATAACAATTACACTAGGAGTTATGTACCAATCGTCAAGAGCATATTTTTCCAGGGCATGCTTCTCCCGTTGACCACTAATACAATTATTTTTACCAATTCATGGAATGAAAAAATTCTGACCGTTGTACTTTTCATGGTGAAAAATTAAGCAGCAGAAGAAATCTCTCCCAGTTTTGAATAAGTAATCAGCCTTATGTTATCAGAATATGGCTTTTATTAGATACATCCACTATGTAAGCATTAACACGAGTCATCTGAATCAATTATTTCCATAATATATTTTGTATTAATAAGGTCTAATATTGATATTTACATTGAACTACTGTTCTTCTGCGTGGTTATTACTTCCAATTATTCATTTCAAATCATTTTCTTAAATTGCTGTTATAAGTTTAACGTTAGGACTTTTCCTTTGGCGTAGATTTTTAATCTTGTACTTTCTTTGGTTTTCTTGAATCAATGGGATTTCTTTTCTGAATGAGTCAAAGCTGAACATTGCGTTTTGTTAATTAACTGAAATAAGCAAAATGATCAACGCATGGAATTTTTTTAACTAAAGACTCTTAGCCAGATTAAATGTTTCTCTACTGAGTTTCAATTTTAGGTTACTAAGTGGATAAATGAGGACATACTGGGGCTAGAAAAAAACCTGTTTCTAAAGTAACTGCCGTAAAATTTCCATAGTAAAGGACTTATCCAGCGCTTTTAAGTTTCATTTTCATTTGCTGTAGTAGATATTCTTCGAGTTAAAACTCACTCTCTAATATTCTCATATTCAATATTTATAAAAATACCTCGAAAATCAGAGTGACAGTTTTGAATTTTTAATCAATTGCTTTGAAAAGGAAAGGAAAAAAGGGAGTAGCTCGGAGAGGGAGGTGAGTTGACTCTAGGCCGAGAAATGCTCAAGTGGCGGAAGGAAAGATGGGATGGGGGATGTTAGTTGGTGGAGGACTTTGGCGGCAATCGCGGCGGGAGTGTGTGTGCGGCGGATGTAGCGGAGGGAGAAGGCGAGGTGCCCAGCTTGGAGAGGTGACGCGCCCACTCGATTCGCAGTCGGCTCAATTCAAAAGAAACTCGGGGGCTGAGCCGCTGCATTTGTTACCTCCGCTCCACACCGTACCCGTCTCGGGAGAGCCATATGATATTTTTTAATCTCGAGGGAAAAAGCCAAAAAAATTTCAGGAATAATTTTTAATAAGAAAATCAAAGAGGATCATCTTTCAATGGAACCCAATGTCAAATAAAGCGTTTGTAAAAAAAGCGTACGTTATACCAGAAACGAAGAAAATTAATATTAGACGGTGGTGAAATAGTACCGATATCTAAGTGCTAATAATGATGGAATAATACCTATATTTATGTCTAAATTGATTCCTGTTAATTATTTTACAAATTGGACCTTCCTCAGTATCTCAAATCATTGGTTCAGGTTAGTTTCAGCAAGTGGGTAACACGTGAAATGCTATAAGTGTTATAAACTACTATTAGTGTTAAAGTTAGAAACTATAATGCGCCATTTGAAGGGAACAATACAATTGAGAGATTAAAGGAATGGGGGTTGAATAGAAAGACAGTTACATCACCCTTAATTGTATGCAATTGCTTTCACATTATTTACGATAGTATACTTATAACGGCTTTTCTTTGAGGTCAGGGAGAAAAATCAAATTGACCGGCGTAACGAGAAAGATCATCATCAGTAGGAAGACAAAATTAATTAATTGGTTTGATTAAAAGAGAGTACTTGGTCAAAGGTGTTTCTGAAGGGATTAGTGAAAGCAAAATTGAAGACATAATGGGAATGAATAATTACACACGGCGATTTGAAAGAACAGGTCTATTGAATTATGCACACAAAAAGCAAAAACAGAGAAGGAAATTAAATCTTACTTGACAGATGTCATGAAATTGCGTCTGAGAATGTTTGAACATTAGCTTGAATCATGAAACTGCAGTTAATAGCTAAGTGCTTCTAAAATCAAAGAAAGTAACTACGGGTGAGTTACATAATTACGGTGCTTGACTTGATGTGATTCTAAATTATGCAGGGCAGCGAATATTTCACAAGTACTTCTGTTGGAGTCCACTTATCAGAGACTCCGTTAATTCAGAAATATTGGAATGCCATTTAATCGGAAATCTGGTTTTTTACAATTTTGGTGTTTATTATTTTGAACGATATTTTGGATCTTTATCTTACGCACACTTTTCGCCACGGCAATAACTTTTATTACTCTAACACTGGACCATTCTTTTATTCCTGATGTAACCGATACTAATTTAAATTCTTTTCAAAGTTCAAAATCAATAAAGTTCAAATCGAAAATTCGCAATCATTTTCCATTTGGCTATTTAGCAACCATTTTAGGTATTTTTATTTCCTTTATTCCACTTTCCTGTGATACATTTCAGCATATAATTTAGTTGTAGTAAAGTACTGTTGCTACATTAATGCAATCCTTAGTAACACGTTGTATCAAATTGTTCATTTTGTTATCTCTTTTGTTAAAATGAAATGCCCCATTTTGAAAGATAATTAGAATAACTTCGAAATATTCCCTCTCGAAAAGACGGTATTGAAGTTCACTTTGGTCCCAGTTAATTTGATTTTTAACTATTATGGCAGAAATAATGCAGAATTCAAGACGACGTAACCAATTTTCGATTAAGAAAACTAATATCAAACAGGTGCAAAATCATTCTCCCTTTCGTACTTATAATCTCATTCATCCAAAGACTCCAAGAAAAGGTAATGGTGTTCAATAAACTTTTTATCCTTAAAAAGACCAATTTTATGGCTGTATTTCATAAAATATTGCCTAAAATTGGTTTCTCTCTTGGTCCTGTAATACTTGTGCTTATCACAGGCAGTGAGAGAATAAAGCAAAACCAATGGATATCAGATTAGTAGAACAAATGAGCAGAGTGAAATAATTGTCAGTGTTTAAGTAATGGTATAACATATATAGACAACGGGTTTGTGTTTACAAGATCTTATGAAAGCTAAACCCGATTTCATGAAAATCTCGAGATAAAAAATTTTTCCAATGATATTGCTAAATAAAATTTTTACATTCCAAAGGAAGTTCTCATCTAAAGCATGATCGTCCCAGAGGTTTCATCAAACCACATACTACACACCAATTGTGTGAAAGAACATAATAAAGTGAGTGAAAATTACATCAGAAAATATTTCAGGTTGAGATTTTAATGGTTTTGTATATCATGTGACAAAATAAAAATACTATAATATCATATTAAATAATAAATGGGAATATTACAGCTAATTTATAGATTACTTTAAGCTAAAAATTATAACTTCATAATTATGTGAATAATTTAATAGTTTTTCTAACTTTAAGTTCCATATTAATGTCTTCGGATCCTATTAGTGCACTTTAATTGCGAAATGTGACAAAATTCCAATTTATATTTTCAATTAATTAATTGACAGGTTAAATAATGAAAACATTAAAAATATATTTAACTTGGATAATGCTAACACCTACACTAAACAAGTTTTGGAAAATATTGTACATAAAATGCATTAGTTGTATAGGAGCCATTGTTTAACTACTTTTATTATTGCAGAATTTTAAAATTTTTTATGTATCTGCCCTGTCATACCTCATTTTTTCGCACTTGAGCAATTATATTCTATCTTTAAACATTTACTTGGAATTTATTGTACATACATATTGTATATTTTTGATTAGCGAAATTTGTTAACTTTGATACTTTCACTTAAAACTCGTAGGAATAGGATTTTAGACGATTTTTGCAGATCCAAAGATTCTAATGACTAACTTGAACAGTGATGTAATTTTTTTTCTGAATATTTTAGTGAGAACTGAATTAATTACGGCTGTTTTTACAATCAAATTTAGACGTGGTTCAAGTCTAATCATTCTGTTTTGATATATTTTATTGCCCCAGGAAGTTCTTATGTTATTTCTACTATTTCCGACAAAAATTGCATGCTTTTTTTTCTCTTTCCTCGAGTTTCATCTTTCTTCGATATCATTCAACTTCCTGTGACTCTAAATTCCCTTAGTTACTTCAATCACTTGATCGCTGTCGTAGCATCATCTGGTTGTAAAATTTAAATTCCTCTCTTTGCATAGGCATTTTTACTCCCTGTGGGTGGCTGAAATGGATCACATTTCTCACTCTAAGTGATGACGACAATGGAAAATAAACGAGGTAGACGCTCGTGATCATTCAAGCGAGCCTTTTAAGCCGCGCAGATGCCGTCTTTCTTGTGACAATCGAGTTGGAGAGAATGGGAGTGAAATATTTTGTGGAGAGAAGAGAATGGAGGGACGAGCCACTGGGGCGATGAGCAACGGGGGCAGAGGGTGAGCTGGGAGAAGGAGGGGGTGGGGCGGCACGAAAAGAAGGGAGGGTAGTGTGAGGAGGCAGAAGGGCAAAGCAATGTTGAATGCGCCCCACAAGGGAGTGATGGGAAAATGGAACAGGTTGCTATCGGTTCGATAAAGAGAAAGTGCTGTTGAGTTGACTCCGACACTATTACGTTCGGTTTGTTCACCCTAAGACAAAATGATTCCGGTAATTGCCTCAGTTAATAAGCTAATTTCAGCGGTCCATGTTTGGAAGAATATTCAATTTTTATTTTTATTGCTTTGTCGTTACAGGCTAAATAACAGATGAGTTAAATGGCCAAAGTCTCAATTTATTCGCGGAGTTTATGAACAATGAACATCGTAAACAAAATCAAATCCGCGTAAGAAAAATTGTTGCGAGAAAGGAGTGGTTTTTGCATTAGACCATGGACGCCAGAGCTATCGGGAGCATATTTTAATATTTAATTCGACGTACATGACAGATTACTGCAATACGACGTTTAAAAGCGTATACAACAATACTGGGCAATAACACATACATGTGCTGGGTTAGTCGCTCAAAGTTGGGGGAAGGGAATGAAGTTCATGAAGAGCGGCAATAATTCAGCCAAATATGAGTGAAGACAATATTTAGGTAGGAAGAAGTGTGGAAGGAAATTTTACGAGTAGCAGGCACAAAGGTATGCGAACCTTTTCAATCCGGACCCTTTTGTACGTATTTTACAACAACAGGTATCCCCCTGGAGGTCAGTTTTAAGGGTCAGGGTAGAGCTCAACTAATACTGAGTCCATCAGTGTGTAACATTTGGACATGGGGATGGAGCAGCTATTTATTTTCTCTGTGTCCACTATGTTTTCCCAGATTGATGTATTGGTAGAAAATTAAACAGCTTGGGTGGAAGTTAGGGTGTATTAAGGCATCAACTGGAATCAAACTTGGGTATTTTATTCATTAACCTTAAGTCCAACCCAATTTGACTAATGTTATACTAAATATATTTTAGCGAGTTTACTTGAAATTTTGTATTCAATTGTAAAATGTCATTTTTTGAACGGAAAAACCTGCTTTCAGTGAACATATTTAGGTTACTCAACTGTTTGATCTTGTGGATTACTAATTGGACTGCCAAATAATTGAGACATAAACATCCAAGTGATTAGACGAAAAGACGGAAAAACGAAATTGAAGGAAATACTTAAGGGGTAACGGTTGTGCATAACTCGTGCTTGATGGAAAATGGTTTAATCAAGGCATTGAACGAATGCATGATATTCAGTGGAATATTTAAAGATGCTTGATGTTTCAGAATGATTTAGAAGCTTGATGAATTAAGGCTTTTATTACTATGCTAATTCTATTCTAAGATTTCTATTACGTGTGTTGCTCTAGGGTATTCCTAGTTAAGCGCAAGCAACCGTGAGATTTTATGGGAAATAATATCCTCTTAAAAACCGTAGGAGAAAATAAAAAAAGTGACTCCCGTGTAAGATTTAGTCTAAGGCATGCTCTACCCTGATCTATTTAGTTACGGCTACGGATAATTTTGTATTGTAAAGTGGACTGGGGATAATAAGAAAATGTTTAGTAAATTTGAAATTCCACTTTGAAAAACGATGCTTGGACTACTATCACTTCACATTCCCAGAGTTTTCCAAAACATCCACGGAAAAAATTATTATGAAATTTTTATTGTATTGTTTGCTGATGCTTAATGCACTTCATAAGAAAATATTATCGGTATTCTTTGAATTTCAGTTGTTATAAAACCAATAGAATTGTTAGTCCAATATTGTACCATTTATTTTGCATGGTATTTATATTATAGTATGGAAACTATTCGACTGTGGAGATCCCTATATGACTTAAAGAATGACTTTTCTTCAGCAAATTTTGATTTGGATCTAGCTATAACTTCTGATGACCGGATTGCATGACTCGGCATGCTTTCAGATAGCCTCCGCCAGTGCAAGCCTAAAAAAAATATTGCAAAAGTTGCACTGGAGAGAAGTTCTTTTCTAATAAGATAAACAGATATTGAAGTTAAACAGCAAAAATCATTAAAGCAATTAAAGTAAAAAAATTCTTATGTAGACCGTTGCATATGACGAAATTACCGGTTCAATTATTTATTTTGACAGGTGATCTATCGATTAAATTAGATATTAGATTGCTACGGCAACTAAATAAATATCTCACCTCTTCTAGCAAAACGTAACCCAACATCTTACTCTACAACAAGCCCCTCTTCATCTGCGCATATTTCCTTGCTCCCTTCATTCGGTCCAAAACCCCTATCTCATTCCTGTCCCTTCTTAATTTGCCTAACATCCTCCCCTTTATCAAAGTATGTAAATTCCACTGCCAATCAATATGATTTGTATCCACTTTTTCTGCCTCAGAATTTCTCTCAACATAGCCCCTCTCGTCCCTTACCATTAACAGCACTTATTCATTTGTTTTTCTGTCCAATTCACCTTCTCTATCCACCTTCACACCCACCAATCGAACATATCATCTGGCTTCAAAGACCATGTTTCCCCACCATACATACCTACGCTCCATATCAAAGTTTTAGTAACACTTTTCTTGATATTCTTACTCTACGTCCCTGTCATCGTTTATCTTCTTATTGTGAAAACTTCTTTACTTGACGCAGTTCTTCTCTTTACTTCCATGCTATTTTGACTATTTTTGTTAAAAACACTTCCGAGATACGTAAACTATTCCACCAGCTCTAATTTTTCCCCTCCAATATTTACGCTTAATTTACTCTTTTTCTCCTTGAAAAACCGCCTAACGTTTCTCTTATTTACATTTATTCTTATCCCATCCCAATTACTTACCTATCGCACTAAATTTTCAATATACTCAGCAATGCTTGCAATCCCTTGGCTAACTGACAAACTAAAGGTTGTTCAACGGTAAACGTAATTTATGTAATGAATTATCCACAGAATTTCATTCATTTTCCAGTTCTTTCTATACATCTTCAATTAATTCCTTCAAATACACATACATGTACATGCATGTTGAATATAGCAAGGTGATAATGGACAGACTTGCCTTAATCTTCCTAAAACTGCCCATCTGGACTCTTCGTCCCCCACTCGCAACTAAGCAGTCTGAGATATGTACAGGTTGTGGATTAGTCTTCTATGCTTTCATATGTATTTATAGCGGACCAATATCACAATTTCTTTCTAACATTTTTATACTCTCGCACTGCCTGCTTCTTTTGCTCTATGTGTTACCCGTTTCAATTTATCATTTCAGCTCTTTTTTCTTCCCTCTGCCTAACTTTGTATTTAAATTCTTCCATTTCTTTCTATAAGCTTTCTTTGTAATAATCTCATACGTAATTCATGGATTCCTTGTCCTTTTTTTAACATCAGTTCCTATAGTTTCCTTTGCGGTTTACGATATCCTTTTTTTGATATACTATATTCCCATTTTCTCGATAGTGCCCGGCTACTTTTCTTCAGTCAGGATTTTCTCTCCAGCCTGCTGATACTATCGTACTTTTAATTTAAACCAGTTATTGCTTCTACATACAATTGCCTAAGCCACCTCCCTTATCATATATTTTTGAAATGAACGTTACACTTCATAACTACTACATCGTGATCAAAGTTCGCATACGTTCCCAGGAAACTTTGCGTATCTATCACGCTGTTCATAAAAATGTGCCTACAGATAATATAATCTACCTGTTACCTTTCTGAGCCTATTTAAATTTTTCATGTATACCTAACAAGGTAAACTTTAAAAACGAAGCTTAGAAACTGAGATAAAAGGAAGGTTACCGAGCCTTCGCAGATGTCACAATGTCAGGACCATCCGGCGCCCCCCTGCCGTCCCCTTGCCTTTTTTTGCCCCCATAGATGCCGACCCTGGTGACGGCGGTCCTTACCTACTAATCTAGAGTTCGCGGGTTCAATTCTTGTCTAGATGGATTTTCCTCCATCAAGGGCTTGGTTGTATGCAATTTTCTTCAATGCAATGTCGAAGGGTTAGATGGAAGAAGCCCCATCAACCTCAAATAAATACACTAGAGCGCCGCCCCCCGTGGGGGGCGGCGCTCTAGTTTATTATTAGTATGTAATGTATTTAATATATAGTATATAATAATTTAATTATGTAGTTCTAGTATGTAATTAGTGTATTACTCCCAGTGTTTATCCTAATCAAATTTGACTCGTTTTTAAAAAAAAATCATATTTTCACCTGATGGTGTTTACATCCAATTAAGGTCAATTAATTTGGAAAATTAAAACCTGCTATCTGCCTCCACAAAACATCGGAAAGCGAGTATTTTGAATAAGCCGATATATTGGACATTTACAGGTACATTACAAAATATATCCTGGTATTAAAAGAAAAATTCCAAATGGTCCTTATAATAAGATGTGATATTTTATATTCATCTCTCCCTTGCATAAAGATAGATTAAATAAAGCAATTTACATTGCATGCTACGACCCTAGGATCCCATTCCATTCATCATGACGCCATGGTTAAATTAGGAGTTTACAGTTCAGAAATTGTATACATGTTTTTTACGTGACGCCACAAGTGGTAAATCTAGGACCACTATGAAATCGGAGTTATTTCATTGTGGCTATACATACATCATGTTCTCTCTTAAATGTCGCAATTTATTTGAATTAAACTAATGGAGGGTCTAAAACAAATTAAAGCGATTTTTGTGATAAACGTTTCTCTCTGAAGGATATAAGGCTGCATAGTGTGAAAGTGGATACTATTCACAATTTTGAATGTCCCCAGAGGAGATTTAACGTTTAAAAGTCGTGGTGAAAATATGTTATCATATGCAGTATAGGTATATATTGTCTTCAGTAACTAGCCACAATGCGACTAAGTAACACGCTAAATGCTTGATATTACGTTTTACATATTGAATACTGTCGTTAGATATGGCCCGCTCTTACGAGTAGCTTCGTGACTAGAATCACAGAAATTCGTATGCTTTTATTGACAATGGAATAAAATTGAAAATAAAAGCGATAAGGTTCAATCGACCAAACGTTGAGCTTCCACATTTCACCGCACGTCCTCCCGACCGCGTACTGCCACTCTGCTGGATTGGAAGACGTGTGGCCGCGGAATTGGCGACGGAGGGAAAGCAAACAGAGGGCTGAGGACTGGGCCATGGGGTGGATGGGGGTTAAGAGTGGGAGGTGAAGTAGGTGGACGGGGTTGGTTGCTCGGAATGTCGGCTCAGTGGGCTCACTGGCGAAGTGAGCTGGAGGACATTTGAGTACTCGGCGATCTTCAGACCTCACTGACTCTTTCCCCGTAGGCAGCCAGGGAACATTTCCAATGAATCGATAATCGAACTGCCCTGAATAAACAACGGCCAGCAAATATTTTTTCATCCACCCCCGATAGCTTCTCCGATATGGTGAGGGGGAAAATTTAGCAGAAATTAGAGTTAATACACCGTGAAGAACTGATTATACCATATTGTTTTGTCGAAGTATATTTTTTATTCACCTACATAAAAAACTGAAATTATCACCATAGCTTCTGCAACAGATTTAAAGAGGGCAACATCCTACGGAATGGAATCTGCCATTTCGTTGGATTTTCCCAGGGATTAAGTTATGTATGCTTTGATTTACACGGCAGAGAAGGTTTTAATGTACTGCGATCTGTTCCTTTCTTCCCCGAATCTTGCTTTTTTTCTCTTTTTGCAGAAAATCGATTTTAATGTTCCTATTATATCGATATTAATGCAATTTAAATGACATTTCCATGGCCATTTGACTGATCGACAGAAATATCCAATCCGTTCCTTCACGCAAACCTGAAAGTCTACATTTTTCGATATCAAGTGGAAATCGACAGTCACGGATAAAGTAGGTACTATCTGATCGTTAACCTCTTTTTACGGACTATTTGGGCACAAATTCTGGTTCGAGGAAATGAAAATTGAGATCGTATTTGACAAAAAAATGTTGACGCTGGTTGAATTTTGAGCGTCACGTCCGAGATGTTGAATTTCTTTCTGACTCTATGGGAGTTACTGACAAATTACGTTTTAGGATAATGCTATTGTTTTAGAAAAGCATATAGAATCGTTTCTTCTAAAGTTCCGACTCTTTCTCTTCTCGTGTGTGACTCTTGACATGTGAACTTACTCGGCGAACGAAAAATAGTTGAGCAATGTACAAATAAATTGGTTTAAAATGAATAATGATCATTTATTAGCTTGTGTCAATAGAATATTGACTATACGAGTATAACAATAGATATTATTTTAGTATTAAGCTATGTATAGGAAACTAATGAATGATGCTTTAATTTTAAACATAATAACTACATCGTAAACTCGAAACAGAATAACCAATCACATACTCGTACAATGGTATTACGATAAAAAAACAATTTGAAACCCACTAAATTAAATGAATCAGGCGCATTCATTAGTACGCTCACATAAAATGGTTAACCAAGCATATTTTAAGAGCAGTGGAAGAAGTGATAGCTATCAGAGTCAGAAGGAAAATGAACACGTCTTAGGTAGTAAATAATTGTAATCATTATTTTAATTCTTTATAAAGTCTATTATCTAAAAATTGCGGGTCGCGGTGGTATAGCGGGTAGAGCGTTGGACTGCTGACCGGAGGGTCCCGCGTTCGATTCCCGGGCAAGGCATTTTGGGCACCTGCAGCTCCACCCAAGCTAGTTGATTCTTCGGGTACCAGATCTTCCTGGGAAACCGGCACAGGGAAAGGAACTGGCCCCCCTACCCTTATGTGTGAATATTCACACGCCGTCGGGCTTGGTACATGGGTGAGCTCTACCATCACCTACTAAACCGACCTTCGGGTTGATTACTGTGTTTATGGTTTTTTTATCTAAAAATTAAATGTCTAAACCTAAAAACGTAATTCTAATAGCCTAATACCCTAGAATTAACGAAAAATAACCTCGATCCTTCTTTCGCTTAAACAGAATAAAATAATAAATTTAGGCATAAAATTGGCTGCGAAATAAAACGACAAACAGGAACTTATTGAGTTAGTTTAGGCACCAACATTCCACTGAAAAAATATTATATTAATTTTACCAAATTTTCGTGAAATTCATTCTCTCTTCTAGTTTAGGATAATTATTGCGTAGATGTGTAATTACGGTGATGTAGAAAAGGATGAAATGTTATGAGTGGGTTAAAACTGTGGAAACCAGCCATGAAGTCATTACTTTTTCCATTACTGTTTCCAAAAGTAATTGCAAGGTTCTGGTAGAGCAAATTTTTTAATAATAGAGGTGGAAAACTTGTAATGGCAATGCAAGAGTGCTTTCGTTTCAATAATAACGAAAGTCTAACTTGCCAAGGGCATGTTGAAAACGTCATAGAAAAAGAAGGGAGGGAATGTAAAAAAATAGCAATGAAACAATGACGCTTGTGTCGGTATTCCTTGTGTTCAATTCCTGCCTCTGGCTACATCGGTGTTCGAATTAAGCCTTGAGTGGAGAACTAGAGCATAATAGTTGGCATTATCCCTCTCTAGGGATGCGTACGTTAGAACTGGATTGTGGAACATTCGGAAGCGTAATTTATCGAGTGATTCATTTTGACGCATATGAACGACAAACGGTGGCCGATTGTGCGATACCTATGTGTCGTGCCTCACTCCGACTGCATTTTTTCGTTATATGAGTACTTCAGGTACCTCTATGAACGCGTACCGCCACCATCATTAATTCAACTCACAGTGAATTTCTCGTCTCAGTTACTTAATCACCTGAGGACTTGTCAACTCCCTGTGCTGCCGTTCTCTGTGCACATGCATGGTACCTATTATTTTCCTAGATGATTCCGAACGTTCAAAATATTTTTTTTTCAACATACCATTTTTATTTAACCAGTAAAAATTCCATATATATTGCTTTCAGTTCACAATTGTTTAACATCTTTCAGTCCGTTGTTATAGTAAATAGATTATCACTATTCGTGGAGCTGCAAATGGGAAATTGTGCATAGTGGAGGGAATAGTGTCAAAATAACTGTATGAAAATATAAAGGAGAGATGTAGTTTAAGCATTCGAAGGAATTCAAATATCTGTGTGCAGTGATTTAATTTATGACTGAAAAGTAAATGAAAATTTTCCCGTTTCGTTAAGTATATTGACAAACGAAGAAAAAATATTAATATATTATGGTATAACCGGCACAGGGAAAGGAACTGGCCCCCCTACCCTGATGAGTGAATATTCACACGCCGTCGGGCTTGGTACATGGATGAGCTCTACCATCACCTACTAAACCGACCCGACCGATTACTGTGTTTATGGTGTTATGGTATGTTTTAAATATGTAACAACTGCAATAATTATTAATGGAAAAGGTTTTTTTTGGAAAATAATTATTCTATTATATTAATTCAGGTGAAGAGGGATTAATTAACCCCTATCGTGGCACTGGTAGGCGACTCCACAGGAAAGTGTTAAGAAATTGCAGGATATACTGGTATTTGATCAATATAAAGAAGAAATAGTAACAATTTTCCATGGGATAAGTTTAATCGTACGCCCGGGTTTCGATGTATTACATCATCTTTAGGTTACAAAATTAATTCAAGTGCCATCACATACACATTTTTGCAAAAATGCATATAAGATGGCGCTTGAATTCATTTTCTTACCTGAAGATGATGCAATGCATAGAAATCCGGTCGTACGATTAAACTTATCTAGGGGAAAATGGTCACTATATTTTCTTAATCGTGTTCAAATTCCACCACATCACGCCTGAAACTACTCAATTTGATCAATAATTTCTACAGTTTGGTAGTAAGAATTGAACTTAGGAATCTTCTATACCCGGGGAAGAATATTATTTTTATTTAACTTTATATTACTAAGAAATGAGATTTCATGAATTTACATCCAAATTTAGAGAAACATTAATTTTATTTGGTCTGCTATTATTATTTAATCATCCCATAGATTCTACATAAGAACCAAGGTTGGCTGGGTCTTTTCCAAGGAGGGTATTGGGGTACATTTTTGTCTGAAGTACCACTTGTGACAACGAGGTTTGAAGAGCCTCTCGGTCTATTTAACTAGTTATCCCTCTGCAGATGGGCGAATCATCATCCAAATATTTAAATTTACAAGATATTTTAGTTTATAGAGATTAGTTTCTGTAGTAATCCAAACTTATATTATTTTACGCAAAGAGAGTAGAGTGAAACTGATTTTCTGTTTATTGCTTTCAAATGGAACTTCTGCAAGTATTTATCGAGTGGTATTTGGCCAAAGTCTGGCTACCTGATATTTCAGATTACCTTGTCTTTTTGAGCGGATTTTAGTATGGTAAAGATTAGAACCTCTTTGTAACCAATTAATTATGGTAAGACCATACTAATATGTTTTGTGTAACGGAAATGATGCAATTGAAGTTAGTATCTATTATTCTTATAAATGTCCCATCCGTGGAAAGCTATAACAGGAAGAATATATGCAATCAAAACAAAAGGAAGGGGTTTTTTTACAGTAATGGTGAAATCTGGAAAATGTATCGTGTATGTAATGTAATAATCTAAGGAAAATCTTTTAAATTCCTTTTTAATCAGCACACACATTACAATGTATCTCATTTCCATAACATTTTCTTTGCAGTCAAATATCAATAATTCAAACGGATTCATTGCTTCAAGTTTTGATGATATGGGTACAATATGGAAAGTGTGCAGCTTTATTATAAATATAGTGTAGTGCTTGACGACAAATTGTTCACTTGATTGCATATAACACGAGTCTATCTTAGAACAGAACACCCGTCGTGAACGTTATCAACGATCATCTAATGTGTTATCGATGTTTGGCACGGAATATTAACGTGGTTGAACTGAACTGCCAACACGCTATTTGGTTGTTTCCTTGATGATCACGAATGTCAACTAAATCAGGTAGGCATGTCTCTGAGTAACTTGTAAACACATCTTAAAAATACTTTAAGTTGACGCAAATTTATTACCTACAAGTGTTAAATAGTTCATTTTTTTAAGGCAACTTATTTTGTCAGTCAGTAAGATTTAATGCTACATTTGGTGTTTTTACTGCATTATTGTTCTTATGTAGTCACGTCATAGCTAACGACCATTATAAGAAACATACCTCTAACCGTCTAAATATGATCCATTACTTCATTCTATTCTTTTTAATTTCCTCCACGGTAAACACCTCTTCCCGCATTTAAAACTCTCTTTTTCCTCGTATTTAAATTTATTTATCTTCCCATACCCTTCGTAGGTATCTGTCATAAAACTTTCTTTTTCTCCATATGTCCATCGCGAAACCTTCCAACCTTGCTGAACATCTTGCTTATAAACAAGCTATATAAACAATAGAACGAGTATTTTTTTAAATTATATCCCAAACACTTTTTTGTGTACTTATTTAACTTGTGTCATCAGTCTCAGCTTCATCACAAATGTGTTTCTCGGTCAAGCAATTATTATTATAATACTCTTACTATTTTATTAATTTACTAATTCAATATATCGTCCATCTCGGCCCGACGCCGAGATAGACAATATAACCCGGTGGAGGACCCGAGAAGAATTTACTCAGCTGATACGCCGGGAAAACACCAAATCTTTTATAATTCAATATAATAAACATTAAAACCTGAATTTACGTAAAATTCGCAATCCTTTCATTTGAACTGCAAATAAACACCAAGTACCTCTCCTGCATATCCCTTACCGTAAATTTCAGTATAGTTAAAGTTCCAAGACAACCGCTGTGGCAGGAGAGGAATGAAAACTTGTGGGATATTTCAATTAGCTTTAACGTTTGGAACCCGGTGAAAGACTGTCGCAGTAGCATCTGTTCTTGATGAGGTGGTTGAAAAGGTGTATCCATTTTGATGTTCGTATGGCGTCACGTCAAAAAAAATATTTGTGCAGTGAAAACTATAATAAGTTTTTGGACAATAGAATAACTCTGAACCAGGAGATTAGAATAATGAATCTTGAGAATATCCGGTCTCTGTTCACTAGGGACAGCATTACCTTATAATTAGTATCAGGAGGGACAATACGTACGCCATCGGTCGCGATCAAACGAAGCATTTAATGGCCAAATTAGTGACGGGGAGGAAATATGATCCAAAAGAGAAACATAATTGATATAATTGGGACAGCTTTGTTATTTTGAGAAAGTATTCAACAGAATTCATTAGGATTATTTAACGAACGCTTTTCAGTGGATAACTAAGATCTCTAGGCAAATTGGTCAAAACGATTATATATCACAATCATAGAGTTCAAGTTTTGGTATATAATAGAAAATAGGAATGGGAAGGTATAAAGTAGAGAGAATGCTAGGGATAACCGTTGTAATCCCTAATTTTTATGTTTGGAAAAAGGAATTGAAGCATTAGAAATTTAGGAATACGGTTGGAAGTGGAAGATTAAGTAAATCTGTAAGATTTGTTGATATTCGAATTTAAGTGAACTATTCAGTCACTCAGAAATGAAATACTGTAAATTTTAGGAAATAATAAAACGAGATATCGTGGATATTAAGTCGTAAATAAAATGATTTTGATGGACGTACTCATGAAATAGGGAGGCTAAATTAAAGGTTAAAATACAGGATATAAACATTACAGAGATGACCTCCGCAATGATAGTTGCATTACAAATATTAAGGAAGCAACAAAAGAATAAGGCATATCTAAAAAAGAACTGCTACAAAGAAAATGAATAACATAGAATCTTAGTTCAAACCAAACATTAGTGGTGTCCTTTTTATGGAATAGAATTTTATTGTTTCGAAACTGGCACGATGATGAGAAAGAATAACCAGAGGTGGGAGAGTTTTGATAGACAAGGATGGAAAAAATAGTGAATAAATGGTTGGAAAAGATGGCAAAAATAAGTTAGTGCGTAATTCGAGGATTCGAGGAGAGGATAGATGATTCACAAAAAAATGTATTAAAAAGGATAAATGCGGTGATGAGAACAAAGACATGGTTGGAATATAATATTATTTTGATTTTCATCTATGAAAGACAAAGAGAAGAGAAAAATACTACTTTTGAACTGTTTGGAAAGATAAAAAATATGTGGTTTGTGGTAAAAAGACTTGGATTGTCAGGTGAGCGGTTTTTAATTCAAACAATTCTTCGGTCATTATACATTCCTTAGAACGAAACGAATGCGTATACCGAGTAGTTTATAAACCCATCTGAAACTATCTTTACTAATCTATCTATCTTTAATAATCAGAAAACTACTTTTATAAATAACTATTACCTAGTTTTTTACCAATATAGTTAAAGTATAAATCGGCATTTATGCAGATTTCTGGCTTCTGTTTCTAATATGTTAATATTTTACATTAATCTTAGCCATTCTAAATTAATGAGGGAGGAAATAACTCCTGATTGGTCATAAGAGGATATTAAAGGGCCAATTTCTATTAAATCAGTCATGTAATCACATTTTAACTCTAAAGCATTAAAATTTAAGTGTAATCTAAACAATTATAACAAATCGATGAAAATATATATTCGAAGGAAATGTTCTGAAAATTTAAAATGAAATTTTATCTATTGTACCCACATATAGTTCCTTTTAGCCGCAAATAGTTTATGAAATACATTTTTATGTGAATAATTTTAGTCAGTACTACCTTCATAGAGTCCTCATTTTTATACCATAAAATATTCACGACGTACCTAGCCCTTTATGTAGAAAATTTCAAGAATTTTCGTCTCTGCTATATGTCACGGTTCAACCACATCAAACCTGAAATTGTGCTATATATTTTTCCTTACTGCTACAAAATACCAGTCAAGAAAAACTGGTAGTCACTCAGAGTGCTTGGCTTGTGAGATTTTGTTAGCTTCGGGACCTGGTATTCACTTGGTCTGAAGGCATCACGGTGAAGGATATAAGAAATAGTATCAAATAGCTTTTTAGGAAAGCTAAATTTGATTAGGTCCGAAATTTAATTTGCGCTAATCAAAAACTACCAACATTTTCAGTACTTTCATTATTGCAAGCGCTTTGAATTATAATTCCTAAAAGAAACAAAAAATATTACAGTAGACACACGTATGGCCCTACGTGTGTCGCATACTGTAGTAATGTAGCACATTAAAAATAATAAAACTACTCATCAAAATAAACACGGCGTGTTTGGGAAAATAGTAAGAAACATCTCAAAGGCAGTGACTACGCGCTGATTGGTCCGTTTCCAATATAACTGGACGGGACCACCCATATAACGGTGGTCAAAAATCGGGTCCCTCATCTTCGACCTGAAGACGCCGAATGCAACTTCGGCGAAACTGTTGTCAGCATTAAACAACAACGCGGTGAAACCCGAGAATGCAGAATTCTTCAAGCCACCGCCGGGAAAAACTACGCAGCCACATATCCCTGACTCAGTTATACCCAGCTTTCTGGGCTACATGATATACAGGTGTATTTCCGAACTCAAAGATCTCTTTGTCCATTAAGGTCGCTAACTAAATTATAAATTAAATCCCTATTTTAGTGAACCATTTTACTTAGAGTATAGATGAAGAACGTCAAAATAACTGGCCTACTTACCTCAAACGCAGTGTCTGGGCTACGAAGTCCAATTTGAGGTAGAAAGCAAGCCTCAGGTCTAAGCGTCTGGTCGTCGCCTACACTTTCACCAGCCTTCTCTTAACTACTGCTCCTCCTTACGACACTCCGTCACCACAGAACATTTCAAGGGCGTTAGAATGTACAGTTTCCCCTAGCGGTGAATCCCTCAACCAGCGTAAAATAAGTCGGTATGATGCATTTGGATAGACAGCTGCGAACGAGGTAATCGAAAGGGCCTGTTGCGATGAAGAGATATGATTGATGAAAGAATGCCTGGGTAAGTCTGCTAAGAAATGGGCACTAAGAATGAGAACACTTTATCTACCTGTTGTTTAGCAGCCTTGAGGAACCGGCAACCGACACCTGAGGTATTTTGTGCCATTAGGAATGGATGGGAATGGAGAAGGGGTAGAGAGAAACTAGGTGCCGGTATTAGACTACTTTTAACGAAAGGTGTCAAAGGGTTCAAAGTTTAACGTCCCATTTGAATGGAGGCGCACTCGAAGTGCTTTCCATAAAGCGCGTCAATTAGAGATCGGGATACCACTGAAAAAATTCCACCGCCTCCAGAATTCGAACCCGGGGCCTCTGTGCGGGAAGCCAGTGCGTTAGTCACCGTACTGTCCCGATCCCCTGGGTTTTCGTTCCGGAGGTGAGTGACTGAGGTGATGTGCCTTCTTTCTCATCAGCATTAAAAGTCCCTTTCCTCTTCCTTATTTACATTAATGATACCACCTCAAAAGTAAAAAGCAACATAAAACTGTTTTCCGACGACACTGTAATCTACAGGGATATAGCAACGACACAAATCTTCAAATACTAAACCTTACCTTATACAACATTAAAAAAATGTTGCTCAGTTTGGATTTTGGATTAAATACCAAAAATTTGTACAGGTTACTATGCATTTCTAAAAAAATAAAAATCACGAACAACCAGCTCGGATGGAAATTGCAGACCACGTATCATACTTGTGTGTCACCATCTTATGGGATCTTACAAGGGGAGAGCACATAAAAACTATTTGCGGAGAGAACCTAAGACATCTGGCATATGTAGTTAGAAAATATAGCGTTGAAAAAGTGAAGGAGACGTGTTTTTTCTCCTTAGGTGGAGACCCCACATAGAGTATGCGGAAAGAATATGAGATCCATCTAAAAGAATAATGAATACAGATCACGGCACAGAGAAGCCCGCCAGATTCGTGGAATATTCGAACAGAAGAACCTCAAGTCTCCCATTCACTACAAGATTTGAGATGGAACCCTTGGGTATGTGAAGACTCAGATCTAGATTAAACCTATTGTTTACACACATACCAATCATGAGGTTTTGCATCTGATAGAGAAGAATATATCATTCATGGCTCTTCCATGGCTCTTCATACCTTCCGTGAACGCTTTGAAATGTAGCGTTCATTTTTAAAGGGATTTATTATATGTATTATCTGTGTATTCAGTGGAGTGGCTGCTAACAGTATAGCAGTTACAATGTGTGCAATAGATTTTACATGAATGATGTCCAGCTGGCCCTTACTACGTACTCTTTAAATGGATCACGGGGTGGCATGTGTTTGCGGACGTACGGAATTAGATATAGCACGGCTTGTTCCCTAACACCCCCTGCCACAAGTCCTTGCGACAGCTTGCAGTGTTGTGTGTCCATGTAAATGTAGTTTATCTGCTTGCAAGACTCTTAATTCATAATCGCAATGTATATGCAAGGATTTTATTTTTAATTATCGTAATTAATTTCATTAAAACTATCATAATATAAATATATTCTAGCCACTTCAGAAGCTGATCGACGTTTATTAGTCGTCACAGTAGAGGTTTTATAAGGAGAATTAGGAAAGTGCATGAATAATGTCTAAAATTTATTGCGAATACAAGGGAAGGAAAACACCTTAAAAGAAATGACTGCTGGATTCATTATGCATTGAGGAAACTTTTCTTGAAGAAGAGTTACGCCTAAAAAGAAATTAAGAGACTGTTCTAATGCTAAAATTTTGAGTAGCTTGCTGATAAATGTATATTTATAACCACAAATGAATAATAATATGAATTAGTGTTTTGAAAAATCTCTCACATAAAAAAATCAGTTCAAAATATAGAATTCAATTCATTTCTATACAAAATATGGAGCAGGCATCCATCGTTAATCTCTTTATTAAAATGAATTCCTTTCATCAACTGTTGTATTCTGGCATTTTCCAGATTAGATTTTTGTTTAATTTGGTTTACCCATGTTCTATTAAATATGCTATTTTGACGGATAGGGTTCAATGTTTAGAAATACTTTGAAATAAAGAGCTAATTTTATTTCCCCAAAATTCATCGGATATAAATTCCATCCGTTCATATTGGGCTAGGTTGGAATCACAAAATTAATTATAACATCTATTATAAATTCATATTTATGTCACGAAATTATAAAAAGTCATAAAAAATAGTATTGAGGGAGTTTTGCGAGAGCAAAAAATATCAAAATTGAGTTTTAAAACAACCTTGTCCGATTGCAGTTTTTTCTAAAGGTGTTGTTGATAACCTTTCAAAAATACTACAAAAGTATTAGTTTCTGTATACTCTGTTATTTGTTTGTTTTTTCCTTTTTATTGTAAAGAAGAAGTAACAACGCATAAATACACGTGTGCCATTGATTGTTGTAATTGAAAACTTTTCAATTACAACAATCAAGGCGTGTCATTTTTTTCCGATTTAAACAAAGCTAGAAGAGTGTCCAACGGCTAATGTAAGATCCTGCTTCATTTCAACTGATTATTTCTGGTTTTGTAGGAGATTTTTTGATAGAAAATACATGAATTAATCTGAAGAAATATTTTCTAATACGGGCACTATTTAATTCTTGCTGAAGCCTTAGAGTGGCATAAAAAAACCTTAAAATGGTAACTGTTGTACATATAGAGACAACGTTCAAGCGAAACCAGTAAAAATTAAAATTCCATCTGTTAAATAAATGAAAAGTAAGAGATAAATTGAGATGAAAACTCCTCTCTGAGTCAAAGGAATCCGCCTATCTCCTCAGCTCTCTCTAATACCTCTTAAATCCTCCGCCTCGTTCTCTCTCTGCTCCCCCTCGGAATCGTATCATTTCCCCTGCCACGCCCATACCCTTCCCCTCATTTCATATTCCAAGAAATTTGCTTATTATTTGCCGAGTCGGTCCTCCTTTCAATGTGGAGTGAGGGAATCCGGAAATGAGGTCATTTTTGATCATTGACAGGGCCCACCTCAGTCCCATTCCTGCCTGCTGCTGAAAGAATCCCCTCGCCACCCCACCAGCCGTCCTCCCGCACACTCCGATAACGACTTCCTTTGCCGTGATTTTATTTCCATCTCCTTCCAGTTTGTTCGCTCGATGGCTTGGCTGGAAACTTTATCTAGAGTGAATTATTTTTAGCTGATCTTTCGATTTCAAGAATTTATATAGCCACGCGAATCTGGCAAGTGAATAACTTATTTCTTAGTATGCCTAAGGCAGAAATGATATATGTATACATTACATGTAACACTGACTTTCACTTTTATTTTTTAAAGTATAATGACTGGTATTTGATACGACTTTTCTTAATTAGTTTTTTGCTTATGTTTATTATCTATAAACCTCTTACCCTTAAACTTTAAAAATGGGTTCTAAAAGTATAAAGACGTACGGGAAATCAGCTCTACGGAGAAGATACTAATATATATATATATATATATATATATATATATATATATATATATATATATATATATATATATATATTAGTTACGCCAAGATAATGAAAAACTAATGATATAGCAAATTTTTCTCCATTTTACTTTTAAATGCCTTATTTTGGTTAAATATATTTTGTTTATTTATCAAGTCTATGCACTATAATTATTTGATCTAAGTGCACAGCGGATTAGATCCTAATGATTATCCAAAGCTATTAAAGTTGAATAAAGTTGCCCAACTATTACTTGGACTTATATATATATATATATATATATATATATATATATATATATATATATATATATATATATATATACATACTATATCTAAAAAAATCTAAAATCTACCGCTCCACCCGACCACACACACCACAGAATGACAACCCCACATCTGACGCTGGACTCAACCTTTGCACAACCTATTTCCCCGGATCCCACAGACTGAAAACCATTCTCAAGGAACTTTATCCTATATTACATGACAATGACGCGACCACATCCTTACTGCCCCAATGCCCCTCTGTCGCTTACAGACGACCAGCCAACCTCAGAAACCTTCTGAGATCCACCAACCCTTTGACACCCCGCCCTGACAAATTTCCACATATTTCCCCTACCTGCAATCGCCCCCGATGTAAAACATGTCTCCTAATCAGATCTGCTCCCCTCTCCCCACATCCCCTCATTCCCCCTTCACCCCGTTCCCACGCTAATTGCCTCTCAAAAAATATTATCTATCTTTTGTCGTGCAAACAATGCACCTCATTTTACATAGGCGAATGCATTACCCCCTTATCCATCCAAATAACAATCACCGCTACTCATGTAATTCTGCTTCACTCTCGTCTTTTCCTATCCCTTTACACGCAAGTTCACACAACCTATCATTTGACGAATGCTTTTCCTTAACAGTTCTAGAATCCCTACCCGATTCAGCCACCAACATAGAGGTGAGAACTCGCGAATCCGCATACATACTATATTTCCGATCCTTTAAAATTCCCACCCTTAACCGCCATCTTTAATTTCTTTCCCAACAGTCCCTAAACCTTCCGCCCCCCCCTCCCCTCCCCAGGCTCTCTTCCCTCAAAACCTCTCAGTCTGACCTGAAGAAGGCCTCGGAGTGGGCCGAAAGCTTAAATCATCTACAGTGTGAGTGTCCTTTTACGTGTTATCTGTTTTATTCTGTGTTCTATTGTGCCGTCCAAAAGTTATATATATATATATATATATATATATATATATATATATATATATATATATATATATATATATATATATATAACGCTTTTTCCAATCCCCGAAACACTTCTCAAACTCGATCTTTGAGATAGCCTTTAGTTCTTTCAGCGATGCTATTTTAATATCATCTACGGGTGTAAAACGACGGCCCTTCAAGGTTCTCTTAATTTTTGGAAATAGGAAAAAGTCACACGGAACCACATCTGGCAAATATGGAGGCTGGGGCATCGTTACAGTATTGTTTTTGGCCAAAAATTCACGAACAAACAATGAAGTGTGAGCTGGTGCATTGTCGTGGTGCAAAATCCATGAATTGTTTTTCCACAAATCCGGGCGTTTTTTCGGATTGCTTCACGCAAACGGCGTTAAACTTGTAGGCAGTACTTCTTATTGACCGTTTGACCTGGCGGTAGAAATTCATGATGCACTATGCCATTAAAATCGAAGATCACAATGAGCATAACCTTCACATTCGACAGCACTTGTCGAGCCTTTTTCGGTCTTAGCGAGCCAGAATGCCTCCACTGGGATGATTGAGCCTTAGTTTCAACGTCATATCCATAAACCCATGTTTCGTCGCCTGTTGTAAACCGTTTCAGCAATTATGCATCGTCGTTTACTTCATTTAGTGATTCCTGAGCAACTTCCATTAGCCGCTGTTTTTGTTCAAAATTCAACCATTTTGGGACGAATTTTGCTGCCACGCGTTTCACACCCAAAAAATTGAAAAAAAAAATGTCATGACATGCTCCAATCGATATGCCAACATTATCAGCGACCTCTGTAGTTGTGATTCGGCGATAGTTTATGACCATTTCATTCACTTTTTCCACGTTTTCATCGATTGTTGAGGTACTGGGGCGTCCAGGGCGTTCGTCATCTTCAAGTCTTCACGGAAACGCTTATACCACTCGTAAACTCTTGATTTAGTCATAGCAGACTCACCATAGGCCTTTGTTAACATTTCATTAACTTTGTTAGACTTTATTTCATTTTTTACGCAAAATTTGATATCTATTCTTTGATCCATTTCTTTTAACAAACGAAGATCGCCTAGCTCTTAAAACACGTCTAACCTTAGTGGCTGTCACAGACAAAGTCCACAATGAAAACAGCTGATAGTTTTATTATAATTCAGAGGCATGTATACCAACATAATAAAAACTCTTGACAATCGGACTCTCCAAGCCCAATAAATGAAAAAATTCCCGTTAATTTTTTAACACACCTCGTATACCTAATCAACCCATTGTGCCGGAATGTATGTCCAATTCATCTATTTCTTGTTTGTCGTAGAGTTCTCCATATGGTCCTATCCTCTCCTACTCTTCTATATTGATCCTTTATCCTAACTTTGTCTGTCCATTTAATCTTCAGCACCATGTTACCAATGTTTCTATTTTCCTGGTCCTCTTTTCCCTTGTTGCAAGTCGCGGAACCATAGAGCACAATGGTCCACACAAAAGTCTTGACGAATTGCTTCCTTGTTTCTAGCCTTAGGTTCTTTGAATATA
The DNA here is from genome assembly GCA_037158775.1 of Hetaerina titia. Classification (NCBI taxonomy): domain Eukaryota; kingdom Metazoa; phylum Arthropoda; class Insecta; order Odonata; family Calopterygidae; genus Hetaerina; species Hetaerina titia. The sequence goes on from CM073770.1 coordinate 36,363,262, forward strand.
GTAATTGCCTCTTCTTCATAAATGCGTTCTTAAGTTGGGCTATTCTTTGCTTGATGTCGGTCGAATTTCTTCCATCCCATGTTACGCTGCTGCTCAGGTAGATGAAGAATACCACTTGCTCTAGTTTCACCCCTCGAATTGTGATATCTGCATTCAGCTTCTCTCTTCCGCATACAATGATTTCAGTTTTCATCTTGTTGATATTCATATTATATTCCCCCAGTTATCCATAGCACTTAGAGTTTCTTGCATGTCCTCTCGTGTTTCCGCCATTACTGCAATTTCATCTGCAAACCGGAGCATATTGATTTCTTCTCCATTTGCCTTGACTCCTTTGATACCCAATTCTTGTGTGTTTCTTTTATTGCCTCTTCCAGGTGTATGCCGAATATTTATGGCGAAAGGTTTTATTCATGTCTTACTCCTTTGTTTATTTTGGCTTCTATTTTTCTTCCATTTTTCGTTTGCATTGTTTGAACCTGATTCTTATAGAGGTTATGGATAAATCTTCTGTTGTTGTTGTCTAATCCAAGCGCTTCTCTTATCTTGAGCATCTTGTCTTATTTGATGTTGTCGAAGGCCTTATCCAAGTCCATGAATACCACATATTGTGGGTTATTAACCTACTGTATCTCATTTTTTCGGCCAGAACTCTCAAGCTGAGAATTGCCTCTCTTGCTCATCGGTTTTTGAAGAATCCGAATTGGCTTTCTGAGAGGTTTCCTCCTACCCTTCCTTCTATTTTTCGGCTAATGTTCCGAGTGAAGATTTTTGATTATTGAGTCATCAGACATAATACACTGTGTTCTACACATTTATCTCTTTTCAGTTCCTTCGATATTGCAATCATTATACTTTTCTCGAAGTCTTCTGGTATATTTCCGCTGTCGTAGCTATTTTTGATTATTCCTTAGAGGGTGTCCTTTGCTTGGATCCCGAGTGCCTTGATAATTTCTCCGTTTATTTGGCAACTCTTTGTGCCTTGTTGTTTCTCAGGTGTGCAGCTCTCTCGAATGCGCTTCTTCTTCGCCTCTTAATTTTCTTCTCTTGTTTTTCTTTCCCCGAATTGCCTCTTCACTAGTTCGTAAGCCATTTTGCTATTTCCCTTTTCAATATTTTCATTAATTTCCTCGTTTCATTGTTTCAATTGAATTTATTCACTCTCATTTAATGGATTCTTATATTTTCTTCCTTCGTCTATGAGACCTCTTATTTGAGCTGTTATCCATAGCTTCTTAGATGTTATCGTCTTACTCACCAGCAGCTCATCTGCAGCTTTGGTAATTATACTCTTAATTTCTTTCCATCGACCGTTCGTGCCGGTATTTTCATTGTTTCCTTCTATTTCTCTTTCAACGGCCGTGGTTAAATTTTCTCTTACGATATTTTCTTCCAGTAACTTTGTGTTCCACCTGGGTTGTTATATTCTATTCTTCATCTTCTTGTATTGTAGGTTGCTGTCCATGGTCAGTAGGTTAACATCTCTATTTATATCTGCGCCGGGGTAGCTCTTACATTTCTAAACTTGGTTCTTGTATCTCTTTCTGACAAGGATATTCTCTTTTTTAAAACCTTGAATAATTTTGTATCGTGCTTTGTCTCCAGGCATCTTCCATGTGTATCTTCTTCTCGTATATTGATCGAAGATGGTATTTACAACTAATGTGTTTTTCTCGTTACTGAATTCTATCAGTCTCTCTCACGCGGCGTTTCGTTTTCCCAATCCGAACTATTCCACGTAACTTCCCTCTCGTCCCTTGCCGATCACAGCGTTCCAATCTCCCATTACTATGAGGTTTTTTATGAGATCCCTTTTACTGTTCCTAGAAACTATTCCAGTTGTTCGCATACTTCCACATCTGAATGGCTGGACGTCGGCGTATACTGGTACACCTGAACTCTCACTGAATCCGTTGGTTCGACCTGTAACTTTATCATCAATATCCTTTCATTAAATTGCCAGCCCGATATTATTTTCCTTAGCACATTTATTATCAGCACTCTTATTACCAGGGCACTTTTCGTGATAATTCGAGACCCAGTGCGTCCCTCTTTTATGTGTTTCAGTTTCTGTGTTTGTGTCGACATAATTGTGCATATATATATATATATATATTTAATGCGGGTCGCGGTGGTCTAGTGGGTAGAGCGTTGGACTACTGACCAGAGGGTTCCGGGTTCGATTCCTGGGCAAGGCACTTTGGGCACCTGCAGCTCCACCCAAGCTAGTTGATTTTTCGGGTACCAGGTCTTCCTGGGACACCATAACCGGAACAGGGAAAGGAACTGGCCCCCCCTACCCTGATGTGTGAATTTTCACACGCAGTTGGGCTTGGTAAATATATATATTCTATGTACATATATATTCAAATATATATATATATATATATATATATATATATATATATATATATATATATATATATATATATATATTCAAATACCAAGTCCCGCCATACGGCGCACAAATATCCATTCAAACATAGAAATAGGTATAAGGAAAGGGGATAGGAAAACACATAAGAGGCGAACACAGGACATGTGGGGAAGTGTAAAAAATATTTCCTTAACCGGGTTTTGAACACCGGACCTTCCACTTGCCGGGCGGATGTGCTATATGTATAAAACTTAGACAGCAACACACAGCACGAGAACACATAAAAAGAACACTCACAATAATATCTTGATAATTTCGACGGACTCGAACTCAGAGTCATATCTTATCTTCCGAAGAAGACGGAGTTCGAGTCTGTCGAAATTTTCAAGATATTATTTTGAGTGCTCTTTTTATGTGTTCTCGTGCTGTGTGTTGCTAAGTTTTTTATTCAACACTTCCGTGGTACTTCGAAGAAATCATCTATATATATATATATATATATATATATATATATATATATATATATATATATATATATATATATATATATATACTCTCTTGAAAATCCCACGAACGTGCACAATAATGTAAATGGACTAACTAGTCGACACAAACACAGAAACTGAAACATATAAAAGAGGGACTTACAGGTTCTCGAATTTTTGGTGGTGCAACCACCTTTCTCAAGCGGAATTAGAAACATAACTGAGAAAGAGGAGGGCCCGAAAGAAGTGGATTATTATATTTATATATATTTGAAAATGACGCTCACTGGCGACGCACAAACACACGGATGCAAAATATTTAACAAACAGAGACATAAAGGAAGGAAACTCACAGTATGCATTGACGTTTCGACAGCCCGGCCGCCACCATCAGAATCTGGCCGGCGACGGGCATCAGACGGCCGGTCTTTCTGTATATATATGTATATTTATTTATTAATATACAAAATCCATTTCTTTGTCTCTCCATTTCATGGGAGTAGGCATTATGGGGCAGAGGAGCCTTGGCAGTATTTTTTCTAAGGTACAGAAAATATTTCTTTGAAAACTTGACGGAAATACGTCAACGGTACAGAATGTTATAGTAAACCGGCATAATGGATGTGACAACTTATATATTATAGTGTGGAAACACTTCTTATGACGTAATTTGGAAATACTAGTCTTTTTAGTTCTCTCTTAATCTAACCAGAAGCACGAAATGATGAGCGGAAGCAGGTACAAGCAATTAAAGAGGGCATTACTGTGATGCCGGATATCAGGGAATATTTTTTGAGATAGGTGAAGGAATTCATTGTTGTATCGTTTTATAGTCCCTGTTCATAGAAAACTTTCCTTGATAGGTATAACACCAACAATAAAGTTAATACTTGTATAACAAGCAGTTTTTACACAAATTCTTGAAAATTTTTTTTGAGCCGGGAAATGACTTTTCAGAGAATAAATATTTTTTATTGAAGAATGAAATGTAAACGAAATACTAGGAGGAATTTGTTGTGACCAATACTGAGAATAAATATGCAAAAAACATTCAGGAGTCCGAAAGTTATGCATGGTTGGTCAAGTGCACCGACTCACCGTGCCCTTGATACAGCAAGTTCCAAAATCTTCGACTTCTCCTCTTGACGAAAAGATCTATCTCACGTTTTCTATACATTTCCTACTTTCATCCTTCCTTCCCACTATTGGCCTCTTTCAACTGGAGGTAGCACATGTAAGAAGGATGGGAAAAGACGGAGATGTGCGAACCATAGTAAAAGGGAGTGGAGGAAATCCAAAAAATAAAAATGTTCGCACAAAATGTCAAACAAAATCTTATTCTCCGCCGCCGGTCCTATCGCAGGAGTGTTCTGCAGCGACAGAGAGTGTGGTCGGAGAGAGGAAATTTCGCAGCGAGGGCGGTAGCGCAAGGGCGGAGAGCGTGGGAGAGGGATCGGCGAAGAGAGTGGGGAGGGGGTAGAGTATATGCAGGGATATAAGAGGGTTTGCCCGTGGACGGGGTAGGATGAGCAGAGCGTCTGTTGGGGAAGTGAGAGGGGAATGGAGCGAGGCAGGAGGAGGACCTAGATTATGACGGCGAGCACGGAGAAGAGATGAAGTGGGGGGGGGGGTGGTTGGAAAAAATGAAACGGTGGGCCCCCCGTTGCGAGTCCCACGAGGAATGCGGAGAAAGGGCCGACGTGGGGCTGACTGGGATTGGTAGGGTGGGAGGTGTAAGGGGGAGGCACACGTATGGTAGTACTTTTGGGAGTGAGGGAGGGAGGGCTTGGCGTGAGGCGGTTGGCTCTGGTGAAGGAAGGAAAAAGCGGTAGTGGGTTGCGGTGGAAACGACGGCTCCTCCGAGGGTGCGCCGAGCATCCCTCCCGGGTCCTTTTCTTCTTACCCCCCGCCGCCAGCGCGCTGAGTTTTATTGTCAGCCTCGGCACGGTGAAAAGAGGATAAAAATATAATCGAATCGCTCGCTACTGTGAAAAGACTTCAAGCGATCATTTTCCTACCGACCAAATGCGGCATCATTTATTAGTGTGGAGTAGTGTCAAGTGGTAGTGGAACTCTTTTCGTTTTCAAACAGTCAAGGCTTTATCAGAAAATTTGATGATAAGTATTACTTATTAGTGATGGGACGTTTAGAATGAACTCTGAGATATGTATGTTGGCTATTTGAAACACCTTTTGAAGACTGAGGAAATTAATCTATGTTGAGGAGGTAGCTTTAGCATATTAAGGTTACTGTGTCAAAAATTTTTCCCTAAATCTAGCATAATTTATAACAATGACATTCAATTCTAACATTATTTGCGTATGTTATTAAATAAGAACCTAATAAATCTAAAATAAGATGCTCTTGACATTTGGATTACTCATATCTTGATGAATCTTAAAATGGCGAGTACATAATTGAAGCCAATTATGTACAAAACTTTTGAATTTATAATTTAAGTAAGGGAAAGATCTCTAATCTTAGAGAATATTCTCTAAAAAGCACATTTTAAAAATTATCTTCCTGGTAATGGAGTCGGAGAGGCAGCAAGATGGTTAATTGTACATTGATTGTAGAAGAAAACGCGTGATTTAGAGTAATAATGATTTTATTAATTAATTTTTTTTATTTGAATGAATTTTGTTTTTTCTAAGAATATTACATTCTAAAATTTAAATATACAATTTAAAAATAAGAAAAATATTGTAATTTGAAAATCAACCGGGATTTCCAAATTTTAGTTACTATTTAACTGAGGTAGCTCAAGAATAATGAAAGGGAACGGTTCACCGAGGATGGATGCTGTTAGGGGGCAGTGTGGAGGGAGGTGACGGTGGGAAGCGTAAGGGGAAGGGAGGCGGGACGGCGACCGACGGGAACTTCTATTTCATGAAGTTTTGAAAATTCTGCTCAGTCGGCCACTTTCTCGCCGGCTGCTACGGGGACGTCTCCTCCCTTGGGATAGCCTCACAATGCGCCCGCCACCACCTCTCCACCTCAACCCAATCACGCTCCTTCTCCTTCTCATCCCCCTTCTCCCTCCCAACCTCTCTCCCTTCCTCCCCTTGTGCGTTCCTTCTTCCTCCTTATCTCCCTCTCACTCTCATCGTATTTGAAATTCTGCGGGTGCAACAGCTCACCCTTATCTCCACTCACACTTAGTCGAAAAGGTGTTTCCTCCAGACTACAATTCTTATTCTCATTTTTAATGCAACTTCCGCTCTACGTCATTGAAAAAAAGCTAAAAAGCACCGTATGAAATTAATGCATGGCGTTTTTAATTCAGAGTATAGTGGAATACGAGTGAATTACAGCATTATCTTGAAAATTACTCTCGTAATCTCAATTCATGGAAATTACTCTAAATACTTTTCAATTATATTTTCAAAAGTTATGTTATTTGGTTATTTTTTATGAATTGGAGTATTAAAAAAACGACATAGTGTATTAGACAGCCATTAGCGTTTTTGCTACAATAATATTTTTATGATTGAATTCCGTTTCAGGGCAGTGTTATTATTATATAAACACACATTATTATCTCTTAATGAAGGGAAAAATCAGAAACTTCAATAACTCTTTGAATTGACATTAGTAAGGGTCTACTTTTATTCCTTTTTTCCCTCCAAAGGCTCTTGCATGTCAAAGAATCTAATGAACCACTTTATTCAGTTTCCTTTAGGCCAATACACCAGAGTTATCACTCTGTTCATTTACAAGTCAAAATTTAAATCCACGACCAATTGAAATTAGTGAATTCCTATCACACATCTAAATTATTCGGCTAAATTTTAGTGATCTTTATGATCCGCCTTCGTTGAGGAAAAAAAGAAACCCATTATACAGGATAGCGTATGTAGCCAATAAGGATTTCATAATCATATTTCCGGAAGATTTTCGCCATTTAATCTATGCATTAAGTAGATGATGTGGAGAATTTCAAATATAAGACGATTCCGGTTTCATAATATTTATTCATCAAGCCATGAATTTAGCCATATTTCAGGTAGTACCAGGTCTTGCACCTTTCTCGACATGGGTCGACATTAAAAAAATTAGAAATATTTCTGACTTTTAATAATAAAACCACTTTACTTTTCCACATAAACTTTAACTTTAAAGTTTATGTGGAAAAGTAAAGTGGTTTTATTATTAAAAGTCAGTATGAAGATTTTCCACCAAGTTACGCCAGAAACTGTTTTATTTAGAAATATTTCTTTGGATATTTTCCTGGGTACACATACAGTAGAGCAATATTTATAGGTATGGTGTTATGAAATGGACACCAATTTGCTCCTTTTTGAGAAATTTCACCCTTATAATGAAGGTTTGAGACAAGTTTTACTATAATTGGAGCATTATATCATGAACCTGCTAAATACCATAAAATGAACCGCCAATGTTAGATAAATTACTACAACTACGTACATTAATATTCACTGAAAGTGAGCAAATAAAAAAATTCAAACTCCGAATAAACAAAATTAAAGTACACAGCCAAATCATTATGAACTACATTAACTTTTTTTAAAAATAAATAAAATTCAATAATGCTTTTTTATGACATCCTATATTCACTCTAACAGTAGTTAGGTGGAAGAAGGGACACTCTGGTCTCAATATTAATAATATCTCAATTATTACTAATGTCATTATGGTCTAAACAATATTCAACCATTGAATTATAAATATCTTCCTAGCTCTTTATTTCCTGAAATAAATTATTAAAATTTTTACCAAAAACAAGGATTTATTCCTTAATATCCATAGAACTCTCTTTTTTTGAGTAGTAATTCGAAAGTGTGTAATGCCATCGGTAAATGTATAAAAAAATTCATATCGCAATAATATTGAAATTCTTAATATTCAAAATTGATGAGGATTAATTGCGACTGACAACCTAAATTTGCAATAGTGTGAGTATTTATCCAGCAATCTCTGAACTCCTGGGGTGCATTATTCATCACTGTTTCCTCACTGACTGCTTTATTGTCAAGGCTATTCTCTTCATGAATTTTCAGTCCGTGCATCTTTTGTGTTAATTTAGTTTCATCATGCGCAAACGCCTTCCTTTGCCGTCTCTGATCTCGTCTTTCTTGCCCACTCACCCTCTCTCACTCGTCCTCTCCCCTTTCCTGGAGCCTCGCTCTCCATTCCACTGCTTCCACTACCCCCTCGACCTCCGCAAAACCTTCTTTCCTCTTTATTCATTGCTCCCTCGGCACTTCCACTCCTTCGATTCCACTTTCGCAACTTTCTTGTTCACCGTCCCCTCTTTATATCCACTTCAAACCGCTATCGACAGCCACCTCGTGTTCCCCTATCTCCTTCCTGGAGTTCTCGCCCCTTCCCGTTTTTCTCTCCCAGGTCTACCTTCTCTGTAGGCGCTAGTAATATTCAGTCACAGCAAGGGCCTTCAATGAGTCTTATTTAATAAATAATTGTGAAACGCACCCGTTTACATTTATGAAATCTTCTGGAAAACCTTCTGTAAAGTGATGATAATGTGTTTTAATTTAAATTCTCATACCCCCTTTGCACAACTGGTAAACATGTCAATAGTAAATTATTAAGGCATAAGTAATGATACGAAAATTATGTATTGTGTTCTCAACGACATGCTGTGCGATTTAAGTACATTTAAATTATAACAGTTGCTCATATCTACTGGTAATTTAACGACAAGTATTTTTTGTCATATGCCAGAGAGTAAAAGGCGTTTAATTGCTTTCCTTCTCGTTAATTACTCTAATAGAGAAAAGTTTTGCAGGAAAATATCAAAGCGAAAACACTATAGTTTATTTTCACAATTTACAATCAAACGTTTTTTTAACTGACTCCTTTCCTGGAGTACACATTTCCTATTCCAGATTAAAATATTAAATTGGTGACACTTCATATAGAGAGAAAATCTGTCAGGTTTCTCGGAGAAAAATAACAGCAGTGATCTAGGACATACTTTAAAATACTAAATATTGAGATTAGCTACAATTGAAGAGCAAAAATTACCAATGACTCACTCCATAATCACTCTAATTGTATAAACAGTAATTTGGTTTTTCAAATAAGAAATATCGGAGAGATGAATCCTCAATTCACTCATTTGTTCACCGTCAAGCTCATGGCCATTCATTTAACTTAAAAGGAAAAACTCATTGATATAAATGAGGATATATAGGGTAACTATTATGCTATTTTAGTTTGATATCATAAAATACTTTTTCCATCTCGCCCAATCAAATAAAAAAATATATAAATAGGTCAAATTTAAAATATGAGCCAAGCTAGTTTCATAATTTTTCTTTTTTCATTCAATCAATCTTTCTTACACATCAAAAGCCATGTATAATTACAATTAAAATTTTACTGAAAAAAGGAAACAAATGAGGTATATATATATATATATATATATATATATATATATATATATATATATTACTTTTTATTACTATCTATTACTTTCTATATATATACATAAAATTATTTATATATATATATATATATATATATATATATATATATATATATATATATATATATAATAGTTAACCTATTGGTTAAGCTAGATTTTGGATGGATACAACTACCAAATATTTCTCTTGTCTTTTCTAACCAAAAGAAAACCCAACATCCTACTCTAAAACAAAGTCCCTCTTCATCTCTGTGTACTTCCGTCTTATTTCTGCCCTATCCCTTTGGCCTATTATTCTCTCTTTAATCAATGTCTTCCATATCCCATGGTCAATCAATATACTACGCATCAATTTTTTCTGTCTACTTAGAATTCCTTCTAGCAATCCCTTTTCCCCCCTAATATTACTAGTACCTCCTAATTTGATTTCCTTTTCCAATTACCTTACTTTCTTCGAATGGGCGAATAGGTCAATAGACATAGGCGACTTTGTCTATCCGCATGAACAATCACCGCTACTCCTTTAATTCTCCCTCACTCTCTTCTCTTCCTCTCCATTCACACGCAAATTCCCTCTTTATTAATCTTTCCTCCGACTAGAGTTTCTCCCTAACCATCCTTGAATCCTTGCCCGATTCAGTCCACCAATGTACACGCAGAGGTGAGAACTCACGAATCCACGCACATATTAGCCTTCCGATCCTTTGAAATTTCCGGCCTTAAACGTCCGCACTAATTCCCTTCCCAGCATAATCTACACCATCCACACCCCAGGCCTCGAATTCCCCCCGCCTAAAATCTTCCAGTCTGACCTGAAGAAGATCTCAGAAAAGGCCGAAAGCTTAAACTTTCTGAAATATGTCCAAATACATGTCATCTATTTTTTTTGTGTTCTATTGTGCCATGCAAATATTATGTATACATGTATATATAGATGATGTGGAAGTACTCACGAGAACAATATAACATTTGGACGGCACAATAGAACACAGAATAAAATAGATAAAACGTAAAAAAACACTCACATTGAAGATTGTTTAAGCTTTCCGCCTACTCCGAGGCCTTCTTCAGGTCAGATTGAAAGGTCTTGGGCACAACATGGTGTACGGGGAGGGAAAAAAATGGGGGAAAGGTGCAGGCAGGGAATTCTGGGAGGAGATTCAAAGATGGCGGTTAAGGGTGGGAATTTTAAAGAATCGGAAAGCTAGGATATATACGGATTCGCGAGTCCTCACCTCTATGTTGGTGGCTGAATAGGGTAGGGATTCGAGAATTGAAAGGAAAAACATTCATCGAATGACAGGTGTGAAGTTGCGTGTGAAATCTGTCATTCGACGAATGTTTTTCCCTATCAATTCCAGAATCCCTACCCAATTCAGCCAACAACATTCTATTGTGTTCTATTGTGCCCTACAATATATATATATATATATATATATTGTTTTTTATTATTATTAGGTAATCTACCGTTTAAGGTAGGTTTTTGGATGGACAAAACTAATATATATATATATATATATATATATATATATATATACACACACACACACACACATACATATAACCCAAACTGACAAAGGATGAAACCTTATATGTACATATATAGCCATAGCGGTATGGGATAGAATCATACGTACAGAAAGGCGATTAGAAGTTTAGTAGAGAAGTGAATAATGCTTTACGGGATGGCAGCGAGAAACTACCTCAAATATTAATCCCATTACTTTTATGATGGACAGTATGAAGAATATGAGTCCTGGCAGAATATGGACTAAGTCGAAGTTGTGCTGCCTGACAGAGGAAGACACAAGGCTTCCGCAGTCGTCATATCACGAAACCCTTGTAAAGAAAAGTCATTAGCAGTAATGTAGCACATACAGGGTTCGTCCGGAAAATAAGTGTACTGAGCTCAGGCAAAAAATTTATTGCACTTTTACATATCTTAAGCTAATATTCCTCAAAATAGGACCCTTGTGAGTCTATACACTTGTTCCAGCGGCGTTCCCATTCCTGGTACGCTCCCGCGAAGGCATCATCGGGAACCTCTCGAAGACACGTCGTCAAGGCCTCTTTGACGGCGTCCAAAGTCCCGTATCGCGTTCCTTTCAAACTCCTCTTTATCTTCGGGAACAGAAAGAAGTCCGGTGGTGCCAAGTCCGGGCTGTAGGGCGGGTGTGGCAGCGTTTCCACGCCGTGCTTGGCCAAGAAGTCCGACACGACAAGCGCGGTGTGAGGCGGCGCATTGTCGTGATGCAGCCGCCAGATGTTTTTGATCGCTGGCCGGACGCGGGCGACTCGTTTTTGAAGCCTGTCGAGAACTTGCACGTAAAATGCAGCATTTACAGTTTGTCGTTCAGGATCAAATTCGTGGTGGACGACTCCCTTTTTGTCAAAAAAGAATTATTTGTCAAGACGCTTATTTTCCGGACGACCCTGTAAAACTAAAGAAGGTTGAATTTGTTAGACCAGGGACTTGGAATGTTAGCACAATGATTAGGCAGGGTAATTAGGGGATATAGCAAAATTCGAGAGATCGATAGAGGAAGTTCAGATGTTTAAGGTCTGTGCGAGGTGAGATGGAAGTATAGGGGAGGTTATTACAGTGAAACGTGCAGAGTAAAGTTATGGATAAAGTGGAGATATTTGGAGTGAAAATTACAGAATAAAGACAAATCAGAGGGGACGTGAAATAACAAGGGATGGCTATAGTACTGAACAAAATGGAATATAGAAACAAAGCATAAATAGAGTGACTGATAAAATTTTACGACATAGAAGTAAAAGCAAAACCGAAGAACTTGGTTCATACTCAGCTATACATTTCACAAAGTAATTATGAGGAGGAAGACGTTGATAGGGTTAACAATCAGTATACTAGAATAGGGTTTGTTCCTGCTGGGAAACATTTGATATTGATGGCGGATGGGAATGCGACGGTAGGCAATAGAAGAGAAGGTGACGTGGTGGGGGATAACGGCTTAGGTACGAGGAATGACCCCGGGGAGAAAGCAATAGAGTTCTGCAAGAGACCGGGACTAATCACTAACAACGCCTGGTTTAAGCACCACAAAAGGCGTAGGTATACATGGAAAATGCCAGGAGACTCAGAAAGACATTGGTGAAATTAAATTATTGTTAGCACAGGTTTAGAAACAGCGGGATCAAATCGCATATTTGCCCGGGAGCGATTACCAACTCTAAACACACATTAGTTGCTATGAGGTGTAACGTCAGATTCGAAAAGTTAAGACAGGGGAGAGAATATAAAAATTGGAAAAGGAAACCATAAATAATGTATGAGATAATTCGAAAGATATATGCGAGAAGAAAATGGAAGAATCTCAATACCGAGTTAGAAAGAAGGAGGTACAAAGAATAAAATAATGAATTGAGACGGGCAACAAACAGAGCAAAAAAAGCGTGGTGGAAGACCCAGTGCGAGTACAATGTGTGAGTATAGTGCGTATGATAAGTTTTCAGGGAAAGGGTAGAATTGGTGTGCCATATAAGAAGCTTAAAAAACGTCGGGAGTCAAGAAGGGAAAATCTCAGTTAACAATCAGAGATAAGTCAGGAAAAATATTAGTGTAACAAAAGAAGATCTAAGGGGGATGGAAGGAATACATAGAAGAAGTGTATGGTAAAACCATGAGACCAGCAAAGTTAGTTAAAGAAAGAAAATATGAATCAAATGAAGATAGCTTAGACCAAGACCTACTAGACGGTGAGATAGAAAGAAAATCAAATGATAGAAATATCAAATAAGGAAAAATAAGGTACATCCAGAAAGTTATTGAGAGTTTAATTATCTTCAATGACATAATAGTACAACGTATTTGGATTAACGTATCCAAGTTGACTTGTTTAAGTTTATAGAATGTTTCCTGGAATTCGTCAATTAATTAAATCCGTGCAATAACTGTTATGCGCTTTAAATATGAAAACGTATACAATTTTCTACAATCAATTATCTATTATTCAGGTGCTCAAATTACTGGGAAAAAATTCATCAACATCTGAATATTTTACTATTCTGGGAGATATTAATAATAGATGCCGATTATGAATCTTCTGAAAATTAGTTGGAAACATCGATCCGTGGCCCTGATTTAGAAATGCATTTATTGCAGGCAACACAGGCCACCTGGCGACCGCCGTAAGCCTTCATAGTCGTTTGTGGGCATTTAGGGGAATTAGGGCTTACGGTATCTATTCATGGCAAAGGTTGCACGTCAGGAGATGCAGTTATTATTTCCTGTTTCGCTCTCTGCTACATTACAAATACCTCAGAGTGAGTGGGAATAGGAATTAGAAGCGATTTCCCCGTTCTTGTAAATGCAGCGATAGAGACTCTCTCTCCCCGCCTACTAAGATACTTTGTCTTCTCCTTCGTAACGCCCTTACTCTCTCTACTTCGTTCTTCCAGACTCCAGCCATCCTACCACTCACCCGTCTTTGGCCTCGGGTCCTCCCGCCAACGCCCACTCTCCGACGTCCCATTATGATGCTCCCCTTTTATATGCCTTCGCTCCCTTGGCTCCTATTTCACTGCCGTCTACTTTTACTTTTTTCAGATTCACTCTCGTTCCTTTGAATGAAATGGTTTGATACAAAATCCTTGAGGAATTCCGATCGAATCGAATGAATTTTGGTGGCGACAACTTATATGGCAAATTTTTGTTTGCTGTAGTGATAGAATTTTTATTTTATATGCTTATTCCGAAAATTTGTTCTTTCTTTATTTGTGCAATTTTTTAAAACTTTTACTTAAAGTTAAATAAATATTGAACAGCTTATGGCATTGTAATTTGTTATACTAAATGTTAATCACCCAAGATTTAAATCTCACTCATCTATGTCAGCATGAAACAGTTGGAATTATGCGTAGTTATATTTAACACTTTTTTCCTATTATCTTGCTAAATTTTGTAAAAATTACTCGTTGAAATTGTGTAACACATTCTCAGCTCTACTGATGTTTCGTTTCCAAGTTACTATCAATTAAATAATACATTTTATAGCAAGTAACTTGAATACAATTATGGATTCTTTCCAGCTAGCGATGTGACTTTCGTGCCTCGAGATGTAGTTTTAATAATGATACGTCTGCCGTTAATCTTGGAACACCCTCCAAACTCAATGATGTTGCAGAAATTATGGACTTCCGTAGCACTGTGCCATTGCCATACATAAATACGTTAGGTAGTCTTAACACCAGTTTCTTTCAGAAATATAGATGGTTTTAATTAGCCGTATTTTTTCAGACTCCCAGACGAAAGCAATATTACATTTTAAAAGGTTAACGAGAGAACAAGAAGAATTAACTTTCATTTGTTATGTAAACTTATTTCTCCTCCATTAACCAATTCTTAACAAACCGAGTTTGCTAGTCTATTTTACTAATGAGCTGACGGTAAAGAGAGATAATAGTGAATTTCCATGGCATGATATCATTTGATTGGTTATTAGGCAATGATTACAAGATCAAGGCTCTATGCTTGAGAGAGTTCCGGGTAGTAACTGGTTTATAAACGTCTACCAGTAACATACCAGTAAAATCAGCATGTTTACTCGATATGTAAGCCATTTAGGCACGTATGGGTAGTCCATGGGCTAGAGCGTTGGACTACTGACCGGAGAGCTCAGGTTCGATTCCTGGGCAAGGCACTCTGAGCACCTCCAGCTCCACCCAGGCTATGTGATTTTTCCACCAGATCTTCCTGGGAGACCATAAGCGGCACAGGGAAAGAAACTGGCCCCCCTACCCTGATGTGTGTATTTCCCACGCCGTCGGGCTTAGTACTGGGAACTCTACCATCACCTACCAAACCGACCTTCGGGTTGAAAACTATGTTTATGGTTTTTTCTTATGGTTGGACAATGGGCGCCAACAGCTCGAGGAAATACGTTTCAATTCTTGGTTATGGTAACTATTGAAATATAAGAAATATATGATGATGGCATTAATGGATGACTGGATGCCGTCAATCAAATTCATCCATTATCCACAAATCTTTTAAATCTTGGTTTTTTTGTATATAGGAACATTCCCTTTTTATAAATTATAGAATAGAAAAATATAATTTTAAATTTGCTATTCCATCAAAAATAAAATTGCCAATTAAATATTTAATCCAAATATAAAATAAGTACTAATGTTTATTCTTAAAAATAAAAGAAACATATCCGTAATATCAAGGAAAAATATTATCCATGGTATATATGTGTATTATGTGCAACTTTAGAGATTTTTAAACATCGCGCTAAAACATAATCTTTCATTTCAATTGTTTCAACTTGAATAAGTTTTTAGAGTGTTATTGTAATGCTCAAAATAAATGAATTATTTAGAATACTGTAAACCTTTTAATTTAAGTGCTAACACATTACATTGGCCACTGCTGGACTACTGCTACATGTCCAAATAAAAGTTATTTTTGCCTTAGTTTACCATAATTGACTATTACATATTAAAATCCAACAGTCGGTGAATAAAGCGGATTACGTTTAGAGGAACATTATTTCTTGTGTTTATTATTTATAGCATATGAGCTGCAAATGTTATTTAAAACTTTTCAATTTCCTTGTAGCATTTTGAGGTTCATTTAAAGATATTTTACTAACGTACATATACCAGCCTCCGCAAAAGATATTTTTTACAGTCCATAAAATGAATTTCAAGAAATATTTGTGAAAGGCTTTCCATGAAGATCAGTTGATGAATACAATTGGAATCAATTTTTCAGGGACATTTAGTAAGAAATTCTCTCTGATTCTTATAGTTTAGATTTTAGTTTGCACAAATTTTAGAATGAAACGGGGAATATTTTGATGGAGAAATCGTTCATAAAGTATTGTCAGAACAAGTTTTAAAATAAAGCATATTTTCCTTCAAAAAATCAATTATATTTTACGGAAATAAACAATAATCTCTAAAAGGCATTCAGCGTACAATTCGTTATCATTTTGTGTTAGATCTTCAATTAAAAGATGTTTCTAGGTGTCCATATTTTCTCATGGCACGTCTGAACATAGTTTTTCCGTCTGTGTGATGCTCACCAAAATTGGGATGAGAATCTCCCAGGAGACATTTGAGGCAACGGAGATGCAGTGAGAATACGGCTGGGAGATGATCTTATTGAGCTGGAACTAATGGGAGACAAAATTGACGCATCGGCATAATTTCGAAAATTCATCTGCATTTCCCGAGTTCTTGGACAAGCCTGGAAAGCATAAAAATAAAGAGAAATACGAGATACATTTTCATATAATGCTTCTTCAGAGATAGGAATTATTTATTTTTATGTTTCAGAACGTAAATAGTACTTTTATCTACGCCAATGCACGATTAAAAATACAAATTATGATACTAATTGCACTTAAATAACATATTATACGATTTTTCACCAATTTTCTTGATATAAATTAATTCCATATATCACTATTATTTAGTGGCCTTAAATGATCACCAGTAAAATGTATTTGTTTGTTAGTCCCCACCATCTTGTTATTACTTTAAAGTAACATTGCTTTTTTTTGTCGATGTTCATATGTTAACTAAAGATTACCACAAGAGATTTTTACTACAACATGATAGACTTTAAAATTAATATAGTATAAAAATTCCAAACTTCTGTATGTTAGTAAATTTACATGAAACCATATGGGTTTTCTCCCTTTCGGAAACTGTTGTCAGATTACGTATGCTTTTTCGTCGCAAGTAGAGAAAGTGTTTAATACAAGGTTCCCTTGACGACGTTTCATGCATGGATTCCGCATACCCATTACACATTAAACGTATTTTTTATAAGGAAATTCCCATTATTTCTGACAAATAATTCTGAGCGTAAGACTTTCATACTCCGTTGATCCATTGAGTATTGATCGAGTAAGCATCGTAATAATCATTATATGCATTTCTGTAGATTACCAGTTATTATAATTATACTTTCGGTTCGAATATCTATTTGGGTTATAGCTGGCCGTAAAATATACTCCATCGTCGTATACTCCAGTTCGTATTTTCCAGGTTTTCTTGGATCAAGTACAAGCGATTGGTCGGAGGCGGGTCGCCGTAAAGATGCACGACATCCATACGAGATTCGATATGCGATGACATGGTGAAAGGACTCCATAAAATATATAATTTATTAGATCTGCAAGTTTATATTAAATTTTCGATGCACTTCCATGTGATTTAGCCGTTATATAAATTATAATGCAACAATAATTTTTCAGTTTTATAGTGTTGAAGGTTCTGAGTTTCTGGAATGAGGTTTTGAAACTGTAAGGGTTAGTGAGTTTGGTGTCGTCATTTAAAGTAATGATCATAATTTCCTTGAAAGTTAGACACTGTATACCTTTAATATTCTCTACGAAACTTTTCTCAAAAAGGATAGACCACTTAGATCCCGACTCCTTTTCCATTTCAAACCTCTATTTATCCTATGATCTGACATGTAGGACCTTTGCCTCTATTTTTTTCTACGCCTCAGTTATCTGAAATGGAAAAAAGTGAATCAAAAATTATTCTAGACATTCTGTAAAAGCAAATGGGTGCCTCTTCTCCAAAAACATTATTCTTTATACGGTGGGTCTAAGTGGACATCTTTTGGGCATGTGTACAATATCCACTAACCGTCAAAGGTTCAATGTTGGAGGAACTCGGATATTTCGTTTCCCCTCTCTTAATCGAGATAACCTGTCTCCTCCCACCGAGAACCCACACCCTTCTGCCTCAACTCTTCCCATTCCCCCCTCCTCTCAACGCCCTCGTCAACACAACTGTCGTCTCCGCTACCTTCCGGCTCATTTCACAATTGAGTTCGTTCTCTCCTACCCGGATTACACAATTCCTACCATTCCCATGCCCCACCCAATACTATTCAGCAAACTCCCGCCCTTATTTCCTCCTCAAACAACTCACTTTCCCCACACTGTACCTCCTCCCTCCTCATTTTCCATTCTAGGTCTATCCATTGTCTCTCATTCCTTCTTTCATTTTCCTCTCTAGCTTCGATCTTTCTTTCTCCTTGTTCCCTCTTCTCCCTTCCCTCTGCTCTTTCTCCTCTCCTCATTTTCTTTCATCGCAATAAAGCGGGCCCCGTTCATTTTTCCACCCTCCCGCTCCCCCCATTCATTCCGCATGTATGTCCTCTCATCTGCTCCAGAGAAAAATGAAAATGGAAAACCCCTTTTTACTCCAGGGTGTCGTTCCGGGAAAGAGTGAGGAGAGAGAAATGCGCGAAAGGGGAAGGACCAGGAGGTGAGGTTGAGCGCGAAAGGGGGGGGGGATATCCCGAGAAACGGAGAGAGAGAGAGAATGCAAATTCTCCGGAAAGAGAGAGGAGAGTTGAGGAAGATGGAGGGGGAGGAAACGGGACAAAAGAATGGCGGATGGCGCGTGAAAGGCGGGGGGTGTCAGCGAAGAGGCGAGAGTGAGAAAGAGAGGAGGGCGCGGGGGGGGGGTGGTAGAGGCCGGGTGGGTTTTCGACGATTGTATTATAATCCGTATTTACTCTATCCTCGTGAGTTCGGATGCATCCGAAAGTACGTATCATCGCGCCTCGGGCGTCTCCTAAAATGCTAACAAATACGTTGCGAGCAGTTTCGGCGCGGGGCTAAGGGGCGGGGGGGGGGCTGGAGGGTAAAAGAACGGGACGGGGTTGAAGTGTGGGGTGAGGGTAGGGGCGCTGCGACAATCGGACGCGAAAGCAAACAGCAGGAGTTTGAGTCGAAAGTGGAAGGGGAGGCTTCGGGAGGGGGGGATGGGTCGGTAGGGATAGGGAGTGTATGGTGGGAGGAGGAGGGTAAAAGGACGGCGGTCGCGTCTGTTCGCTCTGCCCCCTCTTTCCCTCCACTCGCTCCATATCTTCCCCCCGCACTCTCTCCTGGGACCGAGCTTTGGCAAAAGCAGGTTTGTCGGAGTGGTTCCCTTCTCCGAAATGGGCGTCTCCGGAGTGCACAGCGTAATTATTACGCCTTGCACTCCGGAGACAGTAGGTATTACAAATATCGCGAAAGTATCCCGGGGTTTTTCGGGGTAGGTGTACGATTGCGGTTCCGTCTCAGTGGATGTCCTTCCGAGATTGTCAAGTTTATTGAAATTTTAAATTTTTTTTCTCTTCAGAGCGAGCTTGGAAGAAGAAGAAAGGATACGCAATCTAAAAAACAGGTTAAACACGAATACTTTCTGTGTGCACTACAGTGATGTTGTTTTGTCTTATAGAGTGAGTAGGCAATTGTATTATTTAAAAAAAATACTACTCTCACTAGGTAATACTTTACAATATTTTATTGTCTATATAAGTCAGGAAGTATATTAAAAAAGTTTAGGCATAGTATTGTTCATTGAAATTCACAGTTTTTCTTCGACAATCGCCACGCCTGTAAAAGCCGAATTTGCCGTAAGAAAATACAAGTATGAATATTTATTTCGCAGAATTTTAGGAACAAACATCCATTAGGACATTGGATATTATTTCACTAATTAAAATGTTTTATTTAAAAAATATTAATATTTTCAGGTTTTCCAAAACTTCTCATGATATTTCATTTTTAAAAGTATGATATTGGCATTAAACAACTAAATTATATAAGTCTAAGACACCTTAGTGCATATAAAAATTATTTTTTTCCCAGAATGAGACCCAATTGAAACATTTCCATCGTTTTGCTCATGAGAACCAAATAATAGAGGGGTTCGATGATCCATTTCATGAACTGAATTAAGCATCTTTTTGAAGGATAAAGGATCATACCAAGTATTTGGTTTTTATCAAAATTCGTTTACCGTTAAAATATACTATGAACCTGTTTATCCATAGATTTAATAATATCTTATAGAAATTAAAGAGTTTAAGCAATACATTAGATTTACCTTATTTCTTCATTGAAATTAGTGGAATTGATATGGTACTGCTACATGTATGTTTAATTAACGCCACCAACATTTTGAAAATCAGTAATGCAAAATATAACAATTTCTATACTCCTAATAGTTTTCTTTTTGACATAAGCTATTATAAATCAACGTTTAATTCCTCGTAAAATATTTGGGTAGATCAATTTTTCTACGATTATACCATGGCTTTCTTAATAAGGAGTGACCTTGAGGTATACATTTTAACTTTTGAAATTTCTATTGCATACATTAGCTTATTTATACTATAGTCAAGCACACATTTAAATTACATGTACTACTTGTACTAAGAATGTTTTAGTTATTCACTTAACAGTTTTTCCTTTTCTCGAAAGAGTTATACTGCGCAGTATCCACATTTTCTAAAATTCTTAACGAAAATTTGTTCATATTTCAATGGCTAGCAAATGAAAGATTCTAGAGTATCGGCCACTTTATTCAGAATAACTTTCGAATCGAACGTCTATTTTCTGTAAAAATATGTGAGTACTAGGTTTGATTTTTATTTTCCATTTAATTTTCCTGGATAAAGACAAAGTTAGAATAAATATCGAATATCCTTGAAACTGAGTGATGCGGAAAGGGACTTATTGTGCGTTCGAACCATATATTAAACGCCGTCATCACCCACATTTTGAGCATTTCATTGTCAGGAATTCTCTTCCTTTATCTTCTGCGTATTGACTTCACGCTACCTTGATTCCCCTTTTACGGGGCAACGAAACGAACTCGAGCGCTGAACATCCAACCGCCTGAGGAGTCAACACGCATTTTCACCTCTAAGGGAAAAGCCACTCGCTTCACTCGCCGCTCGCTCCGCCCCGCGACAGACGCGGGCTCAAATTTGATCGCGACAGTTCGGCATCGTCATAGTTTCCGCCTCCGTCATACTTGCAGGATTTTCCACCTCAGCGATCGTCCCACCCTCCCACATCTTCGTTCTAAACTCCCCAACGGGAGCCCTCCTACCCGGAGGATGTGCGGATCCAGGAGGTGTTAGCTGGAGGAGTAGTCCTGAGGAGGAGTGAGAGAGAAGGAAGTACAACTTTCCCGTTGTAAGTTGTGGGTGAATAATAATGGTACCCAGAGGATCATGGGAAGTATTCAGGTCCCCTCCTTCACCTCCTTGGCCCCCGAAATGACGCCAGCCGCGCCCTTCCCTCTCTCAGCCATCCCTTTTTGGGGAAGGGGCAAGAGAGGGAGGAGCGTTGCATGGTTATCTCCTCATCCCCTTCAAGCTCCGACGCCCCTACACCCCCCTCTCGTGTTTTACGAAGGGTAGGGATTGGCTCTCCGAGTGTGGGAGGGATGATGGGGAGGGGAGTGTGAGGCCCTAGGCTGCTTCCATGGAAAGGATTCGGTCGGTTTCCACAGGGGCGCCCAGGGGTGATGTTATGCGTTTTAGTCGCCGAGCCAATTTATGAACTTGAGCGTGCGACGAAGGGAATAGGCATGGTGGAAGGAGGGTCGAGTATTCGATATGGAGAAGAGTAGGGGTTATGTCAGGAGGAGTGAGAGAAGAGAGTTTGTGAGGGCAGACGTTGCAGGAGACAGTGCTCACTTTGGGGAGAAAGAGGGGATGAGGGTTTGGCTTGGAGCTCTTAGTTTGAGGCCAAGGGGCTTTGCCCAAGCGACCCACTGTGTGCCGCCAAATCCGCCAAATCTTTCTTAATATTATCCGTTCCGATTCAATTCTGAGTTTTAAAAATTATCTTCGATACATCTTGCAACACTTTTATCTGGTCCCTAGGTAGCAAACACTTGGCATTTTCATTTTTCGCCATTGAAAGTTTTTAATTTACCATGTAGAATTCATATTTCATTAATTTCTTGCAGAGGCTCTTTTAATAATTGCGCAATCTCTTCTCATTTTACTTTGGAAATTTGTTTTTTCCCTTAGTCCCAGTGTTTTACATATACGATATAGTGTTTTACATACACAAAGATTTATACCCAAATATCACAATAATTTGGAATTATAATCTATTTAGCATTCAAATATTTTGTAAAAATCATGTAAAACAAGGAATAATTATTAATTTTGCATTTTGCCATTTAGCTTTAATTGAAAAACTCCTCAACATCATTAGTAAAGTAATATTTCACTTTTATACATTACAATTAAAACTGCTAGGATAAGGTATATTATATTTTAATGCATTTCAGGTTTTTTATTTATACTTACACATTTTCCCTCAATATTATTATAATTAAAAAATGAATTTCATAGAAATAGTTTTATGTATGCATGTCCTCAAATTATTGGTTATTCTAAATTTTTTTAGTAAAAAGCAAGAAACAGAAGTTGCAATGTTGTGATTGATATCCATCTAGGTGAATCAAAATTTTATGAGAATCATTATAAAAATGTTGTGTCATCACATACTGTTATGTTACAATTGCAGTTATAAATAGTCCTAATGAGTTAAAGAATTGCTCGTTGGCATAGGTATTGCATATATCTACGGAGTTCCTCACTTAATACAAGTATTGTGTGGCTTACATACGTTACTAAATCCCTTATAACGTATTTGTTGTTTCCTAATATTGTTATTTAGACTGTGAAGCAGAAAAGGCACATATCTCAAGGGTATTTGTTGATGTTGAAATCAAAACATTTGAATACATCTGCAACCTCTTTACTTGTTATGATGTTCTGTGAAAAATTATACCACCCATTTTATAAGATAACACCACATATTTGATAAGAAACTTCATGACTCAGCCTCCAATAACATTTAAATGAATTTGAGCAGTACCAAAGCCACAATGACACTAGTCTATAAAATCAATAAAAGTAATTTTTTTCCTATACAGAGGATGAATAGTAAGTTTTGGGAACGTGCAATGGAATAATAAACTGTTTTGATTAAAAAGGCTTCAATATTACACGGTAGTTTTAAAGCTGAATTATTGATAAATTTCTTATGTAATTGATGTTTCAGTGCTTTTGCCGAAGGCTCTTTGGACCGATTCCCATTTTTGTTTTGAAGAGCTGTAATCTTCACACTTCTGCTGACCAAACGCAAAGTGGAGAATGCCCTCGGGTCAACTGCTCTATTTCTAAGGGAAGTGTTATCTTTCGGGATTGTAGTGGTTTTGGGCTTAAGATATTCTCGATTGCTCGATTTCTTTACTTCACTTTCTATGCAGCATTATTAATCGGATCTATCCCATTTTTAACATGACCAATACTCTTGTGATGCTAACCCGCATACACAAAGTTTATAGCAATTAGTATATGCATCAAGCATACACAATGAAATAAAATTGGATACCATTTTAAATAAGAATTGATTTGTTATAATTTATTTAATCTTCTGAATAGGAATTCACTGCATGGTGCATCTGATAATTTGCTATGATACGTTCTTTTGACAGAGAAAATTTGCTAGCTGGGGAATCTCTCTCAAGAGAAAGTGGAAAATTAGAAAAACAACTTTGTTTTTGCTTGAATTCGAACTATTGTAGAAAGTATTATGTACTGATGGGTTTATTGTAAACGAACATGAATCAGAAGCGATGTAAATATCATGTATTTACCCGATTACTTTAATTTTATTTCAACATATAACGGAATCAATGACTATTTCTAAACTTAACAGAGATGCAATTTTACAGTTGTATATGATGCCGTTATTGCAATATGTAGAAGGAAATAGTTCTAAGCACTATCTAAAATCTACATTTAATTGAAAGAATACCTTGAATTGATAATAATATTATGATACAAATATTTAGAAATGTTTTATATACGAGGGTTGCTATTTTTTATTTTAAGCTTTGAAAACACTAAGTGCTTTGGACGCCATCTGACAATTCCAGGTGAAAGTTTAACCCTTTAAACGCTAACATTCCTCAGATCATTTCGTCGTTTGATCAAAACTTGTGTTGTTTACTGACTCGAAAATTTTGCCTCAGCGAAGAAATGAAGTTAACACATGAACACTTACGTGCGATGATTTTTTACAACTTTCGGCGTGGATTATCAAGACAGGACTGCAAAGATCAACATACTTCGTCTTTTGGCGATGAAGCCTCAATCTTTGACACTATGGAACGCTGGTATAACGAATTCCATCCATGGCCGCCGTTCGTTCAGCGACGAAAGTCATGAAGGTCGTTCAAAATCAGTTGTTATGTTAGAAAACATTGATGCTGTGCAACAATTACTAATGGAAGATCGTCATTTGATTTATCGTGAGACTGAGGCATCCTGGAGGATTAGTATGACGAGCATCAATAAGATATTATGTGACCCTGTTTATAACATATACACAGGTGATCTATGCTGGGTCTATGTGAATGAGCCTGAAACAAAACAGCTAACCGCTGTATGGATCTTCCAGGAAAACCCAAATCCAACAAAAGTGATTCGTAAACGATGCACATCGAAGCAAATGATCGCCTATTTCTTCGAAACAACTGTACGTGTGGCCACCGTTCCGTTAGTGCAACGTATAAATGTGTATTATAAATGGTACACGAGAATTTTTCTGCCAGAAGTGCTTGGTAAAATACGGAAAAAGAAGCGGCAATGAAGGATCATTTTTCATCATGACAATGCAAGACCTCCCAGATCGGCTGAAACACCTACCTATTTGACTGGCCAAAACGTCCAATTGATGGGTAATCCTCCGTACAGCCCTGATTTAGCAAAATACTACTTTTTATAACCGTTTATGAAGAAAATGTTACATGGCCAACGTTTTTCCGCGTCTGAAGAAGCCGTTGAAAAACCATATTTTTTAGGTACGTCAATCGGAGTGGAATAAGTTTTACGAAAATTGGTTCGAGCGCATGAAAAAGTGCATTGATTATCTTGGAAAATACTTCAAAAAAGAATAAAGCCATTTTCATCTCTTCGGAGTATTTTCATTATTAGGCTGAAAATATGAAGAGCCAACATCGTGTGTTAATGTATAAAGACACACACAAATATACATATATTTATATACTTTTTTCAGCAAACTTAATTGAACCTTTATATTACCGTCGAAGTAAATATAAATTATATGCATTTACATAAACTTCACCTATTTACCTTTAATTTTGAGTAGATATTCTTCATTATTTGGGACAATATTAGCACCAAATACGTCAGTTTATCTTCAATTTACATAACAAATATTAATGAGTTACAACACACTTGTATTAAGAATTTTTAAATACAAATTCAAGAAAAAAGACCGAAAATGAGTTAAATGTTGTACAGTATCAATACCTTTTCATTTACTTATCTCACTCAGTTAGTTCATTTACTCTTTGAATTTCAAAAGCCTGTCAAATTTCAAAATTCAATTTGTAAAATGGCCAATTAATTCATTGTTGATGACTTTTATTTAAAAAACAAGAAAAAAATAATTTTTGTTAGTACCTTGTAGTCACTATACCAAAACGAATTTTTAATCTCATGTGAACCAATCAGCATAAATTATACGGATACACTTGATAAATGCGTGGCTATGACGCAAGCCTGGCTGTAAGGACACGCTCACGCATTCTGTCGTAAAGATTTGGTGTTTTATCCCCGTTGTGACTGTGATACACTTTACACATTTCTTAGTAATAGCTGTAATCTAATAACGCCATTCTAATTAATATTTTCAAGCAATGAAAACTAGAGAAATTTCACGCAATACTCAAAAATAATAGCACTGATGAATACAACAAACATTTTGTATAATATTTTAAAGTCACTTAGGGCTGGTCTAGCACATGATTCTCATATTACTCAATACCTTGAAGGATATAGGTTTTAATTGACTACAACTTTTTTTAACAAAAGTATTTTATATCTTAGGGCTGAAAATAAATTTTCCATACTGACAAAATTTAAGTAGAAAAAATAGTACCAAAGTTTTATGTTTGGAAAAATTAAAATACTTACTGTGATTTTATCCAGTAAAAGCTCTTAGCTTTTAAATTTAAGAAGAATATTTTAGAGATTTTTTAACAACCAGTATTGAATATTTGTACTTAAAATACAAATCTTCTATTGATATGATTCAAAGAGAAGATAACATGAACATAGACGCTGTATCAGTAATGAATGATTCCAAATGTTTTCCTCGTTGTTAGTGTTAATAGTGAGTGATGTCTTTGGCTCCTCTTAGGTTGAGCTACCAATAATAAATGAGGCAGAATTTATAGTCGAACCACTTCGCATCGTTATAGATTGAATAGGATATTGAGTCACATCAAAATCCAAAATTTTCATCCCAGAACAAAAATTCAAATTTACAAAAATGAAGAAACAACACAACCATGAGGGGAATCTTGAAAAAAGAGATGTTTTGGATTTACTTTTTCTTGCACTCGTTATAAACCGAGCGTTGCGCTCATCACGAAGTCAGAGAAAGCCTCCGTGCGGTGCACGCAAGGGTTGCAGGGATGGCGAATAAGGTAGCAAGGAGCGGAAGACGGTCGGGAAGGAAGGGACAGTGGCATTGAGAGTTTTATCCAGCGTCGGTCTGACCTAACCCATCCCACGATTTTTCTCCTCCGGCGCCTGTAACTTGTTCTTCTGTTTCTGCCCGTCCACATTCCCATTTTTTACTGCAGTCCTTTCATATTTTTCCTTCCTTTTTTCATGCCCGTACCCCGTCTGGCCTTTGTGTGGCCAGTCTTTCATTCAGCTCTATCATATCTCCCTCCTTCCCCCTTAGCTCTCTTTCTTCTTTTCTTTATACTTCTCCTATTGTCCCACCCATTTCCTCCCACGTCTCTAATCCCCACTATTCTCCTACATCCTCTTCATTTCTAGTCCGTTATCTCGCAATACGCAACGCATGTACCGTAGTCTTCCTATTTCTTAGCTTCACGTAATGGTACTTTCGCCGGTCTCTCTTCTCTAAGGATTTGGCATATATAATCCGTTATTAATATTAATTTATTGTTTAAATATTAATGACTAAAATTTTTACGGTGAAATAGACTAATTTTTTTCTCAGATGCAAAGGTATGAAATAAATTCTTTGGTAAAATACTTTGATGCTCTGATTATTAACGGTTATAAATTATTTATTGTCAGTGTAAGGCAATCTAAATAATTAATTTAGATTATATTGTGCCTGATGTTATTTTTTATTACGTTATATTTTATCACCAAAAATAATTTGCCATTAAAATGGGCAGCATTTTTTACACAACTTTTTAAATGAACAAAGTACATTTAGTCATACTATGCATTTAAATAACAAAAACAAATTGGATGGACAGTGAAATAAAATATGCAACTTAATGATGTTATATGGTAATATTGACTTCATCTTATTATCGTAATACTTCATGCATTGCCTCTGATAATCTGTTTTTCACAGCTCTATTTGGTGAATAAAAATACAGATTTCGAATTATTTAAATTCAGATATGGCGCATGTTTAATAAACTAAATTAATTAACTCATTAAAAGCTTAAACAGCATTAATATGCAAACGAATATAATACAATCTGGAGCAATTTTTTTGGAAAAATGAAGCCTCCAAAATTATATACTTTATCAGAAAATTAAAGTGGTGAAATGGTATATTTTGCATTGTATATCCTTAGTATGAGAAAATAATATCTGTCAAATAATTCTTACGATTTTTACGTTGCTGACCTGTTACTCTTAGTACAATTCATATCATATTTACTTTGAGGTAATTAAAAGCTTAAGAAGGTGAGTCATATTATTAAATGCATCTGAAAAATTATTTAAATATATACTCAAGCGTAGCAAGTTCATAATGGAAAAATTATTCTTAAAGCAACTAACAAAAGATAATTAGACAAAAGAATTTTTCCATATAATAATTTTTTATGGGCGCTTTTCTTTTGAAAATTTATACTGATGAGAATTTTATGAGTCAGTCAGTGGCGCACCGTAAAATTAGTAAGATGAAAATATGGTATCTTTTAACTTGGAAGACAAAGGCAGTAATTTTGTCTTTCTATGCACTTCTGAAGAAAAGGGCAAAGGGGCCTGTTGAAATGCCTAATGCATACAAAGTACTATGCTCTTTCGAAAGAAACATTCGGAAGACGTTTATATTCACATATACAATAGGTAGTACGTAAATCTCAAAGAATCCTCCTTAGGAAATGCCTTACATGCTTAGTATCTACCCAAATGTACTCTGCTAAATGGCATTTGTGCCTGAAATTAATGTTAGGAGATAAGCTTGCGAGGATTGAGATGGTGCAGAGGCTAACGTACAGGCTTCCCATCGCGAAGACCCGGGTTCAAATCATGGAGACAACACGCATTTTTCAATGGTATCCTGATTCCTACTTAAGGTATTTCGTGGAGAGCACTTTGAAGGATGACGACATCTGTCGGATGGGACGTTAAACTTTGTACCCCTTGGCACCTTTCGAAGAGAGTAGGCTAATTCCGACAATAGGTTTCTCTCCACCCTTCCTTTCCCACCATCCCTAATGGCACAGATAACCTTAGCTCTCGGTCACCTCCCATACAAAACTAAAACATAGGCTTGAAGGTTAAATAAATCATTAAGAATACAACTTAAGCATATTAAGAACATACCCTGTTAAATTTATGTCAAATAATTTTTCAGGTTATTTTACGGAATTAAATGCAATAAAAAAATAAATACCTCATCATGATGAATGTTTTTCTTATCACCAAGTTCAAAAATGCCGAAATCAAGTAATTCTGCATTTGAGGTATCACTATGTTTTAAAATTTATTAATTTGGAAATTTTCCTCATGGTGAATAAATAAAAATCCACAGTGGTTAGATAAAAGTGACTCATTATATATTTTTTATTCTTTTCGTTTCATTCTTTATTTATCTTCCATTATCCCTCGAGTAAATCTCTGTACCAAAGTGATGATAATTTTTCTCAATCTTTTCAATCACAGCATCTTACAAGGTCTGCCCTAAAGTATTAGGACTGGATCAATAAAAAATATTGATATATTTACTCCAATGTCTTCAAAGTAGCACGATTGTCGCGTCCAATCACCGCTACCAGACGGTTTTAAACACTTTGTACACATTCTGGAAGGTGGCGCTCGGAATACTGCTAAGTTCCCTCATCATGTCTGTTGTATCGCTTTCACTCAGCTGCAGTGACATCGTTTCAGCACTAATTGAGGCACAGGGAGAGGAAGAAGTCTAGCGGGGCAACGTCAGGACTGTAGGGTGGCTAAAACAGGGTCGAAAAGCTCTTGGTATATCTGCATGCGAGTTTCCCTTTGCTCATCCGAGAGAGAGCACTCGCGGTACCAACTTCGTACACATCTTTCTCGCACCTATGTTTTCAATCTCAAGGCTAGGAACATCAATTTTAAGGATGCCAAGTTCATCAAAAACAAGCAAAACGCTTAATCTGCGATCCTTATCCAACAACGCCTTCACCTTTGCAAGATTTTTGCTACTTTTTAAGGGCTACCTGAACGTTCGGCGTCTTGAACATCTTCTTTACCCTCCCAAAACAACTTTTATCCCTCTAAAACACCCAACATACCCAAAATGCTATCATCATAAGCTGCCTTGAGCATGGAATGAGTTACTAACCGGGTTTTACCCAGTTTCACCCAAAATTTGATGAGGTAGTGCTGTTCCAATAAACGCTTCATGACGGAGCCTAATGAGGTTACGTTATAGAGATTTTGCAAACGAGCGATCCGTACTCCGCAAAGGCTGGTAGTCCACTGCCATCAGCCTTAAGCCTCCCTGAGATTCCCCTCTCTCAAAGCAAGCTAGAGAAACCGACGCCCGGCCGTTTGTCTGTCTGGGAAAATAAGTCATACTTATATTGGAACAGACCTCGCATATTGGTTGTAGTGACTTATTTCAGGTATGAAATATAATACTCATAATTATTTGACTTTATTAATGGCGTTCTTACTATCAAAAGAATGATATTTATGACCCACTGGGATTTTTCGTTGACTTCTTTCAAAGAGTGGTAGATTTTCTATTTAATTATGGCGTGGGATATGCAAGATCGCATAACTAAATACATGCAAAATCTTTTCTTGCGGCCTTGCATTCTCAACACTCCATGCTCAATTGACGCCCCTGCTGATGGTTTTACTCTTTTTCTCAAACCACGGGCGTCCATAGAGGCTAGGGGGTTGCCTTGAATATTTAGCAATTTGAGCTCTCTCTAAGAACTATAATTAAAAGTATCCGAAACAGTCTTCTCAGCTTTAACTAAAAATAGAATTGGGCCACCCAATAGCTTAAGAGAAACGCTACAAATCTCTAAGAAAAGTATAAAGTTCGATCTCTTTTTCTTAAATTATCATTACTGTATCGTTAGTACACAATATTCTACCTGTATTTGTTAATGGCAGATTATATTACCATGATTTAAAATCTTTTTACTGTCACGTTTCTCGTAGTTTTTAGTATTTAAAATATGTGGCAGTGACTTAAAGCTAAAATATCCGTTTTTTCATTGTTTCAGATTACATGCCATGAATACTTTTATTTGGACTTTGAATATATTACACAGGCCAACAGTGGTTTTAATGCCGGAGCTTTAAATGCTGATTTAAAGAACAATTAGGGTGCTGAATCCAATTATGACGCTAGAATTTTACAATACAATTGAACACAAATACTTAAATTTTTACTGTAATAAAACAAATTGAAAAGAAAAAAATACCTAAAAACATCACTCAACACATCGGAACTTCTTTTGCGCGATTTTCTTGAGTGCACTTTGTTCAAACAGTCTCGTTTTAAGCACCTACCATCATATGGTTATCCCATCTTCCTTGGTAGCGAGCTTCCATTGTTTTTATATCCTGGTGAAATCGTTCACCTTGTTCTTCACTTGTGTCTTCTAAATTTCCAAGAAAATTGTCTAAGTGGCTGTGTAGGTAGTGAACTTTTGTGCTCATATTACATTCAAGTGATTTGAAGTTACTGAGCATAATGTTTACTAGCTCAATATAATTTTCACTTTTGTGATTTCCTAGAAAATGTTTTATAACCTCAGCAAATGACATGCAACTAATTTTTTCAATCTCATTCATTGACTCGACAAAAGCAGGATCCTTTGTAAGTTGTCTGATTTGTGGCCCCTCAAAAATACCAGCTTTAAGTTTTTCAATACTTATATGGGGCATCTTTAGTCTTAAGTAGCCGAAGCATGGTCCATCCTTGTCAAGAGCCTTTACAAATTGCTTCATTAGGCCTAGTTTAATATGTAGAGGCGGTAAGATGATTTTCTCTCTTTCAACTAAAGATTCAACAATGATGTTTTCTTTCCCAACAACCAAGTTTTCTCTCTTAGGACACTCCTTCTTAATCCAGTGGTTTTGTCTGTCCCTGCTATCCCAGAGGCACAAGAAACAAGGATATTTTGTGTAGCCACTTTGCTGCCCAAGAAGAAAGTTCACCATTTTTAAATCTACACAAATCACCCAGCAATGTTCCTGGTATTTTATCTTCTGTAAGACCAATGCTATTGTATCGTATTCTTCTTTCATTTTAGTTGAATGAGCGATTGGTATTGCGCCAAACCTGTTACCATTGTGAAGAAGTACACATTTTAAGCTACGCTTGGAGCTGTCAATAAACAAACGCCAATCACTAGCATCATATTGTGATAGTGGTCCCATTTTTTCCAAAAGACCCTTAACGTCTAAACAAAATGTAAGATTGTCTTCTTGAGCAAAGAGGGGTAGCATATCCTTTTCCCTTGTGCGATAAAAACTTATTTTTGTACCGGGTTGCAGTAAATTCTTTTCATGCAGTCTTGATGCTAGTAGTTCGGATGCTTCCTTCGATAAATTCAGTTCTCTAGCAAGACCGCTTAGTTCATCTTGATTAAATAGTTGAGGAATTGTTGATACCCCCTCGTAGTCACTGCTACTATCGTCAATAGAATGAGAAATGTTTTCAAATAACTCAAATTCTTCCTTAGATATATCTGGTAACGTCTGAAATATTGGGATCGGTATTTCTTCTGAATGGGGTGCCGGGCGTCTAGCTGAAGGCAAATCTGGATATGTCCACTTGTGGCGATTTTTTCGATTAATTCCCGAAACATTTACTATGCAAAAATAACAGTCGTCAATATGGTTCACGGGTTCTCTCCACACCATTGGCACACCAAATTTTAGACTTTTTATTTGTCCTGTTGTCCATTGCCGCAGATGTTCAGTACATGTTTTACACACAAAATGCGGTGCCCATGTTTTATCTTGGTCACCAAGCTTAACACCAAAATATCCCAAGTATGCACGTTCCACGAAGTCTGTAATACTTTTCCTATTTTCTTTTACCATTTATTCCCATGCATACTTATAGATTTATTTAACTTTGAAAATTATTTTCCGGAATATATCAAATATTAAAACAACTAATCGTAAGATGTGCCATATCTAAAAAAGCAGAGCTGTTAAATAAAAACGGATTTCATATTTGTATTCAGCTTTACAAATATAGTTTAAATCAACACAAAGATTCCCGGACCAAAAAAAATTTTTTTTGTAGGCCTGTGTTATTCGTTTGACTGTATCTTACGCCAAATTTTATTTTAACCTCCATTTACTTAAACACTTTTTAAAGTTTACGCTACCTATTCATACATTTAATTCTCTTTGAAATGTGTTTATTCTACAGGGATCTACCTTCGACATGGTTAATAAGCGTCTATAAATAGACATAAATCAGATAAAAACGATAGTGTAATTATTGACTAACCGCTGCTTAGATAATAAACACCTTAATTATTTATTACGAGATGTATTAGATGAAAAATAATATATACAATTGGCGTTTATAAGTTGACAGGAAAACGTATCATACTTTTTGCATGAAGTATACAGGGACACTATGTATGAAACACAAGGAAATTAGTAGCATTTAGATAATATATACTCTGCTCTTAACAAGAAATTCGATATTTAATTTATTTAAAAAATGCTGATAGCGTGGGACAACAGGTCTGAATGCCCAGAATCTCTTCTTTAATGAATAAGTATATTTATCATACAGATCAATCAACCATTACTACCATGCTAACAAATTCCTAAAATGTAACTCTATTTTCATTTTGCATGAAATAGCATAAGCATTGTTGGCGCCTACCTCTTTAACTGTCTGACTGAAATGGGTGATCAGGAGAAATAACCCGCCACTGCCATTACAGCTCTACGGGGCTACGAAGCGCTCCAGTCTTTCTACCTCTCAAAGTTCATTATGGACTTAAGGGACTTTCTTGTATCAAGAAGAACGTAGACTAAAAATACAATAACGGTAAGGCAAAAAAATGAAGTTTTAAAGAAGAAGTGAAGAGAAAAATTTGTTGGTGGAAATAAAATCGAAACATTGGACGAAGAAATAGTGAAAATCAGTGGTGAGGTAACAACCTTCTCGTGGATGATAGGAGGGAGAATGTTAGGTCAGCGGGAAAGAGGAATAGAAAGAAGAAAATTTTAGATAGCAGTAAAGCAGATGGATGTTACAAAAAATGAAAAAAATAAAGCTTGAATTTGGGCGGTCCCTAACAGTCGTTGAGGCCCATCCAAAATGCATGCATTACTTGCCTGGAATGGAAAATAATTATGTATATAGCGCCTGAATAAACGTTGACGCAACCCGCATAATGTAATGCAAGTTGCTAGTATTCACGGGGTTAAATTATTAAATACCAACCCGCATAATTCAATTCTCAGTCGCTATAACACTAAATAGAGAGTTTTTCATCACTATTTTATAAAATATCTCTATTTAAGTTTTCCCTCACTTCCTTCTCCTTTGTAGGGTCACCCTGAGTATTCACTATATTGTTTTCTTCTCGAAATAATTTAATCTTAACTGACACTTACTGCTATCTTTCTCCTAAACCTGAGGTTCCAATATTGTGTTATTCTTTTAAACTATTTTTAAATCCTGACGTTAGGTCCCCATAGGCTATTACATTTCAGGTTTCTGTATTATACGGGGTGCGGCAGTATAATTTGTCAATTTAATTGGGAATACCCTTCTAATCAGCAAGTTAAACTTCCCACCCGGCATATCTAAAATTACTCATATAAATTAGGAGAATTCTCATTGAAGAATAATATAATATTACCTGAACCCATTACTTCAAGGAAAAAAATATACATATGAAAGTACAAATGGTATTCTGTACGTACTAAAATTTCTGTGACGGCCGGAATCTCACTGTGGTGGCACCAAGTTTGGCACCACGTATCGTCCATGAGAGCAACGCACATCTTGAAAGAAAGAATACAGCATGTTCCCTCACCCTCCTCCAATGCTGAACACAGTGGAGCTTCCGAGACGGAAAAATGAGAAAACTTTGAAAATGCTTGAATGACCACTGCGCATCCCTCTCACTGTCTCTTTCCCATTCCCTAGCGGCTCCCGCATTCAAACTTCCGCCTCGCACCCACTCGGCGAAGCTCTTGAGCCTCTACCGACTCTGAGCCTCCCCTCCCAAACCTACAGACTTCTCTCCATAACCCTCTCCTCCCGCTCTCTCTCTGCCACACTTACTACGGTGGAACCGCACATGTACTGTGGGAGGCTAAGTACTCAACCCGATGACTCCACCCCTACGCTCGCCCCCTCACGCGTTCACAGCACTTTTCAACTCTTTTTATTTCCCTTTCTGGCACGGCGGATGTGTAAGGGCGTTGCTTAGCAGCGATATTGGACTGCGAGAGAGAGCGGAATGGGGTGGTGGCGTTGGTAGGACGGACATTTTATTTTCCGAGGGTTTTGCGAGAGGGCGAAGAGATCCCTGGTGTAGCTTCACAATGGGAAAGGGGAGAATAAGGGAAAAAAAGGCGAGATGTTCGGGTCGTGAAGAAGGGGATTCGGGGTGGAAGGCGAGAGTTTTTCAGCGAGCGGGCAAAGAGAGAAAGTGAAAGGGTGGCTGGTGGAGCCGAGGGATGCACCCTTTTCAGATGAATAGGCAGTGGTTCACATGGGAAAAACGAAATTAGCAATTTAATCTTTAGGAATAAGGAAGGTGTGGATGAGCCACATGAAGAGCTTTTATGCGGTCGTATACTTAATCTCTTGAACTTCAACTTGAATTATCAGCGTCTAGGTAAAAGATCAAGTGAAACAAATCCATTTAAATATTTAAAAGAATATGCTACTCTACTCGATAATCACGACATCAAAGGTATGACCAGATTGAGTTTTTGGCTTATCAGAGTTCATCGTATGCTTTTGTCTTTAAAGATCACTCATTTTGCAAGAATATAGCTTTCAGTCCTGTGATCTACTTTATTAGATGATATTAGTTCTTTATTTCTATTTTGAATTTAAAATACACTGATAATACAATAATAAATAACAAAAATATTATGAAAGGATGACGTAGAGATGAAGGACCAAATTTTTAAAATATGAAGTCGTTCAATAAATTTTCAAAGCCACTAATATAATAGAAAATCATATGTTAGTGATTTCGTAACTTTTTTATAATGGCTTATTCACGAAAAACCTTTAGCAATTTAATGGTGAACATACCACCCAAAAATGCAACATGTTACTGAAAATAGTAAAAATATTGGCAGAAAAATAACATAAACCATGTTAGAATTTAAATAATAATGCAATACAACGGTGTACATCTATTTTTGCTAGTTAATACGTAATTAGGTTTAATTGCGAGTAAACAAATTCCGAGAAGTCATAAAATTTTGGGTAAATGCTTGTGGGGAATTACGGTGGCAGCTGGAGTGGCAGGAGTGGAGAAAGAATTAAGTCAGATGGGATGGTTGAGAAACGGCGAATGAGTCGGGAAACGCAGTGTTATATTAAAAAAAAGTGGCGTGATATGGCAAGGGAATGTCATTTTAAAATTGTCATGCTTTTCCCTGTATGATGAACTCTTTGCTCTAGAACTATGCAAGGTGTGTGTTCTCCTTCCATGTAGATGAGAATGTTCGTAAACTAACTCCATTTACCATGGTCAATTTAATGGTTTCAAAAGAAAGGTTTTTAAAACTTTTTTCTGGTGAACTTTTGCTTTCCCTTTGACGTTTCAGCCCCATTTTATGGTATTCTTAGAGAATGTGAACATAAGAAGGGTAATCAAAAATTCATGTTCATCATTGACATTATGGTCGGGATCTTTGTGATTTAAATCCAATTTGAAAGAAAAAATAGGGAAGAGATGAAGGGTTTATCATTCTTTGAGGCAATAAGGGATGCAAACACCGATTCACTGATAAATAACTTTTCCTGTGTATATGGCATGACTATAACTGTACGTGAGCTTCCACATAACATCTCCCTTTTTCAAGAGGATCCCTATCATCCTCTTTCCAGAAGAGAAAGTGGCCTAAGCTGCCTTAAGTAGAAAACCATAATATAATACAACATTTGGGAAAGAGGTTAGTAATATTTGCCAAGGTTGTGCCAGAGAAAGTCATTTAAACTACCGATGTTTCAAGTTTGCAGTAGTAACGGCCTTAAAGCTCAATGCATTTGGTTTTTCTGAACAATTTTTTCTGTTATGAACTTCGGGTAGCCGCTGGTGAGCAAAATGTCTTTGATGATAAAGTCATTTGTATCTTATAAGGTTATGGATGATAGCATCTTAACCGTGACGCAAAAAATCCAAAGCTCATAGAAAAAATGCCGCCTTAAAGATACAGGCTAATGTTTTGGAAAATCATCGCTTCCTTTAGGGGAAAAAAGTTCGCGTAAAATTTTTAGACCTCTTTCACATCACGTTGTAAACCAAGGGTCTTTGTGTAGCATCACTGTAAGAGTCGAAGAGAAGCTAATGAGACTTCCCCTATGGAGTTCGCTATATATACTATCAGCTAAAGAGCTTCCATTGAAAAGGAAACGTTTGTAGTTACCCGTTAGTGTAATCACAATTACCTTTTCGGGCCCAAACACCTTCATTTCCAGGCTCCCGTTGCAGTTAACGATTATTTTTGTCCTTTCCTCCTACTTTTTCTAATTTATCATGTATTAATCTATTCCTCTCCAGTTGGAGGAACAAAGGGCGCGTCTATAGAGTCCAGAAAAAATGAAAATTATCAGCATGGGAAAAAAGCATGGAAATTTGATGAATGATATCCTATTCCCTTATCACTTGACTCTTCTTAATTTACCCTTGTGTTTTTCCCCTCGCCGTTCCCCCATCGCTTCACCAGACTTATCTCTCTCTCTACTCCTACTACGCCAACACCTGCTCTTATTCCCGCCATTCATTTCCTCCACAATACATAACTTCTCGAAGTTAGAATATAATGCAATTGTTTCTGGAAATACCTTAACGGCAAAACTAAAGATACAGCTTCTCTGAATAATTTGATCTGTAGATCCTACCACTTTTTTTAATGTTGCGTAAATTTACTGTGTCCACCAAGTAACGGCTGCCAATGTGAGTTTTAATCAAAATAATTTAAAAGAAGCAATTGCAGGTATTTTTCGGTGTAATGTAGCAACCTAGACGTGTTTGGATAAGTTGTGTTCATATTTAGGCAAATTATAAGGTTTTATATATTATATCCACTTCTAGAAAGAGTGGTACAACGCAATGGACAAAACAGAAAAGCTAACATGAATACAACCTAAACACAATTACTAGACTTTAAATAACAAAGATTATTCTTTGACACGATTCTAATATACACTATGCAATAGTAATAAAACATTCAAGCAAAACTAAAAAGGCTCATTATTGAGATTTTCTCATGAATGTAATATTTCCAGTAAAGAAAAATAAGATTACAAATTTGATAAATAAAATTACATATGATAAATACTTTGAAAACGGTACGTAGATACTATAGAGGTAAATGTCAAAATTATATCAAAGATAGAAATGAAAGATATTATTTTAAAATGTGTCAAAACTTATCAAAATATGATGATTCATTCAAAGAAACTGGGGGAGATGCCGCGACAGTAACTTTTCACAGTCACAATCTATGCGCATTACAATGCAAGAATTTGAAATCATAAAAGCAGTCGCTTTGACCTGGTTACGAACACGGATCCCTTGATGCTCTGTCGAGTACTTTAGGCAGTTAAGCTAACGAACCTTCAATTACAATCGAACATTTTGGTGGCTTTAAAGGGACAAGATGTCATAACGAAATACCGAACGCACAGTGTCACACGTTCTGCGGTTTATGTGACAGTCCACAAGGTACAAGCAAACTTGAAAACATTTACATGTTTATCTTTTGTAAATTCAAGGAAACTGCAAGAGACACTACGACAGTAATTTTAAGCGGCACCATCCGCTAATGCGCACAGCAATGCGAGCATTTTCGAGTGCAATGCGTTGTTCCTTTTGAACAGCCTAAGTAGTAGCTGCAACATCATATGAAAATAACAAAATTTTCTTCCCTGTAAGTTAATGTTTAATATACACTTATTCAAAGTGATTCTTGCAATTGATACCACACCTCCTTTGAGTGCATTTTCAATTCAAATTTATTGAGATGATAATACTATTTACTTTTCGTTTCCACGTTTTTCTATCACTTCGGTAAACACTACTTCAAAATTCACGACACCGTTTTGAAATTAAATAGTCTACTGGCTTTTGCCTAAGTCAAAAATGCATTAAGATAGAAGAAGAGGGTGTTTGAAACAATTAAGACTTACGAAAATCTAAAACGCCATTGAAAGATGTACTTTTTATGGCATATAATATATTTGAAAATTGATTTTATTAGAAAGAGTAATAGGTGTACTAATAATGGTATTATTTTGTATCGGAACTGTTTTAAAAAAGAGATTTAGCAAAGCATTAATTGCTCATTGTAACATTGTTTGGCACTTTGGAGCATGTTGGATCATTCATAACTATTTTGTGACATTGTTTTGAAATAAATTACTTTTATTTAAGTTAGTCTATCTAAAAATTCCTGAAATAAAACATATTTTCTCATTCGTTGTGCTAGCTTTTTATTTTTTTAATCTTATGAAAAATTCTGCTTATTATAAATCAACTTAAAAGTCAATTAAACAGTATATACCAAATGTTATCTAGGCTTAATATGGTCATTTAATTTCATTGACCATTATCAGAAATACAATAGGACGTTAAGCAGGCTCAAATGAAATTGGCATAATCAATTGAAATATAGGTTTTCAATAGTTATAGTAGTTTAATAGTTAGCTGTGTTATTTAGATTTATGACTATACAGTATTATCTATTTAATAGTTTTATAACTTGCAATGTGGTATAGAATCAAAATAGAATTTGATAGGAGTAATATGAAAATGTTTTTCTCTTAAATAAGTGAGTTTTGTCGCTCAAATATATAAATTAACTTGCACATTATAATATTGTGGTAATAAAAGTGCATTTTATAGGGCATTTATTAATATC
The DNA here is from genome assembly GCA_037158775.1 of Hetaerina titia. Lineage (NCBI taxonomy): Eukaryota > Metazoa > Arthropoda > Insecta > Odonata > Calopterygidae > Hetaerina > Hetaerina titia. Next base: position 36,402,760 of record CM073770.1, read on the forward strand.
ATATTTAATTATTAAAAAGGCTAAAACATTTATCATTAAAAAATTTTTAAATGATGTTTTCCAATTTATTCACAAAGTGACTCAAACTCATTATAAGTACATACTAATTACATTCTTAAGTAGACCCTTCATAATAACTCCTTTGGGGTAATCCATTACTCCAACAAGTTTATTCAACCCCATTTCTGAAATGCAGGATTAGTTGTCTACTTCAAAAAGGGATTGAGAAGCACCAAGCGAGGAAACTCGAACAAACTTCTAGGCCGTATGTGACAACGCCACGAAGCGCTGTCTTACAACTTATTTCCCTTCCAACCAGTTTAAACTTGATCGTTTTGCAAACCTCCCGGGTTTGAATCCCGCCGTGGGAATAGCGCTGCCTCGTCGCGTGGTTTAATATCGCATTAATCGCACCTCTCTCACAGTGTCATCAGGGAATCGGGCTGGGGAACGCGCGGGTGGCACATGCGTGGGGTGTGAGATGCTCCATAAGGCCTTCTTCCGTTGCCTTGATTGAAGTGGACGCGTAATCCCCCGCTGAGCTGAAAGCAAAGAGAGACCGTTGCCGGGTTGGGGAGTAGGTGGGGCCAATGGGGGCGGAGTTGAAGCTGAGGATTAGACTGTGAGCCTTAGAAAGTGCGACGGACATGCGGAAGGAGAAAGGGAGAGAAAGAGACAGCAAGAGGTTTAGAGAGAAAGAGAAGAGGAAGAGAGAAGAAAGAATGAGAGGGGAGCATGTAGTACACGAGGACAAAGAGACAGGTGTCGTAGAGAAACATATGGCCAAAAAGATATGAAAAACGAATCACTGAAGTTTTGCCGTGGGAAAGACAGTTTTCAAACAAACAAAGACTTTTTCCGTCGCCTCGTGGTGATAATTGTTTTATGACTTGACATTGGTGAAAACGACCAGAATTATGCAATTGATTGCTTGAAAAAAGACTGAGAATAATCAAATAACGATAGAATATCCTAAAATTATATAGTCTGCTTTCCCATACCTACATTTAAAATATTTATTTTCAACGTTCCCTAATTTCCCTCTCACATTGTTGATTGTTTAAGTTTCCAGCCTACTCCGAGGCCTTCTTTAGGTATATATAAAAATATAAATAATATATATAGGTATATATATTATTTATATTTATATACATATTATATATATATATATACACATATATATATATATACATATATATATACATATATACACACACAGAAAGGAAAACAAATGAGGAAGTACTGGAGATGGTGGGTGAGGATAGAGGTTTGTTGAGAGAAATCCTATGGATGCAGGAAAAATGGATGAAAGGCGTATTGAGCGATAGTGGAATGTTGAAGAAGGTAATAGAGGGGAGAATGTTGGGCGAGCGAGGAAAGAGCAGGAACAAGATAGGGATGTTGGATGGCATTAAGGGAGGAAAGAAGTACACAGAGATGAAGAGGGACCTGATGTAGATTAGGTACCTAATAATAATTCTATACTGCTTATATATTGCTTACTGCTTATATATATATATATATATATATATATATATATATATATATATATATATATATATATATATATATATGTGTGTGTGTGTGTGTGTGTGTGTGTGTGTGTGCGCGAAAACAAATGTGATATATCATCATGTGATAGAAAAGGAAATGATTTTCTGAATAATTGGACCTTAAAAATTGAGCAATAAATCAAATATGTGTTTGTTATTTGAGCTTCCTGGTTATTAGCCAAACCCAAATTTCATTCTGATGAATTATAGAAAATATTTGTAGTAATTTGCTTTCATTTTTTTCGTAAAAGAAGTGTTCCCCGCGTACCCATTATATATCAATATGTTTTGTTTCTAGGGAATAAAGTATGAATTAGCCCCCTACAGCATTTCGATATTGACATAGATTAATAATAAGGTTGAGGGAAAATATGGACAATAAAATGACGAAAAAGAATCCTGAGCTTTAAAAGGATAATTTTTTATTTTGATCCGGCGTTAAAATTAATTGGCATGGATTATCTTTGACATTTAAATGTTTTGAAGTCTGATTAATACTTTAAATTTACATTTTATGAGTTGGACACATATGATTTGTGAACTAAATAGTTTTAAAAATTGCTATTTACTGCATACACGTAATATTTTTTAACAGCTCATTTTTGGAAGTCACTTGAAGATTAACCAATACATCTGTATATCGTTATGCTTATAGAAATGAGTGTTTAGGAATTACGATGCAATTAGTTATGGAACGAATAAATATTATTTGTGTATAGTTTTCATTTTTAAGGTGACAGGACATGGCTTAAAACTTTTATTATTTTCTACAAAGAGTACAATATCAGGCAATGTACTCACGTTGATTGCATATAGATATGATATTCACACTCTTTACTGGAGTTCATAAAAATAATTTATGGTAATATTTTAATGTTACTCTTAAGTGATACGGTAGACCTTGCGTGTTTCCAATAAAGAATCAACTAAAGTACATCAGAAATATGTTCCTCAATCATAGAAGAGTAGAATTAGATTTCGCTGATGTATTCTAGCAATGTATTTAATTAACAAACATAAAGATTAGAATGGGCGTTACTTTAAAAGGAAATAAAGCAAAGGAAAAAAATGGCATATAAATGGTTCTAAAATAAGGAATGTAAAATATATGTTAAGAAATATAAGAGGTTATTCTGTTCCTTTTATTAGCATTACAGCTGGGTCATAGAACATTTGGTCTGTTTCTTTCTTTTCTTTCTTTCTCTTTTCTTTAAGTGAGATACGAGAAAGTGTGTAGAAAGTGTTGAAGAGTAGACGAAATGTGGGAATTGAGAAGGTTGAGTGGTGGATTTTCATGTAGGATAACAGGGAGTAGACCGTTAAGGAAGAGGCGATTAGGGGTGGGATTTTATCGCTGCTTGGAGGAGCGGAAGAGCCAAGGAGAGCTGTTGTGCATGGAAAACAGAGAGAGAGAGAGAGAGTATTTAGTCAGTTAAAGATATTCAAGCCAAGTGCTTAGGAAGTGAGGATCATTTGTTTGTATCTTGGGAGCTCCTCATTTGTTTCTCCATCCACGCGGCGTCATGCTCGTTCTTCTTAAATTAAGCTGCGTTTACACTAAGTAAACTCGACTTGATAAAAAGTTACAGAAGGTGGTTCCTCAACGGCATTGTACAGCGATCACATTAAAACTAGATTCAAGTTATTCCTAACAACTGGAATTTATTGAAAAGTAGTGTTGCATATTTGAAGCATCAAAACTGAGCAAAAATTGGGAATATATTGTGTTTTATACATTTATTATATTTTCCTGAATTGATGAGTTTTATAAATACAATACTAAAATGTCTTCGTTTCTTTTCTTTCACATTAGCTAGAGTACTCGTAAGGGTATTAGGTGCATTTAATTGTCTTCATAGACTACCCTGGATGTGGTCTTGAGTTGTGATGCTTGATGGCTGCAATAATCCGTCCAGGGTAAAATGCAAACTTGACGCTCAAATAAAGGGTGTACTTCTTATTTTCAATTTTCTAATGGCAAAGCTACCTTGGACTCAGTTTGAAACTAGCCATTAATTAAAGGCAGAGGGGCATCTGTTTGGTGATTTTTGTACACAATGGAATTTGGTAGAAAATCAGAACTCCATTTTAAACCAAAGACCTAAAGGAGTAATAGTACTCGTATATGTTATAATAATGACGTAGGAATTTATGGATATGCTTATTTGTACATTTTATTTATTCTATATTTGCTAACTTCCAGCTTTTCTCCATTGATGCGGAAAATTGAACTATTATTGATAGCCAAATTCATAAATATCGACTACATTAGCCTGGGTATTTTTATCGCTCTTGCCCCAAAACGTATTCATCGCAAACGTGCTTGAATGCGCCTCTTTGAAATTTTCTCGTTACATCTGTAAATCTACTCAAGAAAGCTCTTTTGAACGGAGTACTTTTCTCGCTTATAGTATATTTCATATTTCTTGTTCCACTGTTATTCCAATTAGTTTTATCTGATGGAAGTTCATATTTTTTTCAAAAAAATTCTAAAATTGATTGGATTTTAACTCTAGCAATTACAAAATGTAACTGAAAATAACCACAGTAGTGCAAAATCATGTAAGTAATTCAAGTAGACGTTTTTTATGATAAAATGATTGAAAATTCATCGGATATCTTTTAATTTTATATTGATTTTTAAAGGGAAAGTAAATAAAAAAGTAATTTGTGTAGCAACGGATGAAAATGAATGCGTCTTGATAAATGGTCTACGTACAAATAATATTTTTTTAGGGCTAAATTATTTTAATGAAACGAAATAAAAATGATGGTATATTGTTAGAAAATGTTTATATCATAATTCCTGTATTGGGAAACCTTTTGTCTGTTATTAAAAAACAATTTAAAATATTTGCATCAAAATATTTGTTTGAAGTCATCACTCTATCCATTCTATATATTTTCGTTGGAGGTAAAAATTTGCAGAATATCAGCGACCACCAAAGATATGGAGTGAAGAATGGGAAAAATAAAATTGATGTAAAAAACGGTAAAAATAATCAAGTTCTAGGCGTTAAGGGAGCGAGGAAAGTTCAGGAAGGCAGGGCACGTGGACTCGAAGATGCTGAAAGGCAACTGGATGCAGAAGATGGCTGGTATTAGAGGGTAAAATGATGGGAAAGTGTAGTAGAGTAAGTGAAAGAAAAGGTATTCTGAATGAAATTAAAGAAGTTAGAATGTATACAGAGCTAAATGTGATAATGTGATAAGGATATTTTGTGTTATGGTAGATTTGGTATGGTAGGGATTTAAAGGAGAGTACGGTTCAATAACAGGATATAGCAAAATCCATAATGAACCCATAATCTGTTAGGTAAACTACTATTAGTAATAATAGGTGTGCATTGTGGCTGTGCTAAACGGTTGAGAGACACTCAAAAAGAGGTTGATTGCCTAAACATCCAAATAACCTTAGAAAAGGCTATAATGTTTTGAGTAATTACTTCGGAAAATTTACTCCAGAAGAAATTATGAAAGAGTTGAATTGGTAAATTATTTGATTTATAAATATTTCCAATGAGTAAATTACATAATAAAAATCTTTGGTCACATATTCTAACTTTTTAGATTAAATTTTCAATTATAGCAATTGAAGTGACACTACAAAAGGACTAGTTCAAGCGAAGACTTTTGGCATACCTTTGGAAACTCGAAAGCAAAGTCTCACGAAAAAAGAATTCTCTTCGACTACTTCTGAGCGAAAAAGGCGTGACTACGACTTGTTTACCATCTTTCATTCCGGAAGCGTACCTTCCAGTCATGCTGCGCTTCCATCTAGGGAATATTTCTTCTTTCATCTTCTCACATTTTCTTTCCTCCGCCTTCCTCTTTTTCGCTCTCCCACCCTTTGGTGGATGGGATTCTCCTCTCCGAGGATCGCACTTCTCACACCAGCAGAAACAATCCTTCCTTCTCTTCACCTCCACACGCCAAGCACTATATCTGAGAACACTCCTTCCCCATTTTCATAGCCCTACCCCGCGGCTTTATCCATTCTCTCGCAACTTTCTTTATCTCTTACGCTCTTTCTACAACTCCAAGGTAAAAATCCTTCGTAAAAAGGATTTCAGTGTTACTTTCATATTCGTCACCGCATTGACGTACTAATATTTCGTGGGTTATAAGAAATACGTAGGTGCAATAGCATGGACTACACTATTTTAATTAAAAAGTTATGTTAGTTAGTAAAATCAGATTTGTTGCAACACTTAAGATCAGAAAAAAATGATATGTGTGAACGAAAATCAATGAATCTATATCTCAATCTTTTTAAAGGACATTTTCAATTCTGTAACCAAATATTTGGGTAAATAATGTAGTCCTCATATCTTTCGGCATTAATATCCTAATCAATGATGCTAGAGTAAAATATTGCCATTCAAAACCGAATGTATAGCTGTTATGGAATTTTATACTTTTTTGGAAGGCATACTCATTATAGTTAAGCTGACAGTGCCTGTATAATTCATCCAATTAATATATTCCATTAAACAATTTCACCTAAAGTGGTAACTACCAATTAGTCCACCCCTTTGAGATTCCCAAAATTTGGGTAGTCCGATTACCAAATATTGCCTTGGTTACCGGCTAAATTAGAAATGTATATTTAGCATACAATATTAAATCGATTAATTTAGCAGTTGAGCGTGGTTGGTCTGTTTCCTTCCTACTCTAAAACCTTCTGCTGTTTGTATCATTATTCAGGCCTAAATTACAAGAGCTAACTTCAATATAATAAACTCTTTAAAATGTTTAAATAATGTATTAAAATAATTCATTTCTCAGTACTTAACTTTTATTTTCCATGATCAATACTGTACGTAACATCACAACATTTAGTTTTCTAAACAAAGTTACGAACAATCAAATGTTATTTTCTTTCAGGATAAACGAATCTATATTTCATTATTAATTTCCTAATCCTATTTTTTCTAAAGAAAACTGAAATATATCCATCATGATAAGTATCAAATTGCAGAATTATGAACGTATCTTTCCGTGATTACCAAGAGAACTTAAAAGGTTAATTCTTAATGAGTGAAGTTATGCCACTTTAAAAGTTAACTTTAAGGCTTTGGAAACTTTTCCTTTACAGTTTGAAGTGTTGTTTATAATAATCTCCACGATTGATTATGTAATTTGCATTAAATGCAATGAATACCTTCTATTCAAAATTTCAATCGTAAACGGGACATTTTAGACAAAATTTAATGTGATTATGTAAAAAGTTTTTTCACTGTATTTATTTTAATTAATTAAAAAACATTTGGATATTCATTATGCCTAATCAAAATTTATGTCTTGAAAAAATATCTTAAAAGATTTTGGCAAAATAAGATACGCATGGGCACTATAAAAGGGCGTTTTAAGTTGACCTTCAGTTACGATAGACGGATTCTATACAAAAATTAAATGAACTATGCTTCATGTAACTCATGTGCATTAAAAATATGCATGGAATGTAAATTTAAAGAGTCAATGTCTGATTACGAAAGTCTGTTTTCTCTATGCACATGGGAAAATAAATTCTCAAAACTATCTTTCGCTATGCTCAATGATATTCAGTAGATTTTCGGATTATGTATGTTGTTTGTTTTATGCTGACAGATTTTTATTTGAGAATAAGAAGAAAGTAGAAAGAAATTAAATGGCAAATGTTATCACCTCTTTTTCGGATATACATCATCTTTTAACTTGAATTAAAATATCTATTAAAACAAATAAACATGAATACGAGTGTATTAGTCAACACTAAATTATTTGTAACAAGGTAATAACATTATATGCCTTGCGGCAGTGACTGATGATCTTGATGCATTAATAATGTACGATTTTAAGTAAGAGTAAATTATTAGAGTAGAATGTTTCAATAGTTTTGCAGATTCTGTGAAATACAGCTCTTCTTTTGAGGATTATCGGTCACCTCCAAAAAAGAGAAGTTATTAATGAAAATTTGTAGCTTAAACCCTCAAGGACTCTTCAGTTTATTTATTTGTCTCGGTCCGTAAACAGTACTTTTTGGCCTTTACGTAGGACAACAATGACGACTCAACAGTAACCACAGCACCAACACCCAAAACCTAGGTGGAAAAAATCCCACCCTGGCGGGAATCGAACCCGCGACCCTTGGATTAATGAACCCTTGAAAACGACGAGGACGTTACCCCTATAGAAAAAGAGAGTTTTGTTGTTGCGTGACTTTTGCTTAAACGGGGAGGTGAGCAAGAGGTTTTAAGGAGTTATTTGCTCCTAAATGATATGATGGTACTATGGATGAAGCTAAAAGAAGGAAGCTGATTTAATAGAGCAAAATAATATGAACGAAGCAGCACAGAGATACTAATATTATGCTTGAAAACCGAAGACCGCAGTTGCACATAAAATGTGGACCACATTGGCTAATACCTTCAACTCAAAATGCAACCTTAAAATTGTTAAATACTGCTTTTTTCGTAAATGATTGAGCACATTTCAGGTAATTACGCCTCAAAAATTAAGATGTTAGTATTAATTTAAGTATGGAGTTACTTTTAAATAAGGCTTTTAAGCGCAAATTCAAAATCAGTTAATTAGTTCTTTTATATAACCTTGCAACTTCCTACAAAGTTCTCTTACGTGCTAAAGAAATCTCGCAGTTTGGATTTTTGAGATACGATCACCCATAATTTTGCTATTATGGATTTCAGCTCACGACTTTTCAAACAACTAATCAAAGACCTGCTTATTAAGTACCGTTCCAATCAATTATAATTTTGTTTTTAAATCTTACCTTATATTATGCGAACGTTCTATGGTAATGATGGCGACACCCCAAACCGTAGAATAGCACTATGGAAAAATGAATCACGAGAAAAGGATATTTTTTGATAACCTCGTCATTACATGGTACTTCTAACAACGCTTAATTATTATGGACTTGATAAAAATAAAAAAATAGCAAATATATATCTCTAATCGCTAAGATACTTTAACATTTCCTTTAAATTCCCAGAAATAAATAATACAAATGGAGTTATAAAGATATTTGCACGACGTTGAATATCCGCGTACATTATTTGATTTGAAATATGTATGAATATTAGTAACCATTAGGAACATACACTTTAATGGAGATGTTAGGGTAATGTCATCATTTTGTACCTATGAATTAAATTAAACACAGGGAAAAAATGAAAACTTTTGTTCACGAAATTAGTTACATTATACAATTTTAATTTATATTATCCATGTAAATATTTAACTTATGTACCAAGTAAGGACTGAAAACTAATATAATATAGGGCATAATAGGAAAAAATTCTCCTTTGATACGTTTGTTAGATAAAAAAAATAAAGCTATCGAATAATAATCAGATAACACCAAAAGTTCTCAGCCAGAACTTTAATATTCTGTTATAAATTAAATGGTTATATAAACGTATATAACACCTTTAAACATCGATCAATATTGAGACCTTAATTGCAAGCTTCAGATTTATAATCACAAATCATCTTCCAGTACGAGACGCTTTCTCTTCTCATACGAATACGACAACTCATAGAATCATGAACGATTCCCGCCTCGAGTAGAATTGGTATGGGATGTTTCGAGGATGGAGAGGAAAACGGACAGGTGGGAACGGTATGGTATCGGGACACTGTTTGCGCGATTGAGAGCGTATTTACGGAGTGGAATGAATGGGGAATTGGAGGGTGGGATAAGGGATGGGGATGGTGGTGGTTGTATGTGGGCGAAAAAAGGGGAAGCAGAGGGGAGGAGAAGCTCTTAGAAGAGCGGCGGCCTTAGTGCTGATTAGTGGAGGCGGTAGGTGGAGGGGAGTGATGGGGAGCCATGACTTTAGCACTCACCGAGAGGTGATACCCGGTCCCCACCGAGCGGTGAAAATTCTCTCAGGTGCAGGGAAGAGAGTGGCTATTCCTCTCTGCTCTTGAGTGCGTGAGTTGGAAAGTAGGAAATTCGAGTTAAGGTCGCCGTGCTTACAGGGCCCGGCAAGAGAGGGTCTGGCAAGAGCTGGAGATTGGGTGCTCGACAGGGGGAATGAAGGCATTTATATGGGTTTGACACCTGAACCAATTTCAGCGGGATCCGAATTTTTGAATTATTTTTGGATCGCATCGAGATTTCCTTTTCCAAACTGTTTCGACTTTCCTGGCAAAGCGAACGGCGAGAGTAATGCTATTCTTTTTCATTTTTCCATTCTACCCAATTTCGGGAGAATAAACTAAACGTTTCTCATGTTTCTCGTATCGTGAGAGGTGGAGAACCGAGGAAGAAGTAACTGGAAGAAGGATGTATTTAGGGGCATCCGTTTTCGGAGAATTCGAATGGAGGAGTTATAAACAAAGGAAGAAATGGTGTGGGACTTAAGGAATGGCGCGTGGAAAGGTTTCCGAGAAGGAAATTCTGTCGAGGACTGGGCAAATAGCTTTTTTCACAATTTGATTAGTTCGAGGACGATATCTCCCCACGCCCCGCCACCGAAGGCATGTGCCGCCTCTTTATTTCCCACAGCCACACGGTGGCGGCATCACATACACCAGCTACTCCTTAAATACACACCAGAACCCGTCGTCTCTCCCCAGTATTTTCCACCCAGCAACTTCCCACTCCCCCACCTCGGCAACACAAGCCCTTGCAGCCGCGCAATCGGTGCTCCCACGGCGCCGAAGTAGGGAGGGATTATAGGGTCGGATGACCTGGGTTGAGGGAAAGTGCTCCCGCATCCGAGGGAAACTCCATCGTGACGGCTGCGGCGAATATAGGACGCGTTGAAATGAGTGGAGGTGAAGGAGGGAGGCCGCGATAGCATCGAACTCGAAGTGATGAACTTAGGAGCGAGCGGCGTACATATTTTGGAGCCGTGTTCATCAAACCAAGAATGATTTTGGGAACTTTTGGAACTGAAATGATATGTGCAAACAATGATAGCGCATTGCGTTATCGTGCGTAGTTATTAGCAACCTCGCAGAATAGAGTATTTTGTACACATATTTGGAACGTTTGGAAATATACTGAGTCATTTCATTACTTCACATTAATTTGGTTATTTTTGTAAAAATTTTGAATCTTATCGTTTATTCATGTCGATTTCTATTTTAAAATTATGATAAGAAACAAAGTATCGAATGTATATGCATAGTAATCTAAACGATTATATCTAAAAGTCAATCAATTGCATTATATCTTACTCATTTTACGATTTACTTGAATTGGAGTTCATTAGTCTTTCATGCCTATCGAATTTCTACTATTCTTAAATTAAAGAACACAGTGGAACCTATGGACACATATAAAACATATATTTTATATTAATACGATTGTTTAGCGTTATATTTAAACTAGTATAATTCTTCAGCGTTTTATTTTGGTAGAAATACACAGAAATTAATTTATAGTGTATTATAACTTGTGTATCGGTATGGACACGCTAAAACTATAATACATTACTTGGGAAGACTGGGGTTTTTTCAGAATCATAGCCGTAGACCCATGACTCCTCTTCAGTCACCTTAGTTATAAAACCTGGGTCATATTTTGTGGCTTGGAGCAAGTCCACCGTAACTGCAGCACGATATTCATGTAGTTGACTAGATAAAAGCAACGAAACGACTGATGACCATTCCGAAAATTAATAATCCGATCGTTTTGAAAAGTAGAAGAGACGCGGCGATAAGGGCCCGATGTCCAAAGGGGATTATTCCGAAGTGGAATAAGGCCTTATTGTTCTAGGTAGGCATATTTTCTCAAGATATTGGTGGAACATAGAGTGGGGTGTCAAAATCATTTGAAGATTTACATATATATATATATACACACACACACATATATATATATATATATACACACACACACACACACATATATATATATATATATATATATATATATATATATATATATATATATATATATATACACGAAGTCCTGCCACAAAAAAGTCCTGACATAAAAATAGGCATAAGGAAAGGGGATAGGAAAACACATAAAAGGCGAACACAGTACATTTGGGGAAGGCGGTTTTTTGAGCAAATGACGAATGTAAAAATATTTCCTTAACCGGGATTTGAACACGGGTCCTTCCACTTGCCGTGCGGATGTGCTACCGATTGCCCCACCAAGGAAACCTAATTTACACTGAGATCTGCGATGTTTTAAAACGCCCAAGTTCTCCGAATCATTTGCCAAAGGAAGGCTCTAGGGAGCTGTTCCACCCACCAAAGAAGAAATAGACAATACACACAAGAAGAGGGGACAATTGGTTAGAAAGCATACTATATAGTATCATAGAGAATAGAAACAGTACGTTTCATGGCACCGATAGCCAGAAGGAGAGATGAGCCACATTGGCCAGATACACATTCAAATACGAAGTAAATAAATACACATTCAAATACGAATATATATATTTATATTTTTTTTAGGTAATCTACCGGTTAAGGTAGGTTTTTGGATGGACACAACTATCAAATAAACATTTTGTGACTCCCCACCTAGCAAACTAATCTATATCAGGTCCCTCTTCATCTCGGTGTACTTCTTTCCTCCCTGCATCCCGTCCAACATCCCTTTCCTGTTCCTACCCTTACCTCGCTTGCCCAACATTCTCCCCTCTATTACCCTCTTCAACATTCCACTACCGCTCAATACGCCTTTCATCCATTTTTCCTGCCTCCATAGGATTTCTCTCAACAAACTCCTCTCCTCACCCACCATCTCTAGTACTTCCTCATTTGTTTTCCTTTCGGTCCATTTCACCTTCTCCATTCTTCTCCACACCCACATTTCAAAAGCCTCCAATCTACGTCTATCCTCCTGCTTCAGACAACCACGTTTCCGCGCCGTACATAGCTACGCTCCATATCAGAGTTTTTACGAGTCTTGTCTTAACATCCGTACTCAACGTCCCCGTCATCAACTCCCTCCTCCTTGAGAAAGCCTCCTTGCCCAGCGCAATTCTTCTCCTTACGTCCCTACCACTTTGACCGTATTGGTCCAAAACACTTCTGAGATATGTAAACTGTTCTACCTGCTCTATTTTTTCCCCGCCTATTTTAATATTTAGCTTAGCCTTTTTCTTTCTGGAAAATCGCATAACCTTTGTTTTATTGATATTGATTCTCACCCCATATTTATCGCACTGAACCTCCAATTCACTCAACAATGCTTGCAACCCCTTGGCTGACTGAGCAACTAATGCTTGGTCATCAGCAAATCTAACCGATTTTACGAATTTCCCTCCGACTTTCATTCCTACCTCCAGTTCTTCCCATGCCTCTTTAATCATTTCCTCCACATATACGTTGAACAGTACCGGTGACAATGGGCAACCCTGCCTTACACCTCTTCCTAACACTGCCCATCCGGACTCTCCGTTCCCCACTCGCACCTGAGCAGTCTGAGACATGTACAGGTTGCGGATCAGTCTCCTGTCCCTTCAATCCATTCCTATTTTCTGCAATACACGCATTAATTTTTCCCAATTCACTCTATCAAACGCTTTTTCGAAATCTACAAAACAGGCAAAAACGTCCTGATTGTATTTTATATTCCTCTCGACTAGTGATCTCATTACTGCAATGGCATCACGCGTACCTCTTCCTTTCCTGAACCCAAACTGATCATCCCCTAAGTAATCATTTGCCTTACTCTCTATCCTTTTGTTGATGATCCTGAGAATAACTTTAGCTGCGTGGGATATCAAACTTATTGTTCTGTAATCCTCACATGACGAAGTCTTTGCCTTTATTGGAATAGGAACTAACACCGATCTCACAAAATCTTCCGGCCAGATTCCTTCTTCATAGATACTACGAATCAGTCCATATAGGGCCTTCTTCCCGCATTTTCCTAAACATTTCAACATTTCTACAGGAATATTGTCCACCCCCACAGCCTTATTTGCTTTCATCTCCTTTAATGCCCTTTCTATTTCATCGTCGAGTATACCTGGACCTAAGCTATCTTCTTCTACGTCATGTTCCTTTTCTATGTCTAACCTTGTCGGCCTAAGTTCTTTACCATACAGTGTTTCTATATATTCCTTCCATCTCTCTTGGATTTTTCCTGGTTCAACTATTATCTTACCCCATTTATCTTTAACTGTTAGCCCAGATCTTGCCTTCTTACTTCCCGATAATAACTTAACCTTGCTGTATAGAGCACCAATTTCACCAATATATATATATATATATATATATATATATATATATATATATATATATATAATGTACCATATCACATCTTGGACTTTTACTGAGGATGGTATCAATATTCCATGTATTGACGCACTTAGTATCAAATGAAAGATAATTACAACACCCAAAATATTACCTAAATGTAATGTAAATTATTTTTGTTTTAATATCTTATAAAAGAGATTTTCTAATATTAAAAGTGCGAAAATCGTTATTCATTCGGCAGACTTACTTTTCGCACTAAACTCGTGGTTTAATCGATTATTAATGTGTGACTTGATGAATCATGTTGAAACTCTAGATTTTCGACAATGAAACATTGTCCAAAATGTAGAGTTTAATTCGGTATGGTTACTTAAAAAATCTTATAGCTCAACTTAAATTTCAGTTCGCAAAATTTACGAATGAAAATTTGGAATTAAATTATTCTTAGTTTCCCCTGCGGTTCCTAAGACAGAAATAATCTTTTTCACGGGTTTTGTAAATCTAAGTGTCTTAAGAGGAGTCATCAGATTAGAATAAGATTCTTCCTTATGAGTAACGGCGAACTGTATTAAAATTTTTACCTTTTTTTAATTACTTATTAACCTTATGATCATTTTTTGTGAAATAATTTTTCATATTTGAAATAATTTACTTTTAAACCCTATATTACTTTTCTTTCATTTCAGATTCAATGTAACCTTTCACGGAATGTCGATCAAATATTGCACATAATCTTGATAAAAACTGGTCGAAATAATTTTTATTTCTCTATTTTCCCTCGCATTTTAAGCCGGTCTTGTTTTGTTCTCACTTTTGGGCACATTGTGAGGAAATAGGGGTCGCAACAAAGGAATGAGTTTGAGTAAGAAGGCATGAATGCCTGTAAAATATTGGATTCGGAATAACAACATGCGTACCCGCATGGTTGAACGGAAGATGATTGAAGAAGAAATAGGAATGTTACGGATGTTATGGATTGTGGGAGACGTCGGGCTGTGATTATTTCCCGTGTGCTGAGCAGGTTTTCGAGGGAGACCAAGGGTCTGTGCTCTGTCTTTCCTTCCCTGCCCTCATCGCGCTTGAATGATCTCAGGTCTCGGGGGTCGGTGGTATGGCCAACGAATCGAAAAGAATTTGGTCCCTTGGGCGAAGCGATGTCAATACTTCCCACGAGTTCGTCGGTAGAGAAGTCGGGATGGAATGGGAGGGGATTGGAGATGAGGAGAAGGAGTTGGTGGAGAGAAGATTGGAAGACGTATTACGACGGCGTCGTCAGCACCGTCTCATCCTCGTGTGAGCAATCGATTCACGACATCATAGCTACGATTGGAATCCGCGGAGTCTCAGGGCATTGCAAGGGGGAGGCACTTATGGGTGTGTGTATCTTGGAGCAGTGAGGGAAGAGAATAGGAGAAAGGAAACATGTTTGTAAGGGAGGGGTTGAGGGATTAGATATTGAGGGAGAGTGGTGTATTGTCGGAGTAGAATTGGTTGAGATTCAAAAGGATGCAGTCACGTAGTGTAGTGGATTGGTAGCTTGCACCAGTGAGCGTAGATTATTACAATCTATTGTGTTAATTCATTGAGAAATATCATTTCGCAAAACAAGAGTTGATAATGGAGCCTCTATATCTAAGCTGTAAATAGTGTTGACTGCGCATCATTGTCATTTTATTCCATTGGCCTGAAAGTTGCTTTTTTGACTTATAACTTTTAGATTAAAAGCCAACAGATCGTTTAAAAACTTTCATATAGAAAATATACATCGTTTATAGTATAAATTATACTGCTGACAGACAATCTTGAGCTATTGTAATGCGCAAATTGAAATTTTTTGAATATTCGTAGTTGCAAAATGAAGTTATCTTTGATGGTAACTTTAAGGCATAATTATCATTATTGGGTAATATTCGGTGAGCCTTGCATTTATACCTGAACTTCATAAATAAGTAATGGTGCTTTTGTAAATTAAAGGAAAGGGGACTATGAAAGAAAATGACAGCGGAAAACAAATCAGCTGCTCCACTCAATACCCGTTTTTGAATTGAAACTGCCAAGTTATTGTTTGAAAATGAAAATTTGTATTCAATTAGCCATCGACACCGTAGAAAATTACCTAGTCTATAATTTCAAAAGGATCTATTTGAAAATGGTGGAAGTATCTTCTGGTGCATATCGAAGATGATGTTATTACAAAATGATGACCACATGTTTCCCTATCTCTGAAACAACCCATTTCATGCTATATATTTTTGCTTCATTTCAGATATTGCATTCTACATTCGTAGAATAAATTAAAAATTGACTGTAACCCATTTTCAAATGCAATAAGAACAAATAAGTATTGGATAATGAGAGATTTAATAAATGGCTACGGGGATTTAATTTTTATTTTAATAAAATAATTCAATTGTTATGCAAAACATGTTTGATATTCTTTAAAAAATATTAAAACTTGAAAAAATTAATATAATTGATGGAATGCCATATTTCATTATTAAAAATAAATCAACAAGTAAGAATTTATCTAATTTATTCTATTGAGAATTCTCTTATTAAATATTTCTGGGATGATCAAATACATCTGATAGTAATTTCAATCTTTTGATCGCTGCATGTAATCCGTCAACACTAGTAAAAGTCTTTCTTTACGCGTGAATACGTTAGAATACTTATCATCCTGGAATGTTTTAGTTCTTCTACAGGTCATAGGTTTCTGAATAATGTTTAAATACTCGCTGAGTGCATTTACATCTAACTCGCAAGCAAGGAGTGGGCGTGATTATGGGGGTGGGAGGGGATTTGGAAAGAGGCTTGGTGGATTTCAGGACATCTGATAGGTTGGAGGGCCGTTTGAAGGTAACAGAGGGGCATTTGGGAAGAAGGCTGGACGACATGTGATTTTTGAGGATGGGGTACCGGTCTTTTAGGATGAATTTGAGGGACTGAATGCCAGGGGAGTGGGTGGTACACATTGGGAGATGGTGGGAGTCTATGGTTGAGGGAGGGTTGGGGGTGTAGGAATGCTTCAGGATTTTTTGTTAAACTATACATTATATACATTAATTGTAAAAAATTCTGTTTTCACCAAATAATTTGGAAAATATAGTACATAATTCATTAATATACTCTCTTTCGGGGAATGTTATATTAAAAAAATGACGTTCTTTATAATTCGGCTCCTATTTTCTACGATTTTACATTTCAACCAAAAAGATAATTTGCAATAAAATATGGTGATTACGAGTTTCAAAGCAGTGTCATCCACATCTCTCCCAAATATATAATATTATGTCTCCGCTGATATCGCTGCCCTTTCCGCGCAGAAAGTGAAAGGTTGACAACGCCTCCGCTGAAGTTAATGTGATATAACACACCGACATAAATTGAGCATCACAAATAAAAGCGTCGAATGAAATTTTTCCATCATTCATAGGGACAGAAAGCGCTAACGTATTATAATAGGTGTGACTGCTTTGGACTGCTTGACGTGAAATAAAACGTTCCAACTGCTAGGCAATTAAAAATTAAAAACTGGAATGAAATAAGTTTTACTCTCAGTAAATATATTGGAAAATAAAGCAGATAATAGTCCTGTATATTGATGTGACATACTGCTTGCTTATTTGGCTAATTATATTCAATTGACTTTTTTTAAAATTTTCCACTTGTTGAAAAAAGGCAGTTTGAAAATGAAATTGATAAGATCACACTAGGGTTATTAACATCACTTCCTAGCACACTAGCTACATTCCTCCGTTTGTAATGTGACCCATTCTGCGATTCCACGAAAAGTGAAGAGTTGAAAACGGCTTCACTAAAATTGTTTGAGGATTTCAACTGGACAGAGAACTCCAGAGAGTTTGTAGTTTGAGTTTAAATTTAGAGATTATATGTTCATGCGCGAGTTCTTGGTTAAAAAAATCCTTATTTGTCCCCGAAAAATAAGGTCACTCAAATATACCTAGGGCTAATATTAACAATTTTTGTCCCTCAATTTCAAAAGCTGTTTTAGGGAAAATAATTTAAACTAGGTTTAATGAAACCTATATGAATGCTAAAGAGTCTTTGACTTATCACTAGAGAGAAAAAGCAGGATGTATAATTGATGAGACCATATTTTTTAAATCTTAAAATGGATCTAGAGTTGAAATTACTTTAACTGTGTGCATATCAGTAATTAAATTAACTTTGTCTTCGTATTTTGGAAAGCAGGTTTGTATGAATTCACAAGTAGATAATTGAAGTCTACAATAAACAAGCAGATCCTGTTTGCAACCTTATACAAATAACTTAAAATGATATTAGAATATGAAATGATGAGTATCATATGATCATCTTTACAATAAAGGATTCCTGAGTACAATATCGGTGCATTAAAAGAATGGTTTTAGGTGCTCAGAAATTAGACAAATAATTTATCTACGTATGAAGCATATTTTTTTGGACAAAGATACACGGGTCTAGGCCTAAAAAATCGTCCTATATATATTTTACACCAATTTTATCGGTTTAATTTTAATTCTAGGGAGAAATAATCTTTATGCAATATCCATAATATTCAAAAGTCTAAGGTGAGATCTGAATACTGTACCAACCTCTATTTTAGGCGTTTTTTTTACCGCCGACAGAGTTATTTCTTGATTATATTTTCTTAATCCATCATCATTAACCATCCTAGGGGAAGAATTCCGGAGTCGAAAAAAGAATAATATATTGGCTTCAATTAAAAACCTTCACGCTTATACTACAAAACGATAAAAGACCTCGTTCATAAAATAGCCTAATGAGAAGATAAATCCAAAAACAGAAGTGGCCATACTACCTTGATCAAAACGTTCCCGGAATGTATTCAGAAAATTAAAAATACAAGTTTATTCATCTAAATCTATATTGTCCCCTTCAAAGTAATCCCCATCGACTGCAACACACTTATACCAGCGTTGATCCAATCCTCGAAACATTTTTTATATTCGGTTTTCGGTATGTCCATCAGTGCTTCCTGCGATTTTTCCATTACTTCCTCTCGGCTGCTAAAACGCGTTCCCCGTAATGGTTTTTTAACTCGATTGAACAGAAAGAAGTCACAGGGAGCCAAATCAGGTGAATTCGGTGGCTGTTGGATGGTATTTGTTGCATTTTTCGTCAAAAAATTACGAATAATGATAGCACTGTGCGACGGTCTCGACGCACTGTGCGACGATTTCTGGTCTCTTTCGGCGAATTGCTTCAAGCAAACGTCTCATAACGCCCAAATAATACTCTTTGTTTACTGTCTGGCCTTCTGGCAAAAATTCATGATGCACTACACCATTGTAATCCATGAAAACCGTCAGCATTGCCTTCTTTTTTGACTGAAAACGACGTGGTTTTTTTGGTCTCGGCTCATTTGGTGAACGCCATTCACTTGCCTGATGTCTGGATTGCGTGTCGTACTCATAAACCCACGTCTCGTCTCCAGTAATGATCCTTTTGATGAATGTGGGATCGGATTCAGCCTCGCAAATCATGTCTTTTGCGACGCCAACACGGTCTCTTTTTTGCATGAAATTGAGGTCTTTTGGCACCAACTTTGCTGCTACACGACGGAAACCCAAATCATTAACCACAATGTCTTGGGCGGATCCATAGGCAATGTTCAAGTCCTCCGCTATTTCTCTGATGGTTAATTTGCGGTTATTGACCAACATTTCTTTTACTTTATCAATTTTTTCACCGACTTTCGATGTCGATGGTCTGCCACTGCGTTCATCATCTTCGATTGACTCACGACCACTTCTGAACCGCTCGTGCCACTGGTAAACGACCGTTTCTTTAGAGAATTGTTGCCGAAACACTTTTCCAACATTTCCAACGTCCGTGCGCCACTAAATCCGTTTTTTACGCAAAATTTAATACAAGTTCGTTGTTGCAAATTTAAATCCATTTCTGCAATTGTAAAAAATCGCCAACACACACAGAGATAGATGTACTCTTGGCTACGTAACTTTTGCAAATGTCAAGTTATGACACTAAGATTTAAAGGGAATATCAACAACAGATGTACCAATTTAACAAAAAAAAACAGAACTCAAATCGGAACGATGGGAGCGCCACACGGTGGTTATTCCGGGAACTTTTTGTTCAAGGTAGTAGGTAAAAGTACTAAAATATTTCACATGATTAAAAAAATAATGGAAAGCGAATATTTACAGCTCCTAAAGCTAAGATGCAATTCATATTTCCCTGTGGAATCATGTCCGCAAACCAATTGATAAGAATCCTCTCAAAGAATCTCAATTACTCCGTGAAATATTTATAATTTTGCAGAAACCAAAAAAAATAAATATCATTTGAAAACTATACCATATATATTGTTAATTATTACTAATATAAGTAATTTTCAAAGAATATGTAATAATAACAAAGAATGTAAACTGTAATTGTTCATTTTTCAATTACCGTTTAAACCATAGCATTAATACGGTCCAATTAGCGTGACATTCGGGTACTTGAAACCATTAAAGGTCTTAAAAATAACATTTATCGATCGGTTTAAAGAAATGCATGAATTTTAGCTCTAATAGGAAGTATTTTGGTTCCACTTAATGGTAGAAAGCAGTAGACTGATTATTACATTTAAATATTAAATACATCCATTTCCGATTTTTTCAGAGATTTGTTACCCTAAAAGTATCTCCACATGGAGTAATTTATTCAACTCTTTAACTGAATTAAAGGGAATTGGCTCTTCCTTTTCTTCGTCTTCTTTAAACAGATTAACTTCTTGAGAGAAAAATTAATTGGTTAACACGATTCGAATACATATGAAGCCAATATGATTGTTATACCTCCATTTTCAGGACAAAAATTTCATATCACCGCTCGATACATGAGACTATTTCTTTCATTTCCATGATCGATTACCGATTTAATACAACTACCGTTCTAATTGATTCTATATTTAAGATTTGAAACGTACATTTCCATTTGCTTCTTTAATTACAACTACTATGAACTACAAAATATGTTATTAGGCGAGATTGAAATGTGGAAACGCAATAAGCATGATGTCTTGACAAAGTAAGAAATAATTAGAGTAATTAGAAGAGGTCAGAGTGTTTATAGTAACGTGATGTTTGACCCTAATTAAGTTTATATGCTAAAATGTGCGAGTAGTTTTATTTTACTACAAGCTTTACAATAAAATACTTAATAAAACTGGTTTTTATTGAAGTGTTAAAGTTGAATATTAGTCAATAAATATCATGGTGTACGATCATTTCCACTTTTTGTGTGTTACTATACCAGCTCCTTTTCCAATTCTTCCAGCCACCATAATGGCCAATAAATCTGCAATGCAGTCTTACAGCTCTTATTTTAGAAGTCATACTCTCCCGTTCATTTATGCATAAATTTATGTCAATGTTAGGTTTTGTGGGGTCTGTGAACGAAGGAAGAACTTATTTTACCAAAAAAACCGAAAATAAAATCTGTATATATAAATAAGTAAATAGTAAGTTCATTATTTTTTACGAATCATAGTTAATTAGTTTTAATTGGTTAATTTTGAAATTATGAGATCCAGTGAAAATCTTTAATTTGTGATTCATGGCGTTAATGACCTGAACCACAATAATGACAATATACTGTCACTAACAGCAGTTGCAGCACATTTGACCCTCATTCAATTTTTTATTCGGTAATTAAGGCAATTCGTCAGCAATTGTAACCGGATGAAAATACACATATGATATTTATGACTAGCGCACGCAAACTTCCTGTGCACAATTTGTGGTTGTCCACATCATGCATATCTATAAATAGTTTTGTACGATATACGTGTATATACATATATGTGTGTGTATGTGTATATATATATATATATATATATATATATATATCGATGATGCGGAAGTACTCACGAGAGCAATATAACTTTTGGACGGCACAATAGAACACAGAATAAAACAGATAACACGTAAAAGGACACTCACACTGTAGATGATTTAAGCTTTCGGCCTACTCCGAGGCCTTCTACAGATCAGACTCCTGTCTGACCTGTCTGACCAGACTGATATATATATATATATATATATATATATATATATATATATATATATATATATATATATATATATATATAGGGATTGTCCGGAAAATAAGTGTACTGAGCTCAGGAAAAGGAATTTATTACACTTTTACATATCTTAAGCTAATATTCCTCAAAATAGGACCCTTGTGAGTCGATACACTTGTTCCAGCGGCGTTCCATTCCTGGAAGGCTCCCGCGAAGGCATCATCGGGAACCTCTCGAAGACACGTCGTCACGGCCTCTTTGACGGCGCCCAAAATCCCGTATCGCGTTCCTTTCAAACTCCTCTTTATCTTCGGGAACAGAAGAAAGTCCGGTGGTGGCAAGTCCGCGCTGTAGGGTGGATGCGGCAGCGTTGCCACGCCGTGCTTGGCCAAGAAGTCCGACACGACAAGCGCGGTGTGAGACGGCGCATTGCCGTGATGCAGCCGCCAGATGTTTTTGATCGCTGGCCGAACGCGGGCGACTCCTTTTCGGAGCCTGTCGAGCACTTTGACGTAAAATGCAGCATTTACAGTTTGTCGTTCAGGTATAAATTCGTAGTGGACGACTCCCCTTTCGTCAAAAAAGGCTTATTTGTCAAGACACTTATTTTCCGGACGAACCCTGTATATGCGGGTCGCGGTAGTCTAATGGGTAGAGCGTTGGACTACTGACAGGAGGGTCCCGGGTACGATTCTCGGGCAAGGCACCTGCAGCTCCACCCAAGTTATTTGATTTTTCGGGTACCAGATCTTCCTGGGAAATCATAACCGGCACAGGGAAAGGAACTGGCTCCCTTACCCTGATGTGTGAATATTCTCACGCCGTTCTCTACCATCAGCTACTAAACCGAATTTCGGGTTGATTACTGTGTTTATGTTATATATATATATATATATATATATATATATATATATATATATATATATATATATATATATATATATATATATATATATATATATATAGACAGTAACACACAGTACGAGAACACATAAAAAGAACACTCACAATAATATATTGATAAATTTGACGGACTCGAACTCCATCCTCTTCGGATGATGGAGTTCGAGTCCGTCGAAATTATCAAAATATTATTGTGAGTGTTCTTTTTATGTGTTCTCGTACTGTGTGTTAGTGTCTAGATTGCGATGCGATATGAGTTTTATGGTCGTTATTCATACAAGTTGTCTTAGAAATTGAATTTTATATGAAGGATATTTACCTGGAACGATTTTAAATGATTTTTATTTGTCATTTGATATTTAATAATTCATTAAATAATAATATTTCGTTGAAATTGAATAGGAGATTTTTGTACCGGTTTAATATTTTTTGATATTCCTCTGTTTGCGCGATGTAAAAGAAAAAAATGAAAGTATCCTCGAAATTTTAATTCTCCAATCTATCGTATACAAAAGTAGTAACCTTGTTTAATCCATTGTCACCATCGTATATAGCGTTAAATAGATGAGTCACCCATGCTACAATATTCAGAATTATAAATTGGAAATCAGTTAACGATTGCTATTATATTATTTTTAATAAAATATTTAGGAGGCGAATTTAGTATTTATTTTCGGGAGAAGCTCAAAATTTTACGCGCAAAGTGTTGAAAAATTATATTTATAGCTAACAGTCACGAGTTATACCTAATTATTTTGTATTTTTTTAAGTTTAACAGTTAACTATGTATTAGATTTCGTTACTACTTGCAAGACAACGCTCGCTAGAAAATATTTACCTAATGTAATCGATGATCTATAAAATAGATTACATTCTTCAATTCCTATTCCACTAAAACTAGAAGAAAACGAGATTTTCTGTGACGACATTATTCTTCTGTGGGTCAAATGGTCATTACTGACAAGAGACGGACATGAGAATGAAAGAGAATAAAATCAATCGTTAGCCTGTGTTGACGTTAGAAAATGTTAAAGATTAAGAGAACCTTGTAAAATTTCGTTTTGGATTTTTGGAAGGAATCCTGGTGCAGCGCAAGTGGCAATAAACTTGGAGCCGTAAAACCTGTGTCATCGGTGGGGACCTCTTCCGGCAAGAGGAGTACGGCGGATGAAATTGTCATCATACCTATGAGAATAGGGCACCCCGACTCAGTCACACCCATTCACTCCAGAGGAAGTACTACCTCGTTGCAATGTGTATGACGGCCTTATAAGAATCCGACCTCTCCAGATGAAGAGTGGATAGGCTCCCGGATATGAGTAAAAGGCTAGATATATGCGTCATATATCAAATAGATATATCATCAAGTCTTTTGTGTGGATCTTATCCACCTAATAATATTTTCTGAATAATATTGTTTTCAGAAGCAAATGATTCATGTGAACCCACATGATTAACACCGTGAACACGTAATAATTACAAAAATAGTCCATAGGCAAAACTTCTCTCTTTTATTTATTGAAAAATAATTTCTTAAGTTCAGCTTTCGATCTGCGTAAAACTACCCTCGCGTTCGGCACTCCTAAAAATCAAACTAAATTTACGCAATGAAATAGGAGGAAAACCTCATGGGTTACAATAAAAGAGATTGTGATTGAATAAGAAAATGGAGAAAGATTAGAAGGAAGGTAGCTCAATGGATTCACTAATACATCTGATTAGGAATCACGTCCTTCATGTCCTACCTTTCTCCGTCCCTCTACCAATTCGTAATAGCTTATGCACAGCCGTCATACCGATGCCTTACGGAGTCATGTTTCAAGGTAAGTATAGCATTGACACTCTGGGCTCATCTCCTATTAAACGTTTCACTTCAACTTCAACATTTAAAATTCTGATTTATCGGAATAATTTCCCTATTATAAACTAAGATTGGAACAAAGAAAAATCATTGCCAGTATTGACCATCGCTAACGGATTTTTTGGAGGCAGCGTTAAAGAAATTAAATATGATGCTTACTATATGCAGTACCCCCACGACTGTATCAGTAATGTATGAGTAAGTGCCACGAAAGTTGTTTTTTTATTAGTGGTGCATTTTCAGGTGATTTCTGTAAAATGTTTATATATATATATATATATATATGCATTTTTGCATTTCATAATATATATATATATATATATATATATATATATATATATATATATATATATATATATATGAAATAATGTAAATGGGCTAACTAGTCGACGCAAACACAGAAACTGAAACACATAAAATAGGGACTCACGGGTTCTCGAATTTTCGGTGGTGCAAGAGGATTTAGGACAGAACTGAGGCAGAGTAGGGTCCGGAAGCAGTGGATGGAAGGAGGAGGGGGGAAAAGGGGGGGAAAGAGGGGAACAGTGGGGAAAAGAGGGGAAAAGGTATTCGAAGTGAGGGGTTTGGAGGGGTTGTGTTAGGCGCGGGAATGTTAAAAAAGATGGGGATGATATGGAAGTTGTTGGGGGCAGAGGTAGATGAAATTATGTGAGGGGGCAATTAGTGTCTAATATATATATATATATATATATATATATATATATATATATATATATATATATATATATATATATATATATATAAACGTGGGTCGCGGTAGTCCAGGTGATAGAGTATTGAAATACTGACCGAAGGGTCCCGGGTTCGATTCCCGGGCAAGGCACTCTGAGCACCTGCAGCTCCACCCCAGCTAAGTGATTTTTCGGGTACCATATCTTCCTGGGAAACCATATCCGGCACGGGGAAAGGATATTCGAGCAAAATATTCGAGTAACTGTAAACAACCCTAGTTATGATCATATGACAAAATGTTCTGAAAAATTGAAAAAGTCAAACTTTCAGATGGAAACGTCAGACGGCACCTAAAGCACTTAGCGTATCAAGGATAAGTATACACCTAGCAACCTTCGTAGCAAAGAAAACCTAAAGTTAAATGACAATGTTAAGTATTATCAATAGGAAAATTATTTTGATAAAAGTATTTAATTCGTAAATAGTCCGTGTAGCGGAATCGTAAGCCGTAAATTAGGAATTACGAGAAACCTTTTCTAAAATTTCAGCAAGTATTACAAAACAATTGGTGAATTAAAACCAATTCTTCATTATTTCAAATTTAAATTGAACAGTACAAAGTAATTGATTCATCAATTTGGATGTAAATTCCCATAAATTAGGAAAGGAACAATTCCTACTAACTTTTATCATATTATCCTCTTATTTAAACTCATTGCTTGGCAACTACCTAATGACTACTGCGATAAAAAACCATTCATACAGTCTTCCGTAAAAATATTGAAATGAACAATAATGTTTTTGATTCAAACTTTAAGCGTTCAAATGCTTGATTTGAATTATTTTCTGGGTTTCAAAATTTATTGGAGACAGGCAATATTTTCTTGTAAGGTAGATACATCCATTATATTTGCAGGACATTTTTCGAACTTATGACTGTTTTACCTTTTAAAGAATAAATATTGAAAATTTCACCTCATAGCACTGTTTAAGAGCTGGGAATAAATAATAATTCCAAGAGAATTCTATTTTGAACTTTTGTTTCATGCAATAATATCTTCAGCTTTATTTGGAGATAAATTTTGTGTGGTTTTGATGTGATAAGTTTTCCATGATAACTCAGATGGTAGTTTAATTCATTTTCTTTTTACCTATCACTGAGAGAAGCTATGCTTTGAAAAAAAGGAAGGGAATTAGGATGGAATGGAAAGATGATGACGAGATAGAAAGTGGAGGAAGGCAAATAGGGGAAGATTACGGATATATTTGGGTCTGATGGCGGTGGGTGGCGTTAGCCGAGTGAATGTGAATGGGAGGAAATTTCCGCTCGGCTCGCATAAAATCCGCATCCTGCTAGGATCCATGCGATGCGTACGCAGTACCCCTTCCTTCCAGCTCCCGTTTGGGAGATTCACTGAGCGGAGTGTTAAAAATATTTAAATGCCAGACGGAGATCGGCGCCAAAAATGAAAATGGAAAATTAAGGGTGGTGGTCGTGGAGTGAGATTTTGGAGAGAAGGGGAGTAGTGAGTGAGCCGACTGAGGAGGAGAAAGGGATGGGTGGATGTTCAAAGTGAAAGGGACAATGGTAGTGTAGGGGTTGGGATACTTGGCTTCGGCGCCTACTAATTCCGCTTGCATTCGGATTTAATAATATTCCACATAGCGATAAGTCTCAACTTTCATTTTGATCCCTCAATTCCAACCCCGTTAGACCACACGGGACTGGGGAAACTTTAACCATAAGAGCATCCCGAGGAGTAGAAATCCCTCAGCGTTTATTATGTCCGCGATATTTACGGCCATATCGTTCGTTTAATTTTACGCGGATATTTGGGTCTTCTTCAGGACAAATTATCGCCTCAAATTGTTATCAGCGAATTTTTTTTCAAATTAACTCATATTAAACACCGAATTTATACTCATGCAAATTATTTCTGGAAAATATGAACTTCGCCCCATTTTTGTCACTCATTGTGTCCTATTAAACAAAAATTTTGTTTCATGAAGGGAAAATTGGATTAAGTATGGCACGGAATGCTAATCTTTAACCCAAGTGTAGTCATTTACAGAAAATGGATAGTTGAATGTCCCGTGAATATTTTTACAATATAGTATGTATTTTATGTTACAATATCTAATCTAGCTTTTTTTATCAGGATGAAAACAAATGCTTTTTCATGCTAATGATTTAGAGAGTCAATTTAGTAAATACAACTCTCCTTGGAATATACTAATATAGGAGTAGGAACCCTATAACTGTACAGAGCCACGATAAAAGTGAGAAATATAAATATTTGACCAAAGAAAAAATCGTTAATTGAATTATTAAAAACCGCTTCATGCAATAATCACTACGCCAATTTCAAGGTCATAATTTTAAAATATATGGAATAACAGTCCTTCACATTTCTGAAGTTATATCCCCGCTTTAAATTATCTATAAAGTTTTGTAATCACCGAAAATTGATAAAACTGGAGCGGTCAAGAGGTAATTGCATTTCAGAGAAAATTTTAAACTGACTTCGCGCCGTAAAGAAAGATTTCTTTCAAAGGAATTCATGGAAATTTCTGGCATCTATTCTTACGATGCTAAGTGCAAAATTGCAAACTTTACTAACAAATACCTACTCATCTAGATATTTTTTTACTTTAAATAATACCATTTTGTATAATATAAGCTGAAAAATGTTAGAATATGAAAAATCCGATATCTTATTCTTATATTCAATTATGTGAATTTAACAATCCTTAAAACCCTCTTGGTCTTACGAATAAGCATATTTAGCTCAAAGGATTGGAGTATGGTAAAATTAGTTTAAAAAATAATGTGAATCCATGCTGTTTCCGGGAATTGCCGTCGCGTAGCTTAGTTTATATACACTCGTAATGTAACCAAAAAAGTGACGAGAATACTGCAAAGAAAGTTCATAGAAAATTCACTTGATAGTGAAGAATGTTAAGAAAAAAATGTCAAAGGATTGAGACAAATTTTCTGCTTATTTTCAGCTTTTTTTAATATGTATGAAAACAAGTTAATTGGAATAGTCTTCTGGGTGTACTAGTTGAAGACGTGAAAGTGAAAGACGTTAAATATACAGATAGCCAGGAGATATTGGTGGGGACGGAAGAAAATAAATCCAAATACATGACGCTGAATTCGGTATAAAGATTAATATAGTCAAGATCAAAATAAAAAGATTAAGGCAAGAAAAGCGACACCTGAATACTACATTTTGTATGGGAAGTACACACCATTCAAGCACTTGGATATTTATAATATCAGTGAGGGAAACTATACAGAAGTGATCTCCATCGTTAATATGAACTGGATGATCATTAATAAAGATCCTAGGAAAGGTAAATAAAACATATTCTGTATGATATAATAGATAGATAGGTATTAAATAATAGAGACATAGAGAGTACAGCCAAAGAAAGTATAATTTCAAATTACAGATTCAGGTGTGATACGGTGGAACTGTTCTTTATTTATAAAGACGAAAACTCTTGCAAATTTTGCACTAAATAAGGATTTATATTTGACTAGTTTTGATGTACTGCATCATGTAATGTGCACATTCTTCCCTCACATGACACCCAATCTTGATAAATGTAAAACTATATTAAATGTAACCTATTATACTCAAATAAAAATGTAGGTTTAATTCTTTTCTCGTACACAGGGAGAAATACGTGATGTAGCTAAGGATATGTGTGTTTAAGTGTACGTGTGTTTATATGTATATGCAAATGTGTATTAATGCTCATATTAAATACAAATCAATTTATAGCTGAATGGTACCCTTAATAGACCCCAGCCAAAATCCCATAGTCCTTAAGAGGCTTGCGAAGACGATGTGTCAATGTATCTAACCCAATTTATTATGCAACACAGTATGCCTCAGATCTCATGAACTTTTAAATTTTTCTCGAGGCGGCTCTACTGGTAACCCATTGAAATGAAGATCGGAACGGTATCAGTCACCTCAAGTGGATGGAATTCGGCCAAAATTTACAATTTCATTTAAGAGTACGATTATTAAAGAAAATATACATAAATCTGCATGCTTCTCGTATACATTTAGGGTCATCGTGTCCAAAATGCAGCAGCCACACACACAGGGACAAAAAGGCACAAACACAGAGATAAAGAAACGAGAATATTTGGAAAATGATAAGAGTGTATTAAGTGGACTTGAAGACATGAAATTATGTTTAAATATCAAAGTCGGGCATTTTCAGAAAAATAATACCTTCTCCGCACTACTTACGGTGAAATAAGAAATCGTTGCAGTTTTTTTCTCCTGAAGACATTGGAATGTGGCCAAACAGATAACGTGGCCAAGATAGAGGAAAGAAATATGTAGAGGTCCAACGGTGTTAGCAGAATTACCCGCCTAAACCGAAAATATGTCACGTTTTTTCAAATAATTTCAGCAAAAACTATCATATGGATAATTTCAATAAGAACTTGTTCGGAACCATACTTTCTGAATTAAGCTTTCGTAAAAAATAAATGCGGTTACAATCGGAAATTAAAGTAGAATCATAATTCCCAAAAGCAATTTCTTCATCTTATGAATATCTAAAAATGAGTAAAATGAATGCTGATTTAAAATTCACAAGCATATGAGACTTTATTCATCCATTCACTTGATGCGTGCGATCTCTCGTCCGAGAACCAATAAAAACAATTAAATTATGCGCAACTTCTGAAATTTAGTAGAAAAGTTTTACGATAAGAAAAAGTATGATTCTTCTGCTGGCGATATTGGGAAGTGTTCCAGTTCTCTTGCCGTGTTTAAGAGATATATGATCAGGCGGTTGTCCTCTTTTATTATTTAATATAAGTGCACCCTTTCACTGCATAGCTTTCAATTCAACGAGAGGTAGAAATATACTAATAAACCAAATTATGACTGATTGGGATATTATAGTAAAAAACATAAAACTGAATATTTGAATATTTCACAAATATTCTTGTCTGGAATTTGATAAATATGATGAGAATTATAAAATTATTAACATGTTTAACAAAAAATCCGGTGCCTATAAGCTTTATTATTCCAACGAACACACATCGGTACCTCTGATGCTTTACCTGGCTCGGGTCTTAGCTAATTGAGGAAGAGGAGATCCCTTCGCGGAAAGAAGACGCTGCCATCGTGGAATGCCGTAATAAAGGTTAAAAATGAGGAAATTTAGCAGAAATAGGATTGTGAGATTGGGGAAAGCGATATTTTGGAGGGAAGGGAAAGGAGACAAAATGGGAGGCAGAGCGTGGGGGGATATTAGGGCAGAGGGAAAGGAATCGAGAATGGAAGAGGCATTGGGGAGGAGGCTACGGCGCGTGATGGGAAGAGGAGAGAGTTAAACATTGAACAACAGCAGGATTCCGCCGCGCTTCCAATCATATCGTCATTAACAATGCAAATACTACGACGGGAGGCTGGTAGGCTGGTAATGCTCGAGAGATGACGGAGGAAAGGAGGATGGGGAAGACTAAGTGGAGGGAAGGGCTAAGGGGTTGTGGGGCGAGATGCGAAACCAAAGGGATTTGAGAGGGAGAGAGGGATGATGAAGGAAAGGGAAGGAATAGACGGGTGGAAAGGGATATTGGAAGGGGAATGGCCGGGTTGCAAGAAGAGAGCGACATGGTGGATGCAAAAGTTGGAGGGTTAGGGGTAGTCATCAAACGTGGCCCGAAGAAACGTCTCCGATGGGGGAATGAGACGACTAACAGGCTAACCCGAAGTGATATCAAAAGTTGATCAAGCTCGTGCGACTTTTTCTAGGTGTAAAACTTCCTGAGACTTTGGAAGGTTTTAGTGGGCAAATAACGAGTACAGCTGATCAGGAATGAAATGAATACCTAGAATCATAAATGAAAACTTATTTGAAACAAGGTTGGAGATTAAAAGAGAAAATAAGATAAAAAATTATCGATGAATAGGAGAAATATCCACAAACACAATTTTAACCCATCAGTTGTCAAATTTTCATTCCCCATTGCGATTACATCACTTAGCTCTAATTTTTGCAAAGCAATGAACTTATTTCCATATATACAATAGCTATATGTTAGATAAGGTCATAGCAAAACATTTCAGAATTTTTGTACAATTTTTAAAGTGAGACTATTTATGAAAGGGGAAGGTCCATAGGCTAAAAGACTATTAATTAATTGTAGGCCACCAGCTTTGAATGCGTTTTTGGAGGGCCCATGGACAACACAACACCTTAGTCTTAAGTTCTAAATAACAAAGCATAAAATGTCCTAAGGCCTCATGTTTTACTTTAAAATTGCTCAATCATATGCTATGCGTACTTTATACCTCCCTTTAGTTAATATAAAATGCCTAATACTTTCCTTCCTCTACTTTTCTTTCCATTACAGCATTACATTATTCTAGCATTCCACTGAATACTAGCATACCTGAGGTCAACTTGCCCTGATTTTTTGTAATTTATTCCGAAAGACGTCGCTCTTCCCCTGCTATGCATAGAAGAACTTTTCTATCCCGTTCATTTAATTTTCTTCATGATTCACCATTTCTGCATATGAAACAGATCAATTTTGTGATTACAATTTTGCCTCGAAGCCAGGCTTCTGAAGCTTAAGAAATTATTTTCTTCTTTTAATATCCCTACCACTCTGCATACTCTCATACAAAACCATTCCAAAATTAATGAACGTTTATTCTGCCCCAGTGTGCACCTCCCAAACCAAATGTAACAATAGAATCCTTATTCTTTGAGAAACCGATTACTTTCGTTTTATAATGATGAATTCTATCCAACAACTATCTCTCCGGGTATGCAATACCGTAACCGATTGACTGGCTAGTTAATCAATGCTTGTTTATCCAAAAATATATAACTGACTTCAAGAATTATATTGCTATTTACACTCCAGCCCTTTCCAAGCCTCTGTTACCATTCCTCCGCATACATATTGAAAAGACCAGGTGATAATGAACATTTTTGTCGCCTTACCTTACATACGTACATCATGACCTTCATTGGCCAATCTTTACTTTGCATGCAAAATGTTCCTAGTCTACTTTCGAGCGCTTTTTCAAAATCCATGAAGAGGTAGGTCCTGGTTTTACTCTCTAGTCCTTTCCAGCATTAACCTAAACTTACTGCTAAAGGGCAGTAGAGTACCCGTCCCAATTTTTTAATTCAAACCGATGTTATCCTTAGCTTAGAGAAATTTGTTCTCTTTTATACCCTTTGGTAAAGGATTCAAAGTAACCACTATCAAAATTATTGCCTATTTATACTGTTTTTTTCATTTTTTGGGATGATAGCAATACTGATATAACAGTCTTTTGATCAAATTCCTACCTTAAAAATTTCACGAATTAGCTAATTAAAGCTCTCACTTCCCTTATGCTCTAAACTCATGAGTAGGTTTGCAATGATACTATTATCTATTTGTAAAGCTCTCTCCAGTTGCATTTTTTTTCACATCTTTACATATGCTAGTCAACTACTCCTGACCCAAAGCTATTACTAACGATAAAGAATAGTCTAGATGTTTTTACATCAACTTATACCGGCCCGTCACACACCTTTATCGTATACTTAGTCTACACAATCTTTCTACAATCCCAGAAACACTTCTCCTTCAATTAATAACTTACACTTTACACCTTACAGTTAATTTACATTCCTACATCCTGAAAGTATTTTCACCTCGCTATAGCGTGAACCCAATCCACTATTTCCCTATAAACTCTCCGTATCTTTGTATTGTATCTTCTATTGTGTTTTCCCGATTAGTGTCTTGTCGCGGAGAATTCTTTAGTTCTTTGTACTTTCATATTCCTCATTCTGTGTTTGTTTTTCCTTTTTCTGCCTTCATCCATTTTATTTACCATGTTCTCCTAAAACCCCTACTTTTTTCCGATAGTCCTTTCCTTTTGTTTTGCTTGCCGCTTTCTTTATTCCTCGTTAGAAATATTTCCATTATAATTCTACTGAACCTATTCCCTTACCCTTGATATTTATTTTATCAACGTCCTCCTAATACCTCATTTATTTATTTCACATTCTTTTTTATTATATTCTATACGTTTCTCATTATCATATATGTAACATTTACCTTCATGAGCTCTAAGTTGAACCAAAATTCACACTGATTCAAAAAATTCTTTGAGTTAATCACGCTTTTCCTAAATAAACGTTTAACTATAATATGGTATAACAGTTTCTCTAAACAGGTATATACATTTTGCATACTTACGGTGTGATTAGATAGGTATGTTTTGATGTTTAAACCATGTGTTATTTCAATTAAATTTTTTTGTTTGCCAAGTTCCATAGTTTTCTCTCTGCGGTAAATTCTTCCCCCAATCTGGACTAACCTACCTCACTCTCTTCTCTTCTTTAGTCTCCTACTGCATTTAAATAGTACATCATCATCCAGGGTTTTCTTCCAGCCATATTTAAAATAATATCTTACAGCTGATCCAATAACATGTGAAACTATTTATCCTTATTTAAAGTTAGAGAAACTCCCTACAAAAAGTTTTTATAGCATTTGCCCGAAAAATGGCCTAATACAACCATTTTAGATTTTATTCCTGTGATTGCACGTTAAGTATTATGCAACTGTTGATTTCACATAGTTGAGCTGAAATAGCAGAGGACAAAATAAACGCTAGACATTCAACCAAACATCCTACAGTATTTTTTAATTTTCTTAGCAAAGATTCATCCTACATTATGATTTCCTTGGTCTTTTAGTTATTGACCCCAAAATGCCATCTCAGAGGTGTGACGGAACATGAAAACTACAATTATATTTCCATTTAGCAATTCATTTAGAAATTTCGAAAAAACAATGATTTGATTTCTAATAACTGTCTGGATTTTACGCTAAGTCGAATTCCTCTCGATGTTAGTAATCATGATTATTCCTTCTCTTCTGATCGGAAGTGACACAGATATAATATTCGTAGTGTGCTTTTAATTACAAGGCTTATTCTTAAAGTAAGTACCGTTTGCTTATATTTAAATATTGGCGCTTCAGAACACAGTTTTGCTCCTGCAGCGCCATCTACTGATTCATTGAGAAGCTATAGCAGCATTTGTTTTGTTTCCGAAGTTGTTTGCTTGTCCGTGTATGCAAACAACAATGTCCGCGACAATCGCTGATCCCGCCAGCTGTGAAGTGCGTTCTGTCATACGATTCTTGTATGCAAAAAGATTGTCGGCTGCTAAAATTCATCGGGAATCATGCCTTGTTTATAAACCTACAGTTATGAGTGAAGGAAAGGTTAGACAATGGTGCTGTGATTTTAAAAATGGACGAACAAATGTCCATGACGAAGAGCGAAGTGGTAGACCCAGTATTCTGACCGATGAAATTGTTTCGCAAGTGGAACAAAAACTGCGATGTGATCGTCAATTGACAATTAATGGCCTGGCCGAACAATTTCCTCAACTTGGACGCACTACTGTCTGCAATATTGTTACGGAAAACCTCGGATACCACACATTGCGTGCAAGGTGGGTACCGAAAATTCTCACCGACCACCACAAAGAGCAAAGAATGTCCAGTGGACGAGAGTTTTTGGGTCGTTGGGAACTCTTTAAACCACCCACCGAACAGTCCTGACCTTACACCCAGCGACTATTTCCTCTTCTTGCACTTGAAACAGTGGTTCGGTGGACAACGTTTCGAAACCGAAGAGGAACTCAAGAATGGCGTTGTCGATTGGTTCAACCCTCAGGCGGCGAGTTTCTATGCAGAGGGGTTAAAGAAGCTGGTGCAGCGGTACGAAAAATGCTTAGAAGTGAACGGCGATTATGAAGATAAGTGAAGTAGGTTTGTAGCTAACTAAAAGTGCCATATGTGTTTCACATGAGTATATTTTTTCCTGTGACCAAACGGGCCTTACTTTATGAATATGCCTCGTATAATAGGCACTATAAATATTCTTCTTACTTCACAGAGAACAATTGATTCATGATTTTGACTAGCCAAGAACTCGGTGGCAAATATTTTGCTAAAATTCATGCCATTAAATCTGTATAAGTTTAAACTAGAGGTCATAAGAGCGACAGAATCAAACGGATTATTTCGTATTACTTCAAATTGGAATAGCTCTTTTAAGTTCCTAATTAAAGTTTTCTATCTCAAATTTTTCTACGTCCATATTTCAAAAGAGTTAGAAAATATATTTTGGAAAAAAATATTTTTTAAGCACATTTTTGATAATTGTTATTAGCTTATTGACAAATTTTATAAAATAAAGGTTATTATTTAATTTTAGAGATTTAATTGAAGCTAAATCAATACGCGTGTTATAAAACAAAACTTTAAAATATGGAAATTATAAATTAAATGACAAATATATTTTGGTAATACGGTAATAGAAATTTACAAATATAATTTCATGAGGATTTCATTTGTTACCCTAACTTACTCATTATTTATTTTTCATAAACGAAAGAACTTTGGCCCCAAGCCAAACTATATTTTTGCATATAAATTACCAAATTCTACGGGAATAAGAAGGATGGGAATGTCATACGCAACTATTGTAAAATATAGGTCTGCATTGAACCAATTTAAACTTTACCACGAATTATTTTGAATTAAAACTTTCAAAGAGATGATTATTTAAGAGATTTACGAAGAAAAAAAACGCATATGGTGGTTCAATAATTACAACATTATAATTATTGAGAGAACTTTAATCTTTTTATATTTTTGTATTTTTCCCACTATGGTGATGGAATTTCCAAGTAGATTGTAGTGGATTTAAACCAGTGTTAGTATCATTATAATAGCAATGTATATTATAATTGTAGATTTATTCGTAGTAGAGTTGTGCCTTTCCGGAGTAATCTGAGTTTGTGATGATCCCAATTGACCACCTGACCACACACTTCCTGGAGTACTACGGGAAAATATTTCAGCAAAAGTCCTCTAAAAGAGGCAAAACTACTATTCAACTATTGAGTGGTTTCTCATCGCTTTGAACCAAAATTGATATTTCAAAGTTTCAGAAATTGTTAGAGTAAGGTTTAAGAGCAAAACATCATGTCTGAAAAAATATTTAGGAAAGGGAAAAAGGGAAGGGAAGTTGGAAAATGAAAGTGAAGGATGAGTAGGGGTGGATGAATTGACGGATGCGTGTGTTATGTTTTCGTAAAATACGTGAGCGAGTCGTGGGCGTGCCATGTAACGCGACCGTGCGAGGCAGAGCGGTGTGTGACCGGATCGTGGCGGTGTTTGTCGCCGCCGTTCGGGGGGAGGAAGTGAGCAAGGAAGAGATTTACGACGCGGTAGGGGAGATGGGGTCAAAGGAATGGATCTCGGCAAGGGTGAATGTTTTTTGGATGCCAGGGGAAGGATGGCGGGGGGTAGGTGCGTGCGTTAGGGGTGGGTGCAGGGAGAAGGGTAATGTCGGAGATGAGAGGGGGTCCGGAGGAGGGATGGGTGAGCGTAGGGATATGAAGGAGAGAGAGTGAAAGAGAGAGGGATGTGATGCGGTGGGCCTTTCCCAGGAACATTTGGTGAAGAGATAGAGGGAGAGTTTAAGTGGTTTGCTGGAGGGGAGAGGGTTGAGGAGGGGGAGTGCTCCAGGGGAGGCAAAAGCGTCGGATTAATTCCACGATTATTCGGGTTAGTTTGCGCGGTGAGATGGGACGGTGTAGCGAGTGGGGTTTGGGAGGCAGGAACGGGGATTTTGAGGGTGAGAGGTGGATGGGTTTGGAACGCGGGAGATAGTTGAGTACGTATAAAATGAGAAGGAATCGGGATTAGAGAAGGGAAGACTGGAATGAAAGGGTTCGGCTCCGAGGGAGTGAGTGGCTAGGTGGGAGAGAGAGAGTGAGATCGCCCGCAGTACCCTTAAATGGGTCGGACTGTCCCGATTTGGGAAATGAAATCCCGCATCCGGTCGCTCGTAAAGCGGAGTAGAGACTACTCCGCTTTTAGCAAATCACGAACATCCTGACCAGAAATGCCGATTGAAATTAAGGAGATAAGCCTTTATTAAAAAAAAAGATTTTGTTTAGGCTGCTGTTCGACCTTATCATTTATTGTTTCTCGTTAAATCGATTCATCGAAGATCCTCGCGGTAGCCTCGCATAGGTGGGATTCTTGAGTTACCGGTGCTATGACCCTGGAGCAAGCTTTGTGGAACTTTCAACGTTTTACGGTCGTACTTCCGATGCTAATGCCTTTTTTAGAATTAAAACTATTCTAGGGGAAATTTTTTACCCATTTCATTACTTTGATCAATCAATATTATTTAACAATTATCTTTAATTTTTTCCCTCCAGGAAAATAAACGTGAGAGGGGTATCAAAACGGTTGACTTGTCGAAGTTAAAAAAATTATTTGGAGTAGACTTGATGTTTTTACGTATCATTTTATAAAAGTTCAGTTTATGAATAAAATAATTTTTGCACAATTTTATTTTTTTTGTGTAATTTGACCCAGATATGCATGAATTTGAGAATGGCTCTTTAAAGTCGAAATCTTGGTCGGAAACAATATTTTTTGTGAAAAGTCCTTAGTTTATTTCATTATTATAGGATATCCTCTTTTCCTTAGCTGGTAATGGAATGCATGCAAACAAAAATAATCAAATTTAACATTGCACCCGTCTGGTTTAGTTAGTCTGGTGTGCGAATTTTGTTCCCTCTTAATACGCATATACCAACAGGATGTGGGCGGAAAATCCTTCTTTAACTCACAGTAAATCCAAAAATTTACTTATTTCTTCACCTTAACCATTTAATAACTTCATACCCCACGTTCTCACACTCTCTTTTCCTCTTCATATATCAATTTAAGAGAAAACACTACAACTGTATGTTTTCATCTGTGATTTCAAGTATTTGAAATTCCGAAAGGATCCTTTGGGTCTTAACCAAAGAGATCTTAGAGAAAAATGAGTGTTGAAGAATGCTTGAACGTTGTGGAGAATTAATCGCAATTAAGAATGACGGTAAAAAGACAGATATTTCAAAGTGCAAGGCACAAATTGGAATACAGACTATTTATCTTAAATATTTGGAAAAATCACAACACATACTGCTGATATCACGATTTCACGACTCCTATCTGAGCAATTTCTCAAAATGATACCCTCGCCCTGGATACATGTCACATGACAGATTAATCTGTGTATAAGTTTATGTGGATTATTAGGCCAAAATATAGTCCCATTTCAATGAACATATATTGTGAACTACCGAGGTAGTAAGGGTTTATCATTGTTAATGCAAAAGAAAGTGGGTTGGTTGAGTTTACTTAAATGAAAAATCTTAATTTTTTATTGATATTCTTCAGTCAGAAACAGTTTTAATTTAACTGCTCCGCCTGAAAGACTTTTGCTGAATGTCTGTCCTTACTGCCTAGTGAAGAACAAGATGCGATGATAGCGACTGATGGGGTCGGAGTCAGTACCTAGGGGTCAAAACGGGCAGGGGAAGAGACGGTGGGGTGAGTAAAGTGCTGCTGTTAAGCTGGGGCTGGCAAAACCTTCTCCCAGATGTCCGGAGGAAATCCGTTTTGTCCCCCCCCCCAACCCCTCTCCTCCCCCCGACTGAGACTGTGCCGTCGCATCGACTGATTATGCCTCGATAGAGTCAACTCCCGGCACTCTCCTATGCACCCAGCGCTGACGGCGGGGAGAGTGTGTGTTGGTGGACGGAGGGCGGGAGTCGAGGCAGCAGGAGGCGTGCTAATGCCCCGGGGGTTAGGCGGTGCATACGAACAGAGGAGTGGGGGAGTTGCGACCCTCGCGGCTTGGCAGCTCCTTTTTCCCTTTTCTCCTAGAGCAGCTGGGTTGTGTGTCGTGTGTAATTGTATGTGCTTAGGCATTTTCCCCTGTAGCTGCCTCGGCGAGGGAACTGGGTCGCCAGTGGTGTGACACGGCGGAAGTAAGAATCCCGTCGTTTGTCTTTCGTGAACTTTGCCCATTGTTTCCTCTTCCTTTTTTCTTGGAATCCTCTCCCCGGAGCGATAAAAATGAAGCACGGGTGAGTCTGTTGTATGGGGCTATTTTGCGTGGGATGTGAAATGCAGTCACGGGGATGGAGAGAGGACGGATGGGCTCGCAATTCCTTGCACAGCCGCTTTCTCCCCGTCTTTTATTTTGCGTCGCTGTCCGGTGTTTCGTGACCCGCTAGTTCCAGTCTAACTCCTTGCTTTTTCCTCGCATTTTTCAGAAGTCCGTCATTCAACTCGGAGTGGTTTCCCACAACTGAGACGTTGTAAAAGTGAGCCATTATCAAATGGAAGTGGGCATCTGAGATATTGTTTGCTTTTTGTTTCACGGGAAAATGAAAATATGAGAAGGAACCCATTATTATGCATACCCTGTTTGCATTGTTATGCCTTTATGGTCATTTCAAATGAAATAAAGTATATATCACACATTTTAAAAGCATTATTTTGTTGAAAGTCTTTAGAATTCTTTGCTAAAAATTAAATTTGAAATTTTCTTTGGACAAAGGCGTGTTTAAATGAGATATTTGGTGTTCTTAGGATTCGTATGCCATTTTCCTATTTTATAAATTTTCTTTCCTTTCTCTAAGTTTCAGCAGTAAACATTTTACTTTCTTAGGGACCATTTCTTAAAAAAGTTTGTTAGACCAATTTCGATTAAATTTTTCTTTACCAACATATTAGTCCGGTTGAAGATACGCATTTATTTTTAAGTTAATTTTAAGTGCCAATAGTTGTCATTTCAATATGCATACCTATGTGGAAAAAATGAAATAGTTATCCATAAATTTCCAGGGTGGCAGTCCTGAGGTTTTCACTACACTGCGAAATTCTTTGCACAAAGAAACGAAGCACATAGGTACATTTGTAGGTTCCTAAAAGTTACAGTTATTAAGTATATCAAGCGTATTCACGAGGTATGTCGTGATTTTCTTCGCGCGTCTGTGGAGTCATAAATAAAGAACACTTAATTGTAAAAATTCAGTCGTATATGTTAATATTATGAGTATCATAATCTTTGCATGGGCCAAGCTTGCCATGCTATATTTTTCCTATTCTGAATCCCACAGAAGTGTAAGCATACGATAGCTATAGCCATTTGAAATGAATGCTCTTCAAATCGGTTTTAAGTCTCCATTGTATTTGCTGATGGTGTGATAGGAAAGAACGTATTTAGGTTACATACAAGAATGCTCGAGACGTGGTAGCTCCTCGCAGTAGCAGTGCAACTCTTGTAATGGAAGTGAATGAGGGGATGTGGTCTCTGCACCATCTCAACCTTCAAACACATTCAAAACTAACGAAGGGAGAAAACGATCCTGGAAGCGAAGAAGGATTAGACATTTTTTCTAAAGGGGTTGCAAAGGTTCACTCGCCACGGAGGTAGATTAACGAGTTCAGCTTCAAACTCTTCACATTCTCCAGCCTCCGTAATGTTCGCTCAAACGGCGTCTCAGGGGTTATAATCCTAATGGACCCTCAACCTAAATAGATAGAAGGTAAGGAAAAACTGTGGCAACTCGTTTCA
Organism: Hetaerina titia; assembly: GCA_037158775.1. Classification (NCBI taxonomy): domain Eukaryota; kingdom Metazoa; phylum Arthropoda; class Insecta; order Odonata; family Calopterygidae; genus Hetaerina; species Hetaerina titia. The sequence continues at coordinate 36,443,524 of CM073770.1, forward strand.
ACCACAGCTTTTCGTTTATTTCCAGAAATTAAAGAGGTAAAAGGGGCAGCTTTGGTAAAATATTCCAAGAGATAATGAAGTTTCTTTTAGAAATGGCCAGTTCTCAGCAAGTTGTTACCCAAACAAAGACTTCCGAACAAACTGTCTCGAAACAAACTGCAAAAAATCCTAATGCTTACTATTGACTCAGTCATGCAATACCTATTGAAACTCGACTGTGCTTGGAATTTTATTTTCATTCTGAAAATGTAAAAAAATCTGAAATATTGTAGCATTAACCTAATTATTTGAAAAAAAAGGATTTTTTTTCCTATTTTATTATTGTCTCAGGTCTGAAGTTAGAAAAAAATCGTTTGATCAGAATATTTAACACCAAACTGATGATATCCCAAAAAAAGAACGCATTAAATGAAGAGATATAAGAACCTATCCTCATTTAAAAATAATTCAAATTTCATTCATAATGTTTTCATACCAATTCCATTTTATTAGTGAGAGTGTTATTAATGCATACAAATGATTTTTGTCATTTTATAATGGCAATAATTATATCAAAACGTCAAATTTTTATAAGAGTTTTCGACTGAAGTGAAAACACCAATGTATCTTTCCACGCAATATTATTCAGTACAAATAGTTTCGACGCATTGGCGTCATCCTCAGGTTAATATTGAGTGGAAAGATACATTAGTATTTTTACTTCAGTGGTAACGGATTTCCACAGTGTTAGGCCTGAAAATATCGAAAAAAATTTCAATATAAATTTCCATTTAATTATCATGAACTTTTTTATTTAAAGCTTTAAAAGTTCATTTTATCATGGACACTCGCAATAAAAAAAAAACAAATATATGAACAGCCATAATTTTAGGATATCTGGTATATCTGTTTTCGGTACAGCGGTGTCGTGCGAGATCCTGGGGCGCGTCTTTAGTTTTATTCTCAGAAACGATCTAAAGGATAGTAAAATACCTCCCACGCTGGAAAAATCAGAGGAAATAATCCAGGGCCTAAACAAAACATAGGATAGTACCAAATAAAGAAACACAGCGCAGGCGTTTATTATAAGTAATAAATCCCTCCAAGATGCCCCTAAAAAATTCAGCAAAAATATAAGTGTTTGACCACAATGTAAACTATAGAACCCTAGAATTGGAAGAATGGAATCCTAAATCTGTCCTGTTTTTGAGAAGAGAAGTCCTCTATGAAGGATATTTATTTTGATTAATTACCGGTACAAGGTAATTTCTACTCGAGGGTAAAGTTTAACCAAGATTATGGTTCAGTTTATCTCACAGACCTTGTCAGAATCGAGTTTAACTTTAAATGGAGACGCAAAAGCGAAGGAAATAGACACCAGGGACTACTTTTAGAAGAAAAGAATAAATATGTTTTGCCAGGTTTGTATGTCCGATAGTATTCAGTAATGAATTGGTTCCAGCAACTCCTTAGGAATTGAGATTGAAACCCATATTTTAGAAGTAAGGAGTATAAACCAAGGTGAATAAGTGTGTTTCTTAAGGAATAAGGAAAAATCGGGCGCTGAAATACCAAAACTTCTCCATGAAATTAAATTTGCGTTAAGGGAACTGGGAATTTATAGCATGATGACAAGCAAGATTGTCCCAGCAGACCTCTTATTTTCAATTAAAATTAAAAATGTAACATATCATTCGAATGTGAATAAAATCTTATAAATATGGCATGGGCCGAAACTCGATCACAGGGGCAGCTCAGAATATCTGAACGAATTTGCAAATAGAAATAATGATTTCATTCGATTGCTTTAGCATCCAATATTATCATACACCGATCATTTTATTTGAGAAAACGTACAAGGGTAAGTATACATCCGTTAGTCTTGACCAGGGATGATGTCGAGACGATATTAGAGAGGAAGCGAGTTTTCTTTAGTGTTTCAAATGCCCTTGACATGGTCAAATAAAACGCAATTTTAAAAATTCCACAAATATGAGGATTTAGGTTTAAAACGCTTGAGGAAGAGAAACGTTATTACATCAGTTTGAAGTAAATTAAGATGTATATGCTCCGAACTAATAAAAGCAACATCATGAACAGCGTAAGAACATTCCTGTGGTTATAGTATATTTTCTCTTTCATAGAAGAACTTCAAAACGCAATCGGAAGGAAATCAGACTAGTATAAGTACACGTCTGCAATTTATTTTATCAATCCTGCTCCTTGACGGAAAAATGCATGCTGCTTTCCACTGAGTTTTTTTCAAGCAATGTCGCCCATTCCCCACCTTGTTATGAGTTTTTATATTGATTTATTTTTTGCAATAGCATAGGATGTAATTGATGAGAAAAATGTGAAAAGAAATCTGCAGAAGAAGATTACTTAATGTGATATAAATCTATAGTTTTTTTTCGTTTAGATTTTGTAACAACCAAACGAAGATCTCACGCTAAGCTTGACTAGATAATTCTCAAGCTATTATTTACATAAGCTTTTATGAAGTGTATAAATGCCTCCATAGATTAAATATATTTATTTTATTTACATACTTCGTTGCAATTAGGCAATTTACCTGGTGGCAACGGTCCAGTGTGATCACTGGTCACTCTTACAATGCACATACATACACACACAAGAAGAACAGATATGAGACAAAATGCTCGTATATTCAATGACACTTTTAAGATTACCGACCTCTCCTTTACTATCACACAAGGATTAGGTGTACACCACACGAGTACATACTACGCACCGTCCATCGCCACACTTCGTCCGTAATCACGTATCTTCAATTTCATATACCGTTCAAAATCGCGTCCCGTTAACACATTATTCATAGCACAAGTACATACGGTTTTATTTCTCACTCACATGTTTTTAAGGCGAGCATACACCTCGTTTTAAATTTATTTAATGAATTAGGTAAGGACTTAAAGATATCCTCAGGTAACTCATTCCATTCTTTTATTCCACGATTGAGGAAGGAGTTTTTTTTAATGTTTGTTTTGTGCCCTCTATGTTTTATTTTGAACTGATGGTCCTTCCGCCCAATGTAATTTGGTTTGTCTAATCTTTCTGAGAGCTCCTCCCACCCCTTCTCTTTATTTACTATCTTGAAAATCCCACATAGCCTGTTCAGCTTCCTTCTGAGTCGGAGCGGTGTCCATCCTAGTGTCTCTAACATTTCTGTCACACTATCTGTCCTGTTATGTCTTCCTAGAGCGTACCTAGCTGCCTTTCTCTGTACTTTCTCAAGCTTATTTATATGCACCTTTACCATAGGGTCCCATACTGTTGTTGCGTACTCCATTATTGGTCTTACAACTGAAGTGTATGCTAATTCTTTAGTGGATTTGTTGCTCCCCTTAAGGTTCCTCATGACCCAGTGTAGAGTTTTAAAAGCCTTACCTGCCACCTTATCTATATGATGTCCCCATTCTAAGTTAGCTGTGAGATAGACACCTAAATATTTACATTTCTCAACTCTTACAAGATTTTCACCTAGCAAGTTATAATCTCTATTTTCCCTTCTCCTTTTCCTACTAAATGTTATTAGTTTACACTTTTTTGTGTTTACACCCATCTTATTATTAGTAATCCATTCCGATACTCTGTTTAGATCATCCTGTAATATATCACTATCCCTGTTGTCTTTTATTTTTCTATATATTATACAGTCATCTGCAAAGAGACGAATGTTACATTCTGCTTCCTTACCTATGTCATTGATATAGGATAGAAACAGTATCGGGCCCAGTACACTACCTTGGGGGACGCCCATCGTCACTATTGATTCTTGAGAATATTCTTCTCCTACCCTGACCCTTTGGGTTCTCCCCTGAGAAATATCGATCATTTTTGTTATAAATGGTTGGATTTTTAGTGATGGGAGTAGTGGAAAAATTTAAAAAGGTTGTGCGCTCAATTTTTATTCCATAAGAAGGTGAAAGCGGATGTTAGGTGAGTGTTTTAGGGATTAAGTAGAAGTTTGCAACCTTTACTTGTTCAATACTACTACTAATTTAAAGTAATCGTAAAATGTCATGGGTAAGGAGGAATTTGGGAAAAAGGAATTGAAAAAGAAACTGCGTGTTAGGAAAATTTGAAATAACTCATTTCACTTGCAAGAGTGTCCGTGGAAAGGAGGGTTTGTACAATTCATACAATCTCCGGATCAATCCTTCGTTTGCAACGTGTAAAATACGCAATTTTTTTGGAGACAATTTTTAAGATAAACAGTTTTGCCGCTTTCTTAGAATTTAACTGCAAAATTTTTGCCTCTTTGGCAGTTGCGATTTTTTTAAAAACACACTGTCATGCCTATGACGTAGATTTTTTCCCTGTAACGAAAACGTACTTTACTGTAAACGCTGGGTTATATAAATATACCTTGGTACCACTCTTGGATGGAGTTTGTCCTGTGTTTTATAGGAAGTATATTACACCAAAAAGTGAAAGAGCATAAATAGTTTAAAGTTACATTTATTAGGTTGGGAAAAAATGCATTTAAAAGTATGTAAGTGAAACCCTCACATACTCTGGAATTGAGGGTAGAAGGTAAAATTTTTAAACCCATGCATATTTTGTTTTAAAATGTTTATTTAAAGGTTATTTATATGAAAATATTTGAATCGTTGCATAAGCGATTAAACCGTGTTAGGCAGTTAATGATCAACATCCGAAAACATAATATACATAAAAATATTGAATCTCGTAGGAATCTTTTTGCTATATTTATCCATATGCCCCTTTTATGGGTTATATGGATAGAAACCTAGAGACAGTTTAAAAGTTGGATCTGATTCTTCAGATCGACACTCGAATAAGAACTTTATCATATATATCTAAATACACACACATACATACAAGCACATATACATGCATATACATTTATGTGTATAAACAATGATTAAGATTTTCAAAACGCAGGAATACAAAGAAAGGACATTCACATATGTAGTTTTAGATTTTCAACGGCACGGTCTTCATCATCGGAATACCGTTCTCGGGGGAAGAGCAAAGTGAACATACAGTATTGTGGGAGTGAGGAGCGGAGAGGTAAGGGACGGATGGGAAACGGACAAGGGGGTGGGAGGGGATATATTGGCGGCTATTGGATCAATTCAATGGGATTGACTCAGCCCAGGTGGTTTAAATGACTGGGGTGCCCATATATGCGCCATCTCGCCGTTTCTCACCTCTATGCTACTTGCAGATTCAGGAAGGGGTTCATACACCGAAGCAGAGAAGCAGTCATAGAAAGATTGGTCGTAGGAAGCAGTGCGAGTAGAGATAGGTTAATTAAGGAAGGTGGGAGATTTGGTGGAACAGCGGTGGTTATTCATACGGAGAAAAAGGGTGGCCGTGTATTCAGTCACGTAGAAAGCAGGGTAGAAGTTAGAAGACAGGCGGTATATAATGTTTTTTGAGGTGCAGGTGGCGTCTGGTTGGGAGGTGGTGGTAAGGGAGGTGGCGGGTCTTAGAAGATGGCAGCATGAATAGGGTGGTTAGTTGCATGGAGCTGACAGGGGCGGGGAAGAGGTGAGCCCGCCGGTTTTCTTGTCGACTTGAAAATGTCTCGCAAGTTCAACGAGCGTTTAAACGAAATGGAGGGATAATGTGGGAATAAAAGTGATGTGAACTGACTGCTATTAATAATTGGGATAAGTTCTCGGATTACATGTTCACTATTGCGGGTTACGGGGTAGAAAGTAGTGATAGCGTAACGTCATTTTGGGGGGGTTGGTTAGGGGAGAGGAGTGTATTGGGTTGACTGTTTGAAAAGCTTACTGTACAGAGGTTTTTCAGTTAAACGCATTTCCTGAGAGAGTCATGTAGCTGGTCCATGTTTTTCTGTTGGGAGGGGATTTAATCAATAATTTTCATAAACCTTGTTTATGGAAATTTGCGATTTTATATTCCTAACATACTAAGAAACGTACTTTGACTTTGGTTATGATATAAGGTATGCTTGTAAATTACAAGTATAATTTCGTAAAATACGTGTCTAAAGATCTTCAATTTTTCTAACAATTGATGGAATAGTTTTTCAATGGTAAGCCTTCTCTCTGTGTTAATTTTATGCCATTCTGTTTATAAAACTTATCAGAGACTGTTGAATACTTACATATATATGTAAATACTATTCGAGTATTTGAACACTTGTATTATTGGAATTCACTTCCTTCATAAAGTTAAAGAATATCTGTACATAACGTTAAAAATAAGAAAGGTTAACCACCTTCCATTTATACTCGTATTATGAAATTAGTCTTCACGTTTCGGTGTGCTTTTAAGGGCCGTTTGTACGTAAGGCCATTTTCGGAATTATACCTCCAAGGGTATAAGTATCATATTGACCTTCCTTCTTTGCCCCATCTTTGGCTAGGATCGATCTACGAGTACTATGAATGATGGAAAACATTTTCTTTTAACTAGGAAGTCGCACTCGGTTTGAAGAACACATTTTTCACTGTATTTTTACTGATAAATGAATGGCGTGATTGTATTAGCGAGTTGGCGAGATTGAAAAATTTACACTACCATGAATTATACCTTTATTAACTCTCATGTTGCCGGAATTCTCACTGTAAAGCGATTACAACATTTAGAAGAAATTATTGGCTAATAATTGCTTAAAATATACCAACGCGTCATTTTTACTATCGCTCATTTCTGCGGAGTATTGGGTAAGAATTATTGATACACTCTCTTAATGCAAAACATCGGTAAAATTGCAAATAAAAGCTAATTAAGAATCTTCCTGAAACCTTACCTATATCATCATTAAGGAAACTTAATAAATTGAAAGTTGGCTCCTATTCCAAAATTCTTACGTAATTGCACAGCTCTTTCGTGGATAAATAACGGAGAATAAGTATGAATGTCCAGGTTTAACAGAATTCTAAATGCCAAATTAGTTAGCCATCAAATGCACCCTTGAAAATAGTTGCGCACACAAAGACGAATAATTTTTCTGGGTTTAACACTGTTCAAAGAAACGGTAAAGATAGTTTTTGATTGACTAACTGGTTGACTAAATTTTAGTAGCTGAGTCGTTAAACATTGTAAGTATACATGTGTGACAGAGTGATGAAGCGTCTCTAAAACAATGCTTATGAATGGTATTATTGAAGTAGTATTATAAAGTTTATCTCATATATTAATGTTCAGATACATAACTAAAATTCATTGCCATTTTCGTTGACATCATATGGTAAATTCTAGTTTTATTTCCTTATACGCATCTTAAATCACCATATCAAGATTAGAGCTTCTGATGAAGAGCCTTTGAGGTAATTATATGCATTAAAATAGGAAACATTACCATCCTGCAAATGATACTTATTCACTTCTAGAGACAACATGATTTCTTCTGATATACCCGGTCAAATTAAAAAGGCACAACACCATATCAAAACATTTTCATGTTAAACAAAAATAAATGCTTTAGATATGTATGTGTCAGAATATACGAGCGTAATAACTTCCTTCTAGAGGAATTTTGCATTGAAATAGTTACTTCGGGAAAACACTATCATATTTTTCATTGCATAGTAAAATATTGAGAGCAAGTAGTTAAATAAAATAATGTCTAAGAAAAATTAATATATGAAAATATACGTCCCATTGAAATATCATATCTCCCTCTGTTACTTTTACTAATATTGAGACACGGACTTTTATATCTGCCCTTAAATAATTGCAATGCAGCTTCGATATTTTCCTTAATATTGTATTGATTATTTAATAAGACACAACTTTTCTGTCGTCTGAAAGGAAAAATATGGCTTTACTTACATTAATTAAAACTTCATCCATTAATAAAAGAAGAGGTTAATTGATCTCCCAGCATCGCAATCAGGTACCATTTTTACATTTTTTCCTCTAATAAAAAAATGATTGAAGAATTACTCTTAAAATTAGTCCTCCACTCCAATAATACTTCAGTTAATACTTGTTTTGCTTAAATTAAGAGGATAATGTAGTTATTCTTACTATAAGTAGATATTAGAGAACGAGGAGCACGTTTCTTTACAGTTCAGTATAATAATAAGGGCAGAGAAAGTCTTCAAGATTTTATAGGACAACAGACAAGTAAATGGAACGAGGACAATGCTATTGTAGCGTTGATTGTTAGAATGGTTCTCATATATACTAAATGGTTTCATCTGAATATCTTATGATCTTTCATTCTTTGATAAAAGACGGCGACCTTCAGCACCCTAAGATATAAGTTCAATTTTACGAGACCAAGAGATTAAATACTAATATTGACGATCTCTTACAACAAAGAGAAAGATGAGAACCCTAACAGTGAAGATACGTATGTTTGAGGTGCAAACTGCTTGGATGCTTAACACCGAGAGGCCACTCTGGATTCGCTTTTTCGACGTCCGGTACGGCTGAGTGCTGGGTGAACTCTACCATCACCAACCAAACCGACCTTCGAGTTGATTACTGAAAAACAGTTAGCAAACAAGTGTGCAAGGGACTACGCATGTAAAGTTCAGCTGCTAGCAAACCCGATTTATTTTCTTAACACAGTAATAGACATCAGTTGAGCCTCTATCATGTGTTCGTACAGTTCAGTGCAGAATTGGAACGAGGGCGACTCAAAAGCATTTGGGTTGAATCATCAATCTGGACAGCATTTTCTGTAGCGTTGCAGTCTGCATTATTGAACTTGTGAATGAGAGCGGGAACGCCAGCAAAACTTGCCCAGCGAGATCGATCAGCGCTGGGGCGAATAGAAAAAATTGATGTCCTCTTACGTTATTCAAATTTTATATTGCGTATCCACTCAGATGAGTATAAATAATTAAATCATTTCATATCCGGCAATCATACGACCGGCTAAAAGTATTCTAGCTTTATTCAATTTTCAGTTCATTGGGAGTAAAATAATGAGATGCAAGGTGTATTATTTGAAAGCATGCGTGCTTAGCTAGATGACCCAAATAAAAAAAATGCAGATTTAAAATTGTAAAATAAACAATAATTTTTTGTATGGTGCGTAGAGTTGAGTATTATGTAGTAAATCAACAATTCTAGAGGAGAACAATGCGTAATAGCGACAGCCGTACTTGCAATATAATTTGGTTGAGTGTATATTTTTTCATACTCTATGCTACATATACTCCGTGTGCATGGAGTATACTATCTTGCGAATGTAAGTAGGATGACGGGGGAAATATAGATGAGAAGATCACCCTCAGACTTCTTTTTTAAATGAAAATGTTATGTTACAGAATGATATGATTATAAAATAAATTAACAAAAAGGGAAATAATTTGAAGAGAGGGTGGAAATAAAAGCATATAAATGGCATGTTTAAAGAAGTAAGTGGACAAATCCTGAGGTAACTTAAGTTAATAGACATCATAATTGCAGGAAAAAACAGGAATATGAACTATTAGGACCAGGCAATTGAAATTTCCGTTGCTGATACCTATGAAAAAATGAATACATTAGCAGAGTAAAGGATTTCTTGGTGATCTGCTGCGAACAATTCCTTGGAAATATAACCGGTGAGAGCAGATTTTACGGCACTAAAAAAGTTAAATCGCTGAAATAATGTTGAAATAAAAAAATGGTTTATATTACTACAAGGTGGTTGGGATTTAAGTACGAGGTACATTCGAAGAGAAGAAGCAGTTTGGTTATAGTAAAATATATTCGTTAGAGCAAGTATTTATTGGAAGATTTAGTTTTCTACAAACCTGGCTCACTTTTATATGTCATGGTCGCCGTTTTTCTCTAAGCATTTTTCGTCAAGCTACACCAGATTCTTTAATTCCTGAGTTTAAAGTTCACTCCCTGGGAATGGAACCAGTTGACAATTGGTCCTTTTTCTCGATATATTCAAACTGTTGTTCACCAAGGCACTGTTTCTAAAGAAAGAAAAGGAAATAGTCGATAGGTGCAAGGTAAAGACCGGATATAGCGTTCCAAAAACTCATCCACTCAACACTCTTCACTCTTGGTGCTGGTCGCTATGACTTTTGGCACCCAATTGTGCGCAAACACCATTTAAGATATTCGAGCTTTTCCTTAACGATCGTGTACGAGTACATTCTTGGGAGCCCGACAAGAGGAAATTTATCAGCCAGAGTACCCATTGTCAATCATCGATAAGATTCCAGTTCGTGGTCTTCTTGTTGAACGATTTCATCAGTCTGAATATTGGGCCCACTACCATTGGTAAACCTTGCCTCCATTCAGTACGGTAGGTCCATAAAGTAGGCACAGCTACCGATAAGTTTGTGAAGCTATTCATCCTTTGGCACACAGAAACCAAATCACTGCAAGAACTTCGCTAGTGTTGGCGACGATTATCTCGGACATGTTATCTTAATTCACCGACAGGTGAGCGACTCGTACAGAATGATTTCAGTGACTTCGTAAACAATCAATAAATGGAGCTGTGTACTTAACACTTTGTTCTGATCCACCAATATTTAAATACGAGGAAACGGCCCTTGCTTTTTGAATATGTCTCGTAGTACTGATTACAATATTTTTTTTTACTGATTCCAAATCCCACAATCTAGAGACCTTTTGGAAATGGTTTTTGTAGCAGTATAATTGTTTGTGTTAGTAATGCTTTTAAACCTCGCACCGTGCAAATATATGAAATATTTTAAACTTTAGCATTAATAGCAAATATTTATTATAACACATTTGAAGATTCATTATTCTAGTCTACACTATAGATTGCGTAATCCCTGAGTTGCCATTAAAGCACTCTAGGGTTCCGTGGTCTAGCGGTTGAAAATCGACACGCTAAGATATCGCGTATACGACAGAAGTCTTCCGATTGCGTTTCACAGTAATGCGATTCCTTATAAATTTTCCTTTTATTTATATGCACATTTTAATCGAAATGATTTTAATTTGATTACATTTTGTTGCTGTTTTTCAATGATCTCTCTGACCGTTGCAATTTAAATCCCTTGGCCGAGGTAGGTAACTGTATTCGTTTGCAGATTTTGTCACAATTCCGTGAAATATTTTCATGAAATTACTCGCGAGTCATTTGAGTGATTCTTCATTTTTCCAAACTGCAAACCGCGCAGGCTTTATGACGCCTAAATTCCCCACAGGGATTCAGTGGACAGTCTGCTGGTATAATTTATCCTAAGCTGGATATTAAAACCAATGATTTAGAGCAGACATTTCAAGGGAATTGGTTCCAAAATCCCCTAACGCGAGTTTCAGGCAAAACGAGGAAAACGAGAGTAAAGGGGAGGGAGGGAAGGGCGTGGATGAATGCAGAGATAAGGAGAAGATAAGACGGGAGGGAGCGACAGAGGGCGTGAATTATTCCATCGAGGAAGGACGAGGTGAAGTTGAGGTGGGTGGGGAGGGGGCGGGGCTCGGGAAGAGAAGCCCTTGCTTCGCTGAATGCCGCGGGAGAAACGCCATGGATTGTTTCCATCCACCCCACCTCGAGAATACATTTATAAATGATTAACACGCTCGGGTCATCACTCTGATTGGGTTGAAATGAGGAGCAGAGCCTGCCCCCTCCCTATCTCTCCGCACGCCGCCGCCCCCGATGTACCATCGTTTCCCACCACCACTCTCTTCCATCCACAACCCTTTCTCTCTCCTTCCATTCCCCGCAGCTTTAATCCTTTAACTAAATTGGAATGGGAATCGGGAGCGGGAGACGGAAGGGATATTCGCGTGACTGGTAATCTTTGCGCTATTTGTAAAGTCCTCTGCCGTGTACCATCAGGAAAGAATGGTGGAAGGAGAGCGGAGGGAGACCTCAATTCCTTCCAGCGGGAAGCTTAATGCTTAAAGCATCGGTGGAATGCTCACGATTCACTGCGTCATCATTTCACACGGCCCATCCATGCCTACGCACTCCCGTGGTCTCCGCGAGGTTTTCAGTGGAGAGCGAATGGGAACGGACTTCGAGGATGAATACTTAGGAGGATGGAAGGGCCGCGTCGCAGATTATTCTGTCGCTATCGCGCCATTTTTCAACCCGTTTCCCCTTCGTGCCCACGGGTTACGGATGTGCATGGCCAAGTGGACTAAGAATTCCCGTTGAATTACACCGGGACGTGAAATACTGCATATGTCCTTAAAAACAAACGATCGCGGCGAATGTTCTTTACGTGCAACCTAGTGACTTATGTTTCATTATCTCAGAAACTTGAAAATTCATTCTTTTACCAGGTCACCTGAAAGATTTTTTCGCGTGAGATGATGATTATTATGCATTATTATGATATTTATGCAATGTGCACATTATGCACGAAATTTAATCTTTTGGAATTTTCAAAATTTCAATTCAAAACTGTTGAAAAACAGGTGAGGAATTGTAAAAAAATTTAAACAGCTGTTTTTGAATTTCTATTTGATAAACAATTCCCTGATCTGTATTCATTTTAAGAGTAACACATATTTATTAATTTCTAGTAAGATTTAGGAAAAGCAGATAAGTGGAACAGTAGTATATTGTAACTAGTGGTTCCTGGAATATAGCTAACGTGTTTTTTGTGAAAATGTGAAATCATAATGAGTAGTTTATTATCTTAATTTCTTGTAATTCAATATAAAATAGTGGAAACTTCTTGAGAATATTTACTATACAAAACCATTTGATAATTACGTTTGTATAATGTGAGTGATGAACCAAGTCAATTAAATTCATTCCATCGACCAACTCGGAGTGTATGATGACGCATTGCGTATGCCCAATATCACGTTAATTTCAAAAAATTATTTCCATGCTCACCGGAAAGGACAAAAGTTATGACGAACTTAAATCATGAAACCGGACGAACTTCCAATGAAACTCGGTTGGCGGCTTCAAGGGTAACATGTAATGAATGCATTTGGTGATTAGACATACGGCGAGTACAAATCAAAAGAAGAATATCATCATCATCAAAATTATATCGACGGGTGATTAGATTACATACAATAACAAAGTTATAAGTTGAGTAACTATTTTCCCTGAAACTCAATCCGTGTGAATATTGGATTATTACTGAAAATGTTTGTAATAGCTTCTACTTAAATGCATTGTTATGGCTTCTATGAGAACATGCTAGTAAATTCAAATACATGTTACTTGAAATTTTATATATTCGTGCGCGTGAAAGTATAATATATATATATATATATATATTTTCATTCAGTTCAGTCAGACTGACCAGAAGAAGGCCTCGGAGTAGGCCGAAAGCTTAAATCATCTACAGTGTGAGTGTACTTTTACGTGTTATCTGTTTTATTCTGTGTTCTATTGTGCCGTCCAAAAGTTATATTGCTCTCGTGAGTACTTCCGCATCATCGATATATATATATATATATATATATATATATATATATATATATATATATATATATATATATATATCCATGATTTTTATCGGCATTCAGTTGTTTAGAAATACCTGTTTTCGGCCGTATTTTGAGTTATGAATGAGTTATCTTTATTTATTTGTAAATGAATGCAGGATAATGTTTCCCACAAATGTCTTGAGGGGAATATTGAGAGGAATTCAACATGAGATCTATTGCTGCTTAATAGTTTCCTTTAGAGTTTGGTAAAATTTTGCTTTCGATCAAATATGATAGATGTTTCAAGTAAAGAAGTTTTAAGATGGTATGTGAAGAGTTTCAAGGAAAAATGTTTCTGTAAATTGAACATGGGTAACTTGAATGGAGGAAACCTAACAATATTATAAGAATGAAACATTTCCTTAAACTCTTTCATTTTTTCACACTTATATAACGATGTATGACGTAAATAATCTGAAAAATAATGGCAAAGACTCATATATATATATATATATATATATATATATATATATATATATATATATATATATATATATATATATATTATATATATATATATATATATAATATCTGATTTCTGATTTTTACCTAACTGATATATATATATATATATATATATATATATATATATATATATATAATTAGGAGCTTTATTCTCTCGTACGCAATATTAGAAAGATAAAACAAGCATTTATTCCCGAAACTAAATATACAAGAGATCACCTAAGAGACAGCTATGAAGATACAAAGACATAGTTTTTAAAAAAATTATAGGAAAATATTTCGTAAAAATAGATTTATTTTAGATAATTTTACAAAGCCTGAAATTCTTCAAGATCCGTGAACGTGGACACACTTTTTCTAGCAACTTTCTACAACTAAAGGAGCTCCAGTTGCGTTTTTGGTCATCTGCTAACGCTACGGAACGGGCTGAGCACAGATTTTTCCATTCGCCAAATATTTAATGATAATAGTATGGAATGCCATCTTATCAATGCCGTCAATCTACGATCATACGCACATTTAACCGACGATTTGAATTCAGCACTTTACCTATACGCCAGGAAGAAATTATTACCGATATTTTTTATACAAACCTTTCACATTTATTCCATCTGCTAATTTGTCAGTATCTTAGGTACACTGATACATTACCTCGGTTAAAAAATATTATTTTTTTATTGTGCGCGGAAAACACAATGCTTTTAAAAATGCATAGGGGAGTAAACTTACGATATAAAAGTTAATAGAAGAATATAAAAATATTATATTTTTAGGAGAAAATGAGTTTTCCACGACAAACTGGTTGGAGAAAGTCTATACTTCGCGAAAATGGAATGACTATTTCATTTGTTTATAGCTACTTCAAAGTAAGTTTTTACATTTAAATATGCTGCCGTCTCCTCCAATGACATCATATAATGCTAGATGCCAGCTAATGCATGATTAGAATTTATAATAAATGGTAACTAAATAAAATTAAAATATTCCGAGAGTCCAACATGAAACGAAATATTTTCTGTTATGAACAAGGCGGCTTTTGTTCAAGGCAAAAATATTTTTCATCAATAGGTTTCAAAAAGTAAAACACTCATTATGAGCACTTTACGTTCCGGAAAGTTATAAAATAATTAGTTGTAATGAAATGTAATACAGTGAATTTTTAGTACTAAACCACAAATGATCCGTATTCCGCTTCAATTTCATTTCATATATCCTTTCAAACAAATATTATTTCATTTGGGGAAGAATCTAATTGCTTGACTACTTCAATTTAGGAGAGTGTATTTTCTAGAACGCTGGCACGGTTGGTGAGTGTGCGTGGATCATTAGGAAGGGCGACGAACGAACTCTTTGATAGCAGCTGCGGCCGAGTTTGTCGACTCTCGAATCCGATTCATCCGCGCATTCTGCGAAGCGAGGCGGCGGCGGGACCCTGCCCGTGATCAACAAACCCCGACACGCCCCGCTTTCCGCATGACGTCGGGCACCAAAGTGGACAAACAGAATGATCAAAAAACGAAACAGGGCGGAGTGCGGGGGAACGAGAGGGATGGAGGGGGGGAAGCAAAGAAACGAGTCCGGCCCCGTCCTTTCTGCGGCAGACAAAGGCGGCGGGCGGGATCGAAAAGGGTCGGGGTAGGTAGGGGATGGGGGACGCATACGTGGGCCGCGCAACAAAAGGCGGGCGCGGAAATCTGCTGAACGGGAAACAAAGCGAAAAGGCAAACCCGATGGAAGGGGGTGGAATGCCGCGGAGAGGGAGGGGAAAAAAAGGGGGAAATAGGGTACGAGACATTCGCAAGATGCGTACATTTGTATAAAATATACGAGCGAGCGCGCGCCTGTTTGAGTGCATGCGATGCTGGGAAATGGGAGGGGTGAGGTGGAAATGGTGGAGAAGGAAGCGACGTGTGGAGGGGTCGTGGATGGAGCAATGCGAAGTGAGGAAGGAAGGGGGAAGGAAAATAAGGGCGCTAGTGTTGTATGTGTGTGGGGGGGGGAGGTTACAGTAGGGGCAGAGAGACGGAAAGGGGATTGGGCGGGTTGGGAAGGCGGAAGACAAACAATGGAAGGTCGAAAAAATCAACAGTGGACGAGTACAAAAGGAAAAAAGGAAGATGGCGGAAGATGATCACGGGGGGAGGGGAGAAGAGAAATGGAGGAGAGAGAGAGAGGGTTGAAGGGAGAGAAGGTAAGAGTTAGAAATGGAGTATCTTAGGACTTATTGAGGAACGAGGTTACGATTGAGACGTCTAAAGAAAGGAGTTAAGGGTAGTAATACTGGGTGGGAGAAAAGTGTTGCGGCAAAGACTGTGGCAACGTTGCATTTTCATTGCATTTTGGGAGTTTTTACACTGGAAAATACCGGAAAAATAGTAACCTACCTTCAAATTGTAAAACCACCCAATTTATATTTATACGTTTCGCTATTGTAATATGTTTTAGCTATGAGATATTCATGTTGAAAAGGTAAACTAACTAAAATGTATTCTCAGTTCCCCCAAAAATAAAAAGGTCGAAAATATCGGTGGTAGAACTGAGCGAGTATTAGGTAGTATAATCATAGAAAGACTTATTACCATCTCATTGAATTAAATCTTGCTCTTCCACTTCCGTTTCTTCCCAGTACGACCATGGATTGCCTAGGAAAATTTTCAAAATCAAGCAAACTAATGGATAGTTATAGTTAATGACATAATATAACGGGCCATTAATCAAAGAATAACTACAGTGAAGCATAAGTGACTATCGCGCAGTATACTTAATATGTACGAACTTGAAGGAGAACTATTCAGTCACTCATACTACCTTCTTCCCAGTCGTTGTTACTATGCCATCATTCCTTTGGAATTGGAGGAGAATAAGTTTAACGGCACATCCGTGAGGGCTTTTGTCCCGTAATTGCTTCCCATGCATCTTGATTATGAACTTTTTCAAGAAGCGTGGCGTCATTCCGCGTTCGTTGCTTGCGGCGGTGGAATTCATCTGTCCGCTCGCGAGGGGTTGCCGCGAGAGAATGAGAATTGCGAAAGGGGAAACACCGGGTAGCGGACGTGGGGGGGACTGTGGGAAGGTGGGAGCGGGAAGCATGGCAAATGGGACGACGGTGTGGTTTTGCGTTATTGGTGGTGGTGGGGATGGGGGAGGCAGTGGAGAAGAAAAGAAGGTGAGAAGGAAAAAGCAGTCATGAGTGTTGGTAGGCGGGAAGAGAAGATTAAGACTGATAGATGGATGCCGAAGCAAGGCGGAAGGGAGGGTTTGGTGGTTTGGAAGTAATCTATGACAAAATATGGAACTTTGGCATTTCAAAACTCAGGGTGATCGTAGTGGATTGCAATGACAGCTGTAGGACAGAGTTGAATTGTCAGAGGAATATTCTAAAATACTACGTTATACCTTGATACATAAAAACAAGAGATATGAAATAAGAACTGAAAATATTGTGCTCGAAGAAAGAGAATTGAATGGTTCTCAAAGTTTTATTTTCTTTCATTTGGAAGCATATTACCTATTACTAATTATATAAATATATTATATAAATATTAGAAAAAATATTTGGCTTTCCTACAAATAATATGATTTAAATTTTGATAAGAAATCGTACAACCCAAGATATAGTTTTAAATTGATTCCCTGGAGTGATTTTTTCTTACCTCCAGGGAGATCAAGTTAGCATATTATATATGAAGTAGGACTTACTAGACTAAAAGCATGGAATCGACTTCCTTTCAATTCTCATATACAAGGAACCCATTTTCTCTATTCAAAATCTAGTAGCTATCTCAATTTAGAACAAAGAAGCCAACTTCTGCTTCATCAATCATTGCTTACTTCAATTCAGACAATTAATTTTGCCCTCGTGGTTCTCTCCCTTCATCCAGGTGTAAGGCTGCTATGATAAAGACAGGTCCATACGATTTCGGGTAGGATTAGGGAGGAGAGAGTAGTGATCGTGATTTGTGGGAGGAAGAAGAGAAAGAGAGAGAGGGGGAGTGGAGAAAGGAGATGGGACAAGGGAGGGGTGAAGGTTGCGGGGTCATGAGCGAAAGGAGAACTCGTTGGCCGGCCGCGAAGATTAGTTGCATTGAATGGAGAGAGAGAGAGAATGGTTAGTTGGAGTGCGGACGAGTAAGGGTGGAAGAAAGAACGGGAGGATTTGAAAGGGCGTCTGGCGATTGGAGCGATATCTGCGGGGAAAAAGGCGAAGCGAGTCGGAGAAGGAAAAGAGAGGCGAGATTTATGTGCTTAATTTTTTATCCGGCCGCGGAGGACGGGCAGAACAAGAGGCCTATTCCTGCGAGCATTGTGGGAGTTTTTGGCAAAGTCGATGTAAATGTAAATCGCCGTGGGAATGACAGAGGGGCGAGGAGAACGAGATGGAGGAGAAAGGGGCAGAAAGGGTAAGGAAGAGGGGCGAGGGGCCATATGGGCGTGGCGGAGATAAAGGGGAGGGATTTGGTCGTGGGAAGAAAGAGCAGGGGTGTGCAGGGAGTGGGGATGTGGCGATGGTGAGAGTGGCGTGTGGATGGAGTGTATTAGTGAGTTACTAGTTAGGAGTGGGATAGATGCGTGCCGGAGAGTGATGGTGGGGTGAGAGGCGGAAGGTGACAATTTGTGGGGGACATGGAGGTACTAAACCATGTTATCTGTTCGCTGTACGGAATATAATCGCGAGGGCAATAAATATCTTTGTGTGGCGTGGTCCAACGATAAACGCAATTATGTGATACCATTTGCTCAGCGATAGACCAGCTAAAGGGTTCACTCCATGCATGTACTTAGAATAATTTCCTTTCCTTTTATATCAGAGGAGCTAAAAATTGATTTAAAATACGTTAAAAACTAGTTCCATAGGCCCGCAGGCTATAAATTACGTTTCCTAGTCTCGTATTAAGAGAAATGTACTGAATTATAACATTGAATCCACTAACTAAATGGTAAACGTTTAGCTTAATAGCTAAATAATTTGATATGATATGTTAAACCGGAACAATTTCCCGTTTGCATACATTTAATCATGTTATCCTTATCGAAATAATTTTCTATAGAACACCGTCGAATCAAGGCTATGTATAATCAATAATACCATTTATTGAAATATTGTTATGTAGAAGCAATTTTACTTATCGTGATACATGTAGAAATATTTAATTGTAAAATTAAAAATTATTATTTGAATGTACAATAAATATAAGCAAAACATTGTACCTTTTCTCAGCCAAAATTATCTTTTAATTAATACATTGACAGAGAGGACAGTGAAATTACTTTAACTTTTAATAGAAGAACGTACATTAAATCTGTAATAAGCCTTAAAATATTAAACTATGATAGAAATTTGACGAAGAATTTAGGTTAATATTATTGCGGATTATCTCAATTAGCAATGTTATAAAAAAATAATTGAAGACCTCAAATTGTGGTCTACAAAATTTTATTTCTTAAAAATGTTCATATGATTTCAAAGGATAGTATGTAGAGTGCCAAATTTGTGCTACTAGCGCTAAAAAAATATATAAAACAATAGTAATGGCTTCAGTGAAGCTATACTGACCTGGGATGAAAACGAATTAACATCCAGGAATATATCCGGTAATTTAGGCAGTTCAATATTGATAATGCATTATATTTAAAAAAAAAATCGCAATTTAATGAAAATTTAATCCTTAAAGATTCTGTTTGGGGACAGAAAAACTTAAATGAATTCTATTTATTTATAGATTTTATAGTTAACCTAATACCAAACTTCATAACACTTCATATTTTGAATTAATTATTTATCAGTTAAGTGGAACTAAAACTCGTTTCACTCTCAATGCAGTCTAAATATGAGGAACTGGAAATATCAAGAGAAATGAAATGTCAACTTCTCGCTTGCTCTTCTCTAGCTATAGTGTTGGCATGGTTAAAATTGGTATATGGGGTTGAAAAATATGAACTCCGAAATCGACCAAGTCGACCGTGAGTTACAGAGCGCGGGATTGCGGGAATGAATCGGAAATTCGTAATTTCGCGGGGGGGAAGAAGCGTGTATGAGGGAGTGAGAGAGAGAGAGAGAAACGTCTTCGGAAGACAAAAACGACACATGGGCAAGGTTCTGGGGTGTCTTCATGGGCGGGTGGCGAGGAATGAGTGGGTGTGGGTGAGTTCGGCTCAAGGTGGAAGGGGATGGGCGGCGTGGGGAAAGAAAAACAGCTTCCTGTAGACGCGAGCCTCGCCGACGCATTGTCGTCTGCCATTGTTGGAATATCTCCAGGTCAGTGCGGGACGACGAGAGTGGACTCGATCCTCTACCACCCTCGCACCCTCTCTCTCTGATGGAGGGCACAGACGAAAGGGTTTCGGCCTCTTGTGAGAGAAGGGGTTGATGGGAAGGGATTTTGGGGTGGGCTGGTAGAAGATAGAGAGGGAGAGATAGGGAAAAGAAAATGGAAGAAGCGGAGTGTCAGTCGGAGATGGTGGGAGGGATTGGTGAAGAGAAGTCACTGGAATAATAAAAACGAGAAAAAGGGGGAATAGGCCAGGACCCGTGGGCTAAAAGATGTTGAGGATTGGTAGGGGGGGAGGATGAGGGTTGCTAAGTAAATAAAGGATTTTTTAAGAAAAGGGTTTTCTCGTCCGTCTGTGCGCTTTCCTCCGTTTCCTGCCCCGTCTGCCTCCCTGCCTCCTCCTACCCACCCTCTCGCAGTCTCCCTCCACACCCTCGGCCTAAACCCCCGGGGACCTTTCTGTCTCCCCCCCTTGCTGCAACCCTCTCTCCATTCACCCCCGTCCACATCCCTCCTCATGCAAGTCCTCCTTTCTTTTTCCTGCTCTCTCGGAATCTCCCGCTTTGTTGAAAAGAAAATGGAATTTTTTCGTTTTTGGAATTCTAGTGGCCGACGCGTATATGAAAAAGTTTCCGTAAATCTTTGATGTCTTTTCGCGGAGCAGGAATTCCTTTTTTTTTGTCCGTAGCAAAACTTTTTTGATTTCGACTCTAAGCGGTGAGGCAATGGTAATTATCGCAGTCCCCTTGATGTGGCCAACCCGAATTTCTATGAATAATATATGAAATGGGGGATCGACCGAAAGAATCAGTAGCTCTCGGATCTTGAATTGGAGCCGTGTCAACAACCAAAAGAGATGAAGGATATAAGCGGGGTCTATAAAGTAATGTCACAAGCCAAATCAAGTGGTACTTTGTAAATGAAACACAGAGTGATATTTTGAATAAAAGTCAATTGAATGTCTGTAGTTCTTTTTCACCCAAACATTTATGTTTAACTTCATCAAAATATACATATAGGTTAAATGTAGAGTACCTATGCAATATGGCATAATAACTAAACAGAGATCCGTACTCATAAAATCATTACCCTGTCAGGTTATATAATTATTCCTCAATGTTATTTAACTTGCTAGAAAGTTAATTCAAGGTGGCATTTTAATGTCCTGTATTAAAAATCACTTTGCTGATATCACGTTTATTTATTTAGAAAAAACTTTGAAGTTAATAATGCTATTGGTAAAGTTTTAAATTTATCATAGGAGAGAGGAATGGCTTTCGGGATGCTATTATAGGTTATATCCAGACCTCAGCAGAGTGAAGATAAAATGGGTAAAGGTTCCTCGCATATCAAGAGATACGTTATTTGACAACTAGAGCTTTCCTTAGATATGTGGATAGTATATTTTTCAGCTGAAATTATATGTATATTTTTTTGCTGAAGTTTTTCACATTTTTACAAAATTTTGTGCAAAAATACAAGGGTTCAACTCGTTTTTACTTTTAAAGCGACCCAGTTTAATTTGTCATTGAATCGTTATTCTGTCGTACCCACTCATAGCTCCTCTAAATATATAATTGAAGAGCTAATACTGACTTATTTGGAGCTTGGCAATCTCGATAAACAACAGCATAAAAGCCCCATGTTAGCACTATAATGATAGGCTTAGGAACATTCGTTTTATTGAATATATTCTAGAAATTGCAAACATGCGGCAGGTGGGGAAATTTTAAACATTCTTATCACTAGCTTGCATTCATGTCTAACTGATGCTGACAATCGGCCAAAAAAAACTTGATTCTATAGTATATAATATCTAGCCTAATGACCGCTCTTCTCTTCATGAAAAGATTAATGCTGCACTTATTAATTTCAGTCATAATTAGTCTTTTTCTGGAAAATTTAAATGAGCGCTTAAGGTATGGAAGTCCAAAGAAGGAAATAAAGACGGAGACCGGGCATTTTGTCCATGGAGTGCTAAAGGCTGTGATATAGGGTAGAACATTAGGTAAGTGAGGAAGGGCTTGGCAAAGGATAAGGATGCCAGACGGAGTGAAGGGGGAGAGAAAGTCAACGGAATCGATTACCTGTTTCTTTTAGTGTATTGTTTCAGGGAAATTTTCTTAGGCATGGCTAAGATTTGAAGATACGTGAATTCTGTGTCCATTTATAAATTTTCCTTAAAACCGTGGACTGACAAATTTGTGAATTTTTATAATTTGAATAGCTACACCTTCTTATTTAGAATTCTTATTTATACATACGATTATTTAAATTAAATGTTATTGCGTGCAATGCCATTATATGCTAAATCTATTTTTGGCGTACCCATCCATAAATAATATGAGTCATCATACTACCAACTTAATATGGAACGCCAGTTTCCTTAGGGCTGTTTACAGTTGAAGCGGATTACTTTTACATTGAAAACGTGAGACATTGAGAATGTTGAATAGTAAAAATAAATTCGAAGAAAAAAGTCTCTTTATTTGTCAAGTCGGAACCTTCTCAGACTACCTACGCATATCTCTATCAAATCTTAATCTACTTTTTCAATCATATGCTTTATGGCAACATGTTGGCTTCAAAAAGTGTTTCTAATTTTACAACGAAAACATGAACAATATTAAGTTTATTTTAAAATTTAAATTATAAACTGCGTGCATGAGTTTTATCTTGCAAAGATGATCATATTTAAATGTAAGATTTATTCATTAAAGCGATCCATTAACTAGCTAAGTTTGAAAAACTCTATTCCAATATGTAATCAATTTTTATTTGTGGAAATTTCCACATAAAATTAGTCGGTTAGCAGTTAAGCAGCAGCAAAGAAGGCAACAGACAAATGAGGTTTTTTGAGCAAATATTAGCTTTATTTACTATTCATTTCATTAGTTAATTTCTATTTTACTCTAAGAAAAAAAAGAAATTGATACAAGCTACGGATTAGCCTGTTCCGTACACTTTGTTCATTAGGAAAGTAATGTGCATCATTTTATTATGTCGCGACATCCCATGGTAGCGCGGTAAAACTGCGCTTGGGAAATGTGATGTGAGGTCTGCACTTTCAACACTGTTCATTGCTAGTTTACTCCAAGCAGTCTGAGGGGTAAGGCGTACTTCCACTTCAAGTGTGCCTTTTGACTCTCCTACACAACGCGATGGAGCGCCCAGCTACACGCCACATGCCCCTAGCCACACGTGCTTCATCGTTATCAGCTTCCTAGCCCGGAGCACCACCTCGATGGTCCCGGAGCCCTCTTACAGTCCCGACTTGGGTCGGTGGGACTTTTTTTTGTTTCCCAAACTGAAGAGAGAGTTGAAAGAAATGCATTGGGAGACCGTGGAAAATATCCAAGAGCAGGTTACAACGTTCCTCAGAGACATCCCCGTCGTTGAGTTTCAGCGTGTCTTACAGGCATGGCAGACACGTCTCCACAAGAGTATCGATGCAGCGGTACAGAATTTTGAAAAAATTTAAGCATTTGTACAAATACGATCAATAAATCTATTTTTTCGGAGAATACGTATTACTTTTTGTCGATCCTATGAATGAGACGAATTGGAATTGAAGGTACATGGAATTGGAGGTACAACAGTTAAGGGAAAGTTACTATAATGCTGACTTACTTAACAACAATTACATGTGCGTACTAGGAAATGTTTTCGATTTTAGGGTTATTAAAGGTAGCGAAACGAAGTTACATGTACACCATGGCTTTCTAGGTTTTGTTCTTTTGCGATTCCCCAGATGACGCTTAATGGTACCAATTACGACGAAATGTTGAACTTATTCTGACGTAAATCTAATCAGAAAGCCAGTGAAAGTATGATGCTCTTTACTATTCACACTGGAGTTTTTGTAGACTACCTTGAATTATTTAGTTAGGTTACTTTTGTATAAGTATCAAACTATCTCAGATCTGATGATAACATTGCCAATGTAAATTAACAATTACCTGAAATGAAAGAGAAGTCTGGAATACTATCAAATAAATGAAAATCCCGTCCATTGACTTTAAGGGCAATTAAAAATATACATTATGACTTTCACATTGTGTGAAAACTACGAGTAGTCAATTGCAACAATTTCAGAGTGTAAAAATCGTCCACCTTGACCGCGATTCGAACCCGGATCCCTCGATGTCCGGCCGAGTGCTTTAGCCAGTTAAGCTATCAAGGCGTCCTCTTAAACTCTCGTCGAGGCATCGAGACAATCAACATCGAGGGATCCGGGTTCGAATCCCGGTCAAGGCGAATGATTTTTACACTCTGAAATTGTTGCAATGAAATGCATGTAAGTGGTTGACTCCGTTAAAAGCTAATGTTGCGTTGTCTCCTGCAGTTTCTTGAAATTTGTCACAAGCAGTCCATTTTGGTTTCTTCCAGATTGCAATAACCCGAATAAAGATTTTTTCAGTTTAATAATTATGTACACGCGACTGTTAATTTTCATTCCCTGTTTTTATTTCTCTACTATTTGTTTGCCATCGGCCACGTCATACTTTTATTCCCTCCCAGTATTATCCCATTTAACCGCCAACTTATTATGTCCCAACAAGCTCTAACTTGAATGCCTTATTTATATTTATTTATCGACTTAATTGGTTAAGATTGAGACTAATAGTCCCTTCCAGCACCTGACGCTTAAACATGATATTGAAAACAATTACATGCACTAAAGATATAGGTAAAAAAAATTCCACCCAGGCTGGAATGGAACCCGCAACATTTAGGTTGGCTACGCGAGGGCGTTACCCTGCCGCCGGCTAAAATGAGGGAAATTAAATGACGAGAAAAGAGAGACAACACAGGAGGTAGGAAGAGGTTTGGCGTTCCCTCATCGTGTTCTCCCCCAGTCAAAATGCTAGAAGAAAAATATATACACAATCGTATAAACTTGTATGCTTATTAGTATTTGTGGTATTTGCAATTGCGCTCGTACAAGAGATTTTTCACTAGTTCAACGAAATAATTACGCACACATAACTAAGCAATGTACTAATTGAAAAGGCATGTTTGTTGTGGCATTCATTGTTCAAAAATACTCTTTTGCATTTACAGGAAGTTTACTAGTAGTCTTGGCAGGCAAAGTTCTTCGCGCTAATGAAACCATAAGAGATATTTTGGTCAGCGGCGGTGCTTTTGATATGCTGTACGTAGAAATAACAGGTAAAGTGATGACAGGGTAATGAATTCTTAGAAAAACAGCTGCTGTTTCATTTTCAGTTGGAACCTGAAAACAGATTTCTAAAAAGTAACAAAAAGTAGTTGCTGTGTGGATAGCTGGCTAAAGAGAGGTGGTTCAAATTTCATTGGGCCAAAGTACATAAAATTTGACACATCAACTTCGTTTGGGGGGTCAAGAAGGAAGAAGACTATTACAAAGTGTGAGAACTCATGCCAGAAGTATATCCCTTAAGAGAATATAAAATAGAATTTCAAAAGGTAATATACAAAACGCGATATGGTGCGGCCTGTTCATTTATAATAATTTTCTTGCTTTTCGTTACGGTGATCCGATTTTATCGGTTGATCTTATTCTCAGCTCAGTCATTCTCCTTTCATATCCCTCTCAGTCCATGCAGTTTAGAGATAGGGGAGGTATGCAGTAAAACCGTCCTCTTCACAGCGTCCCAAAATGCTTCTTCTCTAATCATTTGGACGGAAAGAAGTGTTGAAAAAGACGACGGGAGACGATTTCTTTGATTGTTTCTTAATTCATTTAGAGTTTATCGTTTTTCCCTGTTCCCTCTCCATGTTGGAGAAGGGATAAGGTATGGGTACGGTACGGAAATGATAAAGGGAATTCAAAATAAAGGGTTTCATTAACTATTTTCTGACCTTAAACATTTGTTGTTTGTGATGTCTTGGAATGATTCTGCAAGCAACAAATGTTTAGAAACCTTAAGGGTATACACGTCTGGAATTTGGAAAGATAAACTAAATACAGAATGATTTTATCTTTCTTCAATTCTACATCATCAGGTTTGAATTACCGTATTTATGTCGAAGTATATTACTGGACTTCATCCATTATGTAAATCTCACATCTATGAACGTATAAGAATATTGAGTATAATCTCAAAGTTAGAGTGAAAAATAAAAGTACTACGACTATCCGTTTTTACATTTGATCTCATTCTTGCTAATTTAAGGGAGAAATCTTTTTAGATAATTTTTGATGATCATTTCTTAATGTATGATCCGTGTTACGCGGTAAACGTATGGATAGACGTTACGAGTACTGACTGAGTTCCGGAGGACGCCTCGGCGAACCCACGCTGTGTGACTTTCGTTGACCAGATCTTCATCGGAAACCATAGACAGCTCAGAGAAGGGATCTGGATGCTCTACTCTGACGGATGAATTTTACATGGTGTTGATTTTAATATAAGGTGAGCTCTACCCTTACCTATCAAACCGGCCTTCGGGTTAATCTCTGTAGTAGTTAATACCCTTGAAACATAATCCCACGCAGCTTCACGCAGCTCTCCTTTCCACTATAATGTCATATAATTATTTTAGTCATAATTTCGCCTCCTTCTCTTAATTTTATGCAGTTTATTCTTAGATATGTATATTATACGAATGTATATTATTTTCATTTATATCACTCAGAGTTGTCTTTTGTATTTCATTCTTTCACTGTACTTTCCATTATGTTCTCAATGGAATAGAATGATAAACAGCCCATAAATGTATTTAAAATACACTTTTGATAGTAAATTAACAACTGTTTTTAATGAATCATTTATAGCACTCCTTTTGTAACAATGAAAAGTGTTAAATATTTTTTGATGAATACTTCCAAGGAAACTTGTACGCACGTATTATATAACTCTACCCTGCGTAGTTTCTTAATGTGCCCTGAAGTTAATACAAAGTGGTGACGTAAACAACTGTAGTTCAGTTAAATTTTAGAGGTTACTTATCAATTGTTTCTATTTCAATTTATTGCTTTTTCTGAAAATTAAAAGGTAATATTTAATACTACGTCTAATTCAATGATAAATTGTTTTAATATCACGGCAATTAATCTTCCTGGAGAAATTAAAGTTTAATCATGAGTAAAAATAGTGTAATATTTAAAACAATTTTAGGCAACATACCCAAAATCACCAAGTGACACACGGCATGACGATTAGTTTTACCTTAGCAATATACACAGATATATGTAGATGTTTTGTGCAGTTAATGTTCATGGCTATGGTAGTCTAGAAGTTATTTTACAAAGAGAACATACACAATCATTTTGAGAAGCAGAATATACTGATGGATTTAACATTTTATTCTCTCCCATGCACCCCGTCCTTTGTGTATCCAACGTGGCCTAATGCCATCGAAGCGTAAACATCGCACCGCGATTAATTCCAGTTAACCAAGCCCGGCGGTTAAGTCGAGATTCAAAATTCAGCGAGGCGCTCAGCGAAGGGACGAGCTGGTGGACAAAGGGAAGGCAATATCTCGCCTTGTGCCGACTAAGCGGGCGCAAATGAGCCGTGGCCCTTGGAAAACCCATTTGAAATGAACTACCTGAGCTAACGCTTCTCTTACTTTTGGAGCGTGCGCTCTAGCTTTCGCTTTTGGAGTGCATTCTGCTCACGTCCTCCTGTCACGGTCCAACCCTCGTCCTCTCTTATCCTTCCCAAACTCGCTGCCTCTATTCCCCTGCACTCTTCCATTCTCTCCCTAAAATAAAACACCTACGTCATCTTCATTCCCCTTTTTTTCCCATTTCAGGTTCCTCATATTCTGTTAACTATATACACGCTTTGGGAGTGATGATTACATGCATGCGTATGTATGTATGAAGTATGTGTGTGCGTGTATATATATATAATACCCTGCAAGCCATCGCAAGGGCGTCTGGCGGGGGGTGTTAGGTCACCACCCGTTAAAAGGAGCAAAACTACACCCACAGTGGCATATACATTCATGGAAAATCCTTTAGTTCTACACGCATGCAAATACATATACTATGATTTCCAAATAATTGGACCTTAGAATGCAGAAAGAAATTTATCCAATAGCGTGCAAGCTAAGATGATCTCATTATATAGTATATACGTAATATGAAAGTCTCACGAATGTGAATAATAATGTAAACGAAGAAGCGAGATACCTCGAATCTTTTTTTCCAATATTTCGAGAAGCGAGATATCTCGAATCGAACTCTTGTGTTTAGGAGGGATTAAATATAACCTCCAATACTCTATATACCTACAAATGCTCATGGCCGATTAGCTTCACTTCAGAAGAAAGTATGATTAAATCACCGTTCTAATTTGCCCTGCAAGATAATCTTTCATTCCAAACGGGTCTCTTGTCCCAAGAAGGAATTTTGAAGTCTACTTTTGAATCTACAAATAGAATGGGTAGACTTAGAGCCGCGTCCAATATTCTCGCAAGTCAATACAAAAACTCAAACCAAATTTGTTCAGAAAAATAGTTCTTGCAGCAAGTCCTCTAGGTCTGTCCTCGAGTTCAGGTTTTGTTGGCCATGAATTCAGTTTGTTAGATTATTCTGTGACATTTCTCTTTATTCTTAAAAGGAATTAAAACTGCACCCCAAAGATTTCCTAAATCAGATCAGGGCAAGGAAGGGAAGCGTCCCCATGTGTAACAAGGGTTATACCGCGTCAATCAAGACAATACTAATTTATAAACTATGCTATTGACCCAATTACTTCTAATATAAAGTTCATTCTATCGATAACAGATGTAATTATTTCTCACTGTTCCATGAACTACGTTATTTATCCCAGAAGGTTCGTCATTTTCTTTGACAGCTGGAAGGAGAGTAAAATGTTCTTAATGCAAAACTTAATTAATTAGAGTAATCTTAATTAATTATGCAAAAATTTCTTCAATACAAAGTTTTGAGGATTTAATTCCTGATGACTTGCATCGATATTTGCACTTACCGTATGGTTGCAATTTTAGATACCTGCATTCATGCGTACTCAGTTGCTAACGAAAGAACGACACACTATATATTTTCTTTGATCCATTTCATCAGGTTTATTTATCAAATAAGGTATTGATATAAATTTATATTTTCTTCGATAGCAATTGTGAAATTTAAATATATGTAACACTAGTTTCCTAAAAAAACTAAGGAATATATGTTACGCAGAATATTTTTGTTTTCTGAATTGGATTCAGGAGCAATTATATCATGAAACACGATTAAAAATGTTAAAGGTCTTAAGTTTTTAGGGGAATATTTTCAAATAACCATTACGAGCCTAAGTCTATGCGTATAATACGTGCTTATACTGTTACTCGTATAATAAAAAGATTGGTAAACTGTCTCTTGGTTGATGATCCACCCCAAGTGGGTGGTTCTCACCATGAACTGGTAAAAGCTACTTAATGTGAACAATGTATTATTATGTGAAGCTTTAATTCACTTTTCAATTGATGTTCCGCAAGAACATAATTGCAGTATTACTGTGCTCATAGCTGCATTAGTACATTCTGTTAAAAGGAACTGTCAAAGCAATTTAAAGGACAGTCATAAACACGGAAGTCCCTTAGTGTGCATTACTATTGCGTCATTTAAATTGTTGTCCTCTATAAAACATTAAATCTGTTAAGTACGAAGACTGTTCAAGAAGCTCCATAACACTTTGGATGACGCCCGCACTTGCTAGTTATTTTTTAATCCGAGTGAAGACGTTGTTGCCGCGGAAACTTTTTAAATAACCGACTTTAACCATTTTTCTATATCTAGTGTTGTTGATTAGGTACGGCCGTTTCTGTGAAGGAGTGATCGTATAGTGCAGTGAAAAGTCGGCCCGTAGAAATGAGCTCTTTGAAGAAGTAGCGTTGTTCTGTGAAATTGTGTGTGGAACTCTGCAAATCCGTCACGGAAACTTTTGAGTTGATTATCAAGGCTTATGGTTAGATAGCTATGAAATGTCCCGCGTGCTATGAATATTTTACCAAGTTCAAAAAGGGGCGGAAATCAGACTACGAGCGTTCTGGAAGGTCATCAATGTGGACTGAAGAACCCCCCCATTGAGAAAGTGACGGATCCCTTTGGTGTAAATCGCTGTTTGACACTCAGCAAACTTTCAAGAGGGTGTAGCATCTCA
Source organism: Hetaerina titia (assembly GCA_037158775.1). Classification (NCBI taxonomy): domain Eukaryota; kingdom Metazoa; phylum Arthropoda; class Insecta; order Odonata; family Calopterygidae; genus Hetaerina; species Hetaerina titia. The sequence goes on from CM073770.1 coordinate 36,473,702, forward strand.
GTTCGGCATTGGTTCATTCTATGAACTTCTGACTGAAAAATTGAGGATGCATCGAGTCATTGCCAAATTCGTCCCTCGTCTAATGGCAGTAGACCAGAAATAACGACTTCAAATCTATCAGGAACTATTTGATCGAGCTGAACAGGATAAAACCTACTTGTCCAAGATAATGACAGGTGAAGAGTTATGGGTTTATGGATATAACATCGAAACAAAAGCGCAATCAAGCGGATTGGTGAAACATCTCCCCGCCTATTACGCCCGCGATTATCTCAGATTGAAGCCGCAAGTCTAAATACAGTTTCCTTATAATAACTTCATGATTAATCTATGGAATTAAATATACTGCCTCTATAGGTATGGTCCCAATATTAAATTGCTAACGAATGATTCTTTAAAAGTTAAATGTATATTCAGTCATAAAATTCGTTCAGCATTATCTTTCCCCCATTTCTTGGGAATACTCAATTCTAGCCTAATGAGACTAAGTAAGCTCAGAGGCGGAAAAAATCTTCACCAATACACATGGTGGACGTTAATACTATCCTACTAAAAGTTAGTAGCCTAAATATTAAACAACTAATTGTAAAAAAATATAGCATTAAAAATAATAAAAAACACAGTATTTGGAATTTGATTTTTACTCTTTGTAATTGATGAATTTTAATGCGCATTAGCGGATGACTCCATTATAAGTTACTGCCGCGGCATCTCACGCAGATTCTTTGAATTTTTCAAAGGTAAACATCTCAGTTTAAGGATGACGAACCTTTTGGCATTGAGTGCCAGAGTTAATGTCCGTCATAAGAGTATAAATGTATTCTTGGTTCACGTGCCCACTCATCGAGTGATCACTGTGGAATTGCCCGTAGTACCCTCTCAGCTCTGAGTGCCACTCTGACCACGTATGCGTACTCTTTTAAGTTTGGCTTTAACCCCCTGGACTGTTGCGTAACGCACCCGGCAACGAACACCTGTAACATTTTATGTACGGTAGTTCGCCATATCATCTTTTTGAAAGTCCCCCAAATTTCGGAGTGTAAGAGAACACCTCGGACCAGAAGCATTCGGCCGGATATCGAATGATCCCGTTCGAATTCTGATCCATGAAAATTATATTTAAGCATTGGAATTTTTGCATCGGTTAATGTACTTATTTTTAACAACGTATGGGATCACCACATTTCATTGAAATTCTAACTGAACGTATTTCGAAGGATATGCGTACACACCACTGTCTGTAAGTGCTACAACAGCACCCTACTCATTGTTGAATTACGGCTGTTATAACTCCACTCATACATAATCCAATACTAATGTCTAATTAAATCCTACTAGGAGAAATGATCTTCTATCTTGTTATCATAGATTTTCCATGATTTAGGGCAATATTTACAAAGCCTTAAAAACGATGGCATCAAAGAATCATGAAAACACAAAAATACAGTCGAAGTTTATTTTCACAAATGATATTAGAGCTACCAATCTTTGTTAACCTCTAACATACTTCTTGCCAAGACCAATACGGCATATAATTTAAAGTCAAGGCAGGGGCACAGCTCCTTCCCCTCAGGTTTCCCAGGAATCTCATAACTTTTATTCGATTGTCTACGGTTTATGATAGATTTTTGATGGACATTGATTGACCTTGCCTACATTTTTCATTTTAAGAAAGTTCGCAGGATAGGAAAAATCACACGGCTCGGGGGAATCTGAGGATAATAACCGTCACCAGACTACAAATCAATCCATACATTTTCAAACCCAATCAACACATACAAATACAAATCAATCCCTACATGGTTTTAGCCACTGGCCTGCAATGTTATGAACGTTGTTGTTATTATTATAGGTAATCTACAATCGAAGAATGTACATTCGTTGCATAACGGTACCAAGATAAGTTTCTTTTCCTATCTCAACAAAATGAAACCTGACTTCCTAGGTATCAATTAACCCTTTTTAAATTTCTCGTACTTCCTTCTTCCTTTTATTTCGTTCAACACGATCATTCTTTTCATCCCCTCTTCCTCTCTTGCCTTATGTTCTCTTTGTCACAGTCTTCAACATCCTAAAGCCAATCAGAATGCTCTGCATCCACCCTTCCTACCGTCTTTGCCCAATATTTTCTTCTCGTCCCTCACCACGCCCAGTAGTTCTTCATTTATTTTCCTTTCTGTTAGTTTCGCCCTTTCCATCCTTTCCCGTCCCTACATTTCAAAAGCCTCCTATTAATGCTTATCATCTTGTTTTGACGACCAATCTCTTGCTTTACATTCAATTTTATAAAATCAGTAAGCCCGTATTTATATACGGCATTGCATAAAGTATGTGCAGCGACCAAATATTAATAGTGCTGCTTCTCCTTCAAATCCGGATTCAGAGACAGCATTACTAAAAGTCGTTGTGTGAGAGATGCCTTTGTTGCAAATGACATGTAATATTAAATCCACGTTCTCAGATTAATCTACAAAAGATATAAAAAGTAGGAAGGTAGGCTCAAGGAGATATAGGTATAAATATTCGTTCTCTCTTCCGACAATAAGGAACCATAATAGTATGAGATCAAAGTCATATTATGACTTTGCTGAATCATGCTGATGAAAAAAGCTGAATTACAAATAAGGACAATATTAAATGCTGCATAGGCATCTGGTACATTCGTAAGTGCATGTACTTGTGTATTTTTGTTGCTTGCACATTTTCTTGCATGTGAGAAATTGAAAATGGGGTTTGCATAACTACTCATTTGTGGGTGCGTGCACTGAAAATTTTTCTTTTTTACATTTAATTGTATCCTATTTTAACGTTGGTGCCCTGATTCCCACGCTATAACACCTTTTAATCAATCATGGAGGTTGTGTAGATGTAGATGTATATCGGACGAGTGCCATCCTATAAAAGGTTTAAAATCTTCTTTACATGGAATATGCTGGTTAAGGGATACATGTGGTGCTTTTATATAATAAGGAGCATTAATTTGACAGTATGCGCGTCTTCGATTCTCAGAATAGCTCTTTAGAAGAAAATGACTAAGTGATAAATTTTATTTTATATTGCCAAGATTACACACGTAACACACTTTTTACTGATTGCACAGGATTTTTAGGTGAATTTCTATATGTAAAAATTTTATGCACATTTATTTAAATGAAAAACAAACGAAAATGAGAATGAACATATAAAATATAGAATAATATTTGAAAAATGTTGTGGGAGAACCATTTGACCGATGAGGATCCTCTCTAAAAATACTTCATTACCCTTGGGGGTAGAATCAAACCAATTAGATTAGGGTATTTTACTTGCAGATTCGAAAACATTTAGTCATAGATGTATCCGTGAGTTAGCCATGTAGAAGGTTGCATGACATAAGCGCTGGAAGACTTGTGAAAGAGAAAAGACTACTTTATCTATGGTGCAGCACAGTTACGTCCATGTTCTTAATCTCTCTCTGTTATTCTTTTGTTTTTCCCCTTCACTTAATTCCTGTCCCATTTCTTTATCCTTGTCTTCAAATTCCCTCTCTCTCATACGTCATATTCCACCCGCCTTCCCTCACACCCTCCCTCGTTTACCCATTCCAATTGCCCTCTCCACTGTCTTTCTATCCTTGGCACCTCCTTGCGAAGTGGCGCCTTCCTTCCTCTCGTGACCCAGGCCAACTCATAACGTGGCCCTCCCCCTCACTGCATACACGCGTATTTCACTTGCTGTTCTCCCTCCGCATCGCCTTCTCTCCCAGAAAGCTCACGCCATCCCTCTCCCTCTATCATTGTCTGTCCCTTTTCTCTCTTTGCCAATGAATCTTTACCTTCTCTGTAACATAACAAAACCCTTGCGACGCTTAGTTAGGATTCTTAATTTCTCTATGAGGTATGGATTAGATGGTTAAGTTGGAAAGAGCACAAGCGACCACTATGCGATATAAGCTGATTCACTCTCAACGTAGACTAGTTTCAATTTACTGCTTTCAGCACGAACTTTCCCTAATAACTAGTTTCACGAAACGCAATTACACGACCCATTATTTTCTATTTATTTTTCGGTGCCTAGAGAGTCCTTTTTTTTGATAAATCACCAAAGATACAATACTAACGCTAATTTACTCATTTGGCGAGGTAACCAACTAATAAAAAGTTATTTTGCTCAAAATAAGTCCATTAATGAAAGCACTGAGTTCAGCAAGATAAAGAGTTTACTTCAGCTTCTGATCATGCCACATATACATGTATGTATATAGTTGATTCGATAAAAAGTTCAAAATTAAAAGATGGATAAAAAAAATTACAAAATATTTATTTGATTGATGATCCTCATAATGAGAAAATTATTGACTCCATTAAAGACAATTTGACATATCTTCCAATGTTTATTATGAATATGAAATATATGTTAACCTAAAAATAATCCCAATAGGACAAATTACATATTGGTTGACATTTTCGCCGAACATTGTCGTTGTCATGACGAAATTATTGCATAAATTTGTTATTTATTTTTAATTGTATTGTACCCGTGATATTAAAAAAGTGTTCAAATTATTTTTAAAAATATAACTAATAATCAAACTACACATGTTTTCCATAAAAGTTTAAATTTATTCTCCTTCATTTAAGTATTAGCCTCGTTTCAAAACCGCTCAAAACTACAGCGACGAAGACTACATACATAGACATATACATTTCCTAAAGAAAGAAGAATTTTAGAATAATATCGATTATGGTGTAAAGAAATCACTCAAGAGATTTTTTGTGGTCGACAAGAATTCATTCAACCCGTATTCAAACTACAAATACTATATTGTTAGAATTAATCCTAAAAATTCATAACAATGGTTCTGAAATACTATAACAATCAATGGCTTGCGTTTTTATGATTTAGAATTACATACGTTTTTTTTAGATTAGAAAAATTAGATACACTTTTTGGAGCATTAAAATGCCTCTTCATGTGCAAACAATTAGTGCGTTGTATCACAACAGTTAAGAAAACTGTCTGATGGAATGTAATTACACGGGTTTTGGTGGAATTCGAGCCCCACCCGAGGAGTTGTGTTATTCATTGGCCAGCTTGGTTCAAATTCTCGGACGGGTGTGGGGAAAAGAGTTTATCACTCCTTAAAGAAAAACTGTTGAAACTAATTACTTGCGAGGGAGAGTGGATAGCTTCTATTTTCTACGCCGATTCCCTCCCCTTCATCTCAAGGGCCATGTTTGAATGTGGTTGGAGCTCATTCTCAGAGTTGTTTAAAGCGTGCGAGGCGTGAAAAAAAGGATCTCCTTCGTCGGAACTCGTCTTTCGCGTAATCTCGAATGAGAATCGGGTAAATGGGGCTCTTCAGCTTTTCTTTTAATTAAGGAAGCTTGGCTGAAGAGTTTCACATTAGTCGAAGAATTGAACGAGTGCTGATCCGTGAGGAATTCCACGTTTATTTTTCATTAAATTCCACACGGACGGATCTTAAAACACTTGGCCAGGATTTTACATCACCCACGTAGTTTTTAAAAATATTTTAATTCGATTTAATATAGAAAATACTGATTAGAACTTTACACTATCAGCTTATTACACAGTATATACTGATGATCTGGTAGGCATCTCTAATAAATCGAGATAATTGATCGAAAAAAATTCCACTTTTAGTTCTACAAAAATTTGTAAGAAAATGATCTCTTGAAAAGAATCTTTCATCATATTCTTTGGATATGTTAAAGAATTGTGGGCTCCCAATTTATTCGAAATAATGCTTAAGAAAGGAACCACCAAACTGAGGTTGTATTGTATTAACTTAAACCGAAGATGTAAGATGATGTACCGAAGGTGCGAGATGGTGAAATTCGCTCGTAAATGAAAATATCACAAAAAGTTAAACCAATAAAGTTTCTGATCTTAAAAGAATGCCTCTGGGTAGTCGATTTGAATTATGTCACAGCTTTATTTTTAAATATTGTAAATGACTTTCTGCTATAAATGAATATTTTTATCCCCTCCAACATGAATGGTCCTTATTTTACATGATTTCACATAATCATTACGTGTAAAGATCGCTAAATTCAGATTATTTACTTCTGATAAATAATGACTATCATCCATACATCATATTCTATTGAGCGCAATTTAATACTTGTAACAAAAAAATTAATATGGAATTTGTAAATCGATCAATTTATTTTCTCCATTTTGACTTCTACTAAAATGTAAAAAGATTTAAAATTAGATGTTTTTTCAATGGCAAAGTATTAGGCGTCGGCCATATTAAAATGAAAGAAAAAAAACATTAGTTACTTCGACATGCACGGTTTCTCTTTAAATGTGCTAAGATAATTTGATTTAGACATGATAAAACTATTTAAAACATGATAATAATATTTTTTCCGACCTATTTTGAAGATGAATATCTATTTATAATTGCATAATATTTAAATTTTATTGTTCCTGTTACTTCATTAAATTATTTTTTGGTGCACATATTGGTATAATTCATTTATGGGTTTTCATTTTTACATTCATTCATCTAGTTCAACCATTGGGTTTTTATTTACAGTTGCGGCGTAGCAAGACGAAAGTATTATATAGAGTTGCCGTATTCTCTATGCCACTGATACACTTGGCATTCCTACCCTGAATTTAAGTAAATTTGAAGTCCAATTCCCTTACAACTGAAAAAGCATACGTGCGCCAGTTTTTCTTGTTTCCCGTCAGAACACCGTGTCCTGAAAGCTTTTTCCCTACGATGTCCCAAAAGTAATATGTCGTTCATTTCGCCGAAACGACATTTTCGGAGCACTTTGGTTCCGCTTCCTAAGGTAATACTTTGATATTACCGCCGTTTATTTTGTTGTATACCCCATCTCTTCGATATATATATATACATTACGCCCACCGCAGAAAATGTGCGGAGTTTGGTATATTCTTCGCCTACTTTCTTTTGCTGAAGGAAAGAAGAGCGAAGGCAGTGGGATAGGAAAACTGAAAACTCAATCTTAGGATTTAGTTTCCTCACACGGTGAGAAATTTCATGGGTTCAGAAGATAAAAATCGCTATGATTTAGTTAGAAATTGATCGGACCCTCGTAAGTCGGGACTCTGAATTTTTTCCTATATGACATATAAGGTTTGTATAAAAAGTATCGGAAAAATAGATATATTTCAGATGTTGTTACAATACCTCGAAATGCTTCAAATTACATCCCTTGAGTGTCGATATACTTTTTCCAGGTGTTTTTCCACGACTCCAAGGCTCCCTGGTAGGCGAATTCCGGAAGGTCCATAAGAGTACGCGCCCTAGCTACTTTGACGGCACTTAAGGTTGCGCTAATTCAAAGTAATGGTTTGAAAAGCGTTTCGTGCTTAATTTAAAGTCCTTAATCCAAAAGAGTTTTTGTGTGCGCCAACAACTAAGATAATTCAAGACTAGCATAATACCCACAGTTCAAAGGCTTCTTGTCTCAATATAATGATCCCGACGTAATAATCGATGGATATTTCAATGTCCCATTTATTGATTGGAGCACATATAGTATTCAAACGGGTGGTAAAAATAAAGATATCTGCGAGTTGCTATTGAATTTTTTACATTGAAATCCTTGAATTAACTTATCATTTCACCAACTAGGCGTTAATATTCTTGATTCATTAAAGAAGAATATGCCCAAAAAAGTGTTAACTATACAAACTACATAAGAAATTAGTGACTACAGGGAAGTAAATTCTAAGTTTTTGCCTCATAAAATTAGAAGTAAGAAACTTATAAGAACAAATTTGATTTTTTTAAATGGGACTGTAATGACATAAAATGCGTGCTGCAATGTATATATAGTAAACACAGAAATACTGAGGATAACTGGAATTACTTCCTTCATATCACGCTCTCCGAAATCAACAAGTTTATTGCCAGAAAATGTATAAAAATTATCACAGAACCTAGATGGTACAACTGGGATATTAGAAAGGCATTACGACGTCAAAGGCTATGTCACATCAAGATGAAAAATATTAGTAATGATATTTCTAGCAACGAAAGAAGTAAAATCACTTATGATTACAAGATATCTTGGACGAATGTCAAGAGAGAATTTTGTAAAGAGTTTAGCAACTTCAAAAAGAAAAGATTAGCGGAAAATTTGAAATTGAGTCCAAAAGCATTTTGGTCTGGTCAGAGAGGTTCAGGGAAATAAGTCAACTGTTAATTCACTCAAAAGTGATAAAGACTAAGGCTTCAGTCAAAGCATCTTCACAAATATCTTACAGAATACGCCCGATAGCTAACCAGATCCTGCCAGCCAAACGACATTCCAAAATTTAAATCTCTTAGTAATGAGATATAAAATTTGCTGGAAATTTTTAGCCTAATAAATTCTCCGGGCTCGTTTAAGGGTTCTTCGTCAAAGAATTGGTTGGTATTTTTCGTATTTTTATGGGACTAGCTTCGGATGTAGTAACTATATTTGAGAAGTCGCTATTAGATCACAATGTTCTCAGAGATTTGACAACATCTAACGTAACATCAATATTAAAAATAAGAGGCAAGGAGGAACCGAGAAATTGCAGACCTATTCCTCTAACATCTATGCAAGGTAATGGAACATATACAAACGTATTTGCCAGTTCGATCGTGACACACCTAGATAGTCGGGAGTTATTGATAAAAAAGAGCACGGTTTTGCGAAAGAGTAGACCTGGTGAGACACAACATGCCCTTTTAGTTCATGATAATATTATTTAGGGAGAGAGCAATATTACAATGGACGCGGTGTTTCTAGATTTTAAGAAAGTCTTTGAAAAAGTACCTCATAGTGAACATTTCAAAAAAGCTAAAAGCATTTTGTCATAGATGTAAATATCCTCGATTGGATTTAAAAATTTTGAATGGTCGGGGGCAAAGAGTAGGAAACAAAATGGTGACCTCTCCAGAGTGAAACATATATGGGAATATCTGTTCTAGCTAACAAAATTTAGAATTTATTAGAAGTGTACGGGGGAAATATGATGAAAAAGATAAAGGAAAATGTTATTTGTCTTGTTAGGTGTGTTATTTGGCTGGTTGGGCCTCATTCAGAATATGCCGCTAGTATATGGGATCCTCACAAATTTGGATTGATTGCCACATTGGATCGCATGCAGTGTAGGGGAAATAGACTTTTCAAACGTTGTTATGATAAACTTAGCTGCGTATCCAACATCTTGGAGTAGCTAGGCTGTAAATTAATCACAGAGCGAATGTAGCTTTCAAAGCAGTTTTTTGAGAAAAATGATTCCCTTTTAATCCTTACCCTAATGCATTCGATTAGGTAGCACTCCTCTTCAGAGGACCTGGTAGGTCTGGTGTCCACCAGGCTGATTTTTACGATCTAAACTATGATTGCCTCTGGTAAAGCTGCTATTTCACAAGAAAATATCAACCACACTTTCATTAAAAGTTGCCATCAATTATGTTGATGATCATAAAGGGAAAACATTATTGAATAGAAATTGTTATCCACGGAGTTTTTTAATAATATAGGACACTAAGTCCAAAACCATAGAAAGTAAATAACAAGACTATTTATGCGTATGATATTGCATCCTCTTATTAAAAGCTGCAAAATATATCTATCAAATACAATATCAGTGGCAAGAAAGTTAGCTATTAACAGTGATAAGTTCTCGTTTTAAACAGAACAAAGTACAGAACTCCCAAGTAAAAAAACTAATACTTGTTTCTCTGGCGGGTCCTATGTCTGCTTAAATCCAAATATTTTTTCGGATAAAGATTATTAATTTCCTATTCTATTTTAGCAATGCAATTAAATTCGATCATCTATATTTCCACAACTTGAGCCTGATCAGCTGACATGGTCTTAAATTTTCTGGATTCGATCAAACCAACATAGTGAGGATTCCAGGCTTCCAAAATAATATAGTAGCAATTCCATAGAGGTAATTTTATTCTCACGATGTGTCATTTTGAATATTTTTCATATAAGCCAGTGTTTTAGTTAAAATTTTGAATACACTATTGAAAATTTTATGACTTAGCTTATAAAAATGGCTAACAATCAACCCTGTCCCTGGTAGATTGGACTTAAGCTATAAACGCGCCTTCAAACGGTCGCGAAACGTTAATTACGTTGCTTTAATTAAATATTCACAGGAAATTATCAATAGAACAGAACACGTACATATATTTGGGGTTCATAATTAATTTCCGGTTCTGTTTATTTCCATTTTCAAATGAATGGAAAAAATATGATGAATAATGCCTCGGTGAAACATTTTAAATGGAATTATAGATACGCATGGCTGGCAGTGAATTATATAAAAATATTGTTTATCACTTCATCGCGGTACCATCTGTTTTCTGTTAATTACATAATGGTATAAAAATTATGATAATATTTTAATATCTGCAGTTGGAGGTAATTATTGGGAACGAAAAAGTATAAACCGTATTAATCCAAAGGGAAGGGGGACATATAAATTGGATATATATTTGCACAAAAGCGGCTCCAGTTGTACTCAAACATAAAATATTCCACCTATATTGACTGAATACTTTAGATATATTCCTTACAAAACAGTTTCAAAAAATTACCGATGTATTTTAATAAAACTTGTTTCTATTACATATACAATATTGCGAAATTTAACTCAATGAAAAAATGAGAATGATATGGACTAATTAACCTCTTCCTACGTCACATAATGCTATGTAAAACAGTGGCTAAAATAATATTGAATAGTAAAATTAATATTTTGCCATTATTATCTATCATAATATGTATATGTACTAATTATTGTGTATTACCCTAAATGATTGCATTTATGCTTCTTACGCCTAGATGAGAAACTCCCCAAGTTTTGTTTTTAATATATCTCAAATACTTAATTTCAACCAACTGGATAACTAATAGCGTGATATGTGCTCATTGGGAGAGTCAAATCAAACATTTGCCATAGATAGCTTCAAATTCATGGAGTACGATAACACTATTTTTCATCATCAACTTTCCATGCCTAAATGAAAATTGTTTCCCAGAAACACTATAGCACACTGATTGTGTAAAAAATGTTTTTAGTTAAAAGTAAATATTATCTAACACCACGTGCTATGTTAAAATATCAATTTGTTGTCTTAAATAATGGGTTTTGGTTATTGTTCCCATTTTGTAATTGCTGCTCCCTTAATCTTTTTATATTCTGACATTTTTATTTCCTGTAATATATGATATTTGCTAACGGGTCTATGTCATAGTACATATGTTTATTCGGGTCCATGCCATAGCGCAGATTCACGGCTGATAGATGTCCATGACATGAAAAAGAAACGAATTTCTGCGCAAGTGGGCAGGAATACTATAATCTCCAACTACCTTCGTAGTTTAAGACCCACCTAATCAATAATAGCAACAGTACCAAGCTTACAGGCATCAGAGAATCAGGCACAGGAGCCCTACCTATCATGGACGTGGCCTTCGCGGGTGCGGCGATTCCGTGAGGCAATCAGGCCTTAGGAGATCAAGTAACAAATTTGAGACAACGTTTGGGTTCAGAGGAGGATACATCTCTCCAAGAATTCCTGATTTGGGGAAAACGCGGGGAATTACCTGACCACGAGCCCTCGATGAACTTGGACTCCTATCCGGAAAATAATAGTAATTTCGATCACTAATCGGGACCGGTATCCTCCTCCATTTCCGGATATAATGACAGCATCGGCCTTGCACCAAGTGCGTAGAAATACTTCAGTGTGGGACAACCATAATATCTGCCGTTCGTTAGTCGTTTGCACTGTCAGCGACGCCCCAGAATGACGTCATAAATAAACACTCCCAATAGAAATTCTTTCCTGCAGCCTTCTACCCTTACTTGCCTCGTTCCCCTCCCGCAACTTTGCTCAGGTGCGGGTGGGGAACGGAGATTCCGGATGGGGAGTATTAAGGAGAGTGTTAAGGCATTATCACTGGTGCTCTTCAGCGTATATGTTGAGGAAATGATTAAACCGTCATGGGAAGAACTGGAGGTAGGGATGAAAGTCGGAGGGGAATTCGTAAAATCGGTTAGGTTTGCTGATGACCAAGCATTAGTTGCTCAGTCAGCCAAGGGGTGCAAGCATTGTTGAGTGAATTGGAAATTCAGTGCAATATATATGGAATGAGAATCAATATTAATAAAACAAATGTTATGCCATTTTTCAGGAATAGAAAGCTAATTTAAACATTAAAATACGAGGGAAATAATAGAGCAGGTAGAAAAGTTTACGTATCTCGGAAGTGCTTTGGACCAACACAGTCAAAGTAGTAGGGACGTAAGGAGAAGAATTGCGCTAGGTAAGGAGTATTTCTCAAGGAGGAGGGATTTGATGACGGGGACGTTGAGTAGGGAGGTTTAGAAAAGACTCGTAAAATCTTTGATATGGAGCGTAGCTACTCTGTACGGTGCGGAAACGTGGTCTCTGAAGCAGAAGGATAGATGTAGATTGAAGGCTTTTGAAATGTGGGTGTGGAAAAGAATAGAGAAGGTGAAATAGACCGAAAGAAAAACAAATGAGGAAGTGATAGATATGGTGGGCGAGGAGATTGGTTTGTTGAGAGAAATACGATGGAGGCAGGAAAAATGGATGAAAGGCGTATTGAGCGGCAGTGAGATGTTGAAGACGGGAATAGAGAGGAGAGCGTTGGGCAAACGAGGAAAAGGCAGGAACAGGATAGGGATGTTGGGCGGGATGAAGGGAGGAAGGAAGTACACAGAGATGAAGAGGGACCTGACGTAGTAGGTTGCTGGATTGTGTTTTGTTTCGAGTAAAAAAATATTTATTTGGTACTTTTGTCCTTCCATAAACCTACCTTAACCGGTAGATCACTAAAAAAATATATGAATGCATGCATGTAAATACATAAATTTAATTCGAAAAATCAGTGGTTCAAATGATGGAAGTATTTTAGTGCTTGTGATCTGCTCGATTCCACCTCCCCACTCTCTATGTTTCTCTTTTATATGTGTTCCTATACCTTTCCTTGTATCTTTTGCTATGTGAATTAATATTTGTTCCCCATTGGCGAGTTTTTGTGTTTGAATAAATATACACGGAAGTAAGGGTAGCGGGCTGCAGGAAAGAACGACTATTGGGAGTGGTTATTGACGATGACAGTCTGGGGCGTCAGGGACTATGCAAACTCGAACGACAGGTATTACGGTCCCACACTGAAGAAATTTAACTGGTGCAAGGTCATCCTATCCGCAAATACAGGAGGAGGATGACCTTGCACCAGGTAAATTTCTTCAGTGTGGGACAACCGTAATATCGAAGGGAAAGGGATCGAAGTTGCTATCTTTTTCCGGACAGGAGTCCAAGTCCATTAGGGGCTCGTTGTCGGGCAGATCCCCGCGTTTTTTTCAAAACAGGATGTGTAGGAGAGGTGTATCCTCCTCTTGGCCCAAGAGTTAAGTGTCGCAAATTTGTTACTTGACTTCCTCAGGACAATAAAATTAGAGTGATTAATTGTAGAACAGATAGATTAAACATTTTTTTCACAAAAGATAGGGGATAATATTAAACATTGTTCGACCGGGGTAGGGTCGTGTGGGGGTAAAATGACTCTGGTTGTATTCATCTCCTGTCACACAACTTGGCGGAGGCTTGCAGCGTATACGTATATAAATAAATGATAAATAAATATGCAACTGATAATCATGCCCTATTGTATACACGTTACCTTATGGACATGCATGCTGATTGGAAACAGAACATATCACATACTGTGACTTTGTGGAACGTCCCTTCTCACCATAATCTGGCCATTCATTCAGGAAAGGTCGTATCAACTGTTTTGTACTCGCCAGAGCGGCTATGTATACTTCTTAAAGCTCAAAAATTGTATAAAATAAAACGTTAATATAATTGGATAAGCAATTTAAATGGACTCCACTTTTAGCGGCTTTAAATACAATATGTGGGTAGGTATAGTAATTAGGCATGTAATAAGTAGGCAAGTAAATACATCTTACCTCTTAATGTTAATTTTTATATGCCGGTTGATCCCTTAATGACGTATTTCAGCCGCTTGGTTTCAATTTCATTGTTACTAAGGAGTCCAAAAAATTAAAAAATATTTTTTGGGACGCAGCATTATCCTTATTCTAAACTAATCTCCTATTACTTGACAACTTAGTATTTCACATGACAATATCCTCCCTGGCCTCGAAATGGTTAGAAATAATATGCATGACTTGTGTAGGCCGCTGAAAGTCATGACTATGCTATCTTCTTTTATTGGCATTAGGGAGGAGTGGTTTTTATTCCTGACATTGTGATGTGCGTGCTTTGAAAAGTAGTGCTCCAGCGTGGACATTAGGCGCCTTCAGCTGTTTCCCCTAAATCCATTCTCGCGGCGTGGTAAACACGTGTGACCATTAAGTTATTTCAGAGAGGCGTAGGTACCGGCAATTTTTTCTTCGAAAGAGCAGAGCGCGAATAAGAGCTTTTGTACCGCTTTGGTCGTTATAATTTAGTTTTTTGTACTCTTCGTAAAAAGTTAAAGAGTTGATTGCCTGATCATATCAAAATCACCCGAAAATACAATTGGCCACACAATGCTTTCGTACGTGCAATTGGATAGTAGAAGTAGATAAATATCCTCGTGCACTCTCCACATACCTAGAGTAAAATTCTATACGAATTACTATGAGAATAAAACTTTGGTTGGTTGTAGCAATTTTTCATCGCCTGCAGATCAAAAACCGCATGTGAGTCTGATATTTTACAATCACAATAAGTTATTTTTTTAAATAAAATTTTACGCGGAAGTTTCACTTCATAACTGCTTCTCGATTTCCTATTAAAGCTCTAATAACCTAATTAGATTCTTTAGAATTTAATTGAAATTATGTGAGAGATGATTATTTTTAAAATGCGGACGTTTAGGGAAACGTGAACAGGTGGGCGTTTAGATAAAGTCTGGAGTAATATTAATGAATTACAAAAAAAGAGATGTAAAAGGGAAGAAGTGTTTAGAAAATAGGCGAATCAAACAGGGAGCAGCATATAAACAATCTTTGGCAGCGTTGATGATGAATAAAATCATATTAATCAACAATAAAATATAACAATTGAACTTAAATGATTAAAATCGTACTTGGATAAAGAATGTTTTTAAAATTACGAATATCAATCATCAGATACTATTTATCAAAACGCTTGTGTTACGATAGATAATAAAAAAACCCGACCCGACTAGGTGATAGTGAAAAGGACGACTTTACAATATCTTTTTTGCTTCTATCTTTCACAAACCATTTCCCATTATACAAATTTTTTAAGCTGATCTGCAAAGAACGAATAACATTGAAAAAAATATTTGCGAAACTTAAATCCCTCGACGTCTCTTATCCACTTATTTATTTTAATCTCTAATTATATTATTCATTTCACCATTATTCATTTTATTTATTCCTGGGAATTATAAAACTGATGTAGCCCGTTGGGTACCTCAGTTTGGGGGTGGTCACTCACCACAAAAAAATGGTTTAGTTTAAAAACCTTTACTTAATCCGTTGAGGATCTTAATTTTTAGACTTCCATTGTCAATCCGCATATATGATTCATGTGAGATTTTAGAATAAACTGAAGTACTTCTAAATAGGCTCAATAGAACAATTCACATAATACATCAATTGCTAATATATTATTGAACGTAAATCATGTTTTCACTAATTTTTCCAAATACTAAAATAAAAGAGGATCATATAAAAGGTAAATATTCAACAAAATAAACATATATTATTCATTGTCTGAGAAAAACATTGTGGATCCATCCGGCTCCATCAAATATACTAGGGTAAAGTATTATTGCAAAATGTCAGCTCAAAATGTTCCCAGAAGGTAAAGTAATGAAAAATTATATAGGAATCACTGATATGGGAATAATTAATAGCTAATATAGCAGTTATTATATATGAATCATTAATAGCTAAAATTGTTGTGTTGGGCATAAGAAAATGTCTTGTGAAAAATATAACCACCCACTAGGGGGTACATTTTCTAGTGGTACGCTAGTGCCTAACAAAATAAATACCAAATTCTTACATTTGATACTTCAGCTGAGCGGTATCTATACTTGAGCTGTAAACATGCTAAAAACACTTTTCTAAGAATTTCTGGTATAATTCTTAATATTGCATTGACTTCTGAAGGAATTCGAAAGTATTTTATATGGTTTTTAATCTTTGTAATAAAAATCCTTAGTACGTTCTGTTGCGAGATTGATTAACATTTATAGAATTCTCCATTTATTCTTGGAGGGTAATTTCAATGAAGTCACGTTGAGAATAATTTTAAAAGATCAAAAGTAGAAGGTTGAAAATGTACGGTGCGTTTCCAATAAATACCAAATTTCCAATCAAGGATGGTGATTGAATTTTTTGCCAGAAACTGGCAAACAATAAATGCTGAATGTGCCGGTGCATTTTCATGTTGATCCATCCATCACCTTGGGTCAAATTTAGTCGTACATAACGCGAGAGATCTCTCAAACGCTTGAGGGCTGTAAGGTAGAAGTCAGAATTTACTGTTTGTCCTTCAGGAAGAAATTTATGATGAACAATACCTTCGACATCAAAGAAAACCAGCAGCACGAGTTTGATTTTCGACCGGATTTCTCTTGATTTTTTAATTCGGGGTTCATCATTTGCTTTTCACTCCTTATTTTGCGATTTTAGTTCAATATCATACACGTAAAAGCACGAATCGTCACCAATGATTGCCCTATTGAGAAATCCAGCATCGTTTTTGAGTGAATTTTAAACAGTAAGTAACACATTCAACTCTTTTGAACTTTTGTTCTGGGGTCAGCAGCTTGGGTACGATTTGTGCACACATTTTTTTTAAAACCCAAAAGTTCGGAAAGAAATAGTTTGCACTGTTTACCTTCCTAAATTCAGTGCAACAGCTTTTTTTCGGACAGATTTTCGACGATCAGTAAGGACAAGGCACCGCACACAAATTTGTCGCCAACACCGGTGGTTGAAGGTCCTCCCGGCCTTGCATCATCCGTGGCGTCTTGTCGGTCGCCTTTAAAACGCTTAATCCACTTGAGAACGGATGGAGCATTTTCACCGTAAAAAGCTGTCAACATTTCAGTACTTCCTTGATAACTTTTATCGCACTTCACCAAAAAACTTCATGTTGATTTGTCGCTCCGTGATTTCGTCAATTTCAATTTTCGACAAACAGTAAAAACAATGACAACAGATACCTCCTAAAAAACTGGCACCATAAGCACAGCTCGACGATCTGCCAAGCACAGTCTCATTGGGTCTCAGGTAACTCTTGCCGCTAGTGGGCGGGGTTATAGTCCGCGTCATGGCCGCCAGATTGCACCAGTTCGCGTATTTATCAGACGGACCTCGTACCCCATTGTACTACCGTAGGAAATAAAAAATAAAAATAAATACAGTATGTAATAAAATGAGAGAGATTGAGTGTAGAACAGATTGATTTAAGATCTAATTTTTTTCATGAACGATAGAGGATCATAATAACATTTTTCGATAGCTGTAGGGTCATGTTCAGGTAAAATTAGTATGGTTTGTAATCACCCCATGCCAAGCACACGGGCAATGGCTTGCAGTGTGTGTGCATATATATTTAAAAAAACCATAAAAACAGTAATCAAACAAGGTCGGTTTAGGTGATGGTAGAGCTCACCCATAGCTAAGCCCGACGGCGTGTGAATAATCACACATCAGGGTAGGGGGGCCAGTTCCTTTCCCTGCGCCGGTTATGGTTTCCCAGGAAGATCTGGTACCCGAAAAATTAGCTTGGGTGGAGCTGCAGGTGCCCAGAGTGCCTTACCCGGGAATCGAACCCGGGACCCTCCGGTCAGTAGTCCAACGCTCTACCCACTGGACCACCGCGACCCGTATATATATATATATGTATATATATACATATATACATATGTATATATATGTATATAATATATATGTGTATTCAATTTGATCCTACGGGAAATATTTGCAGAAAGCCCGTTGCCCTTCTTCACTGAACGGGAAAGTTCAGCGAGGTATTTTCAGTCATCTGTTTCAGTTAAATTGCTTTAATAATCGATCCATTTAAATTCAAGATTAGCGATTTTTCCATATTTCAACCTATAAAATAATTTATCAGTAGACTCGATCGATGTTCATGATTTAATAAATTTGCTTAAATAAGTGTTCGGTATGAGAATTTGTCAAAGCAGACGAATTATTTTACAGATAGCTTACGAAAATATCAAATGCTTTATCAAGAAAAAAACATTCAACGATGTAGTTTATCGTGGCTCAAAAATTCAAAATCGTATGTTTGAGTTAAGAAATTTATTTAGGAAAAAATAGTCTTTCTGTAAAATTATATGCGCATACTATAGCGAAGGTTAATTTAAAAAGAAAATGTTGATGAACCATTAAATATTGACGCATATTAATGAAATTTCGTTCTTAAAACGAGAGCGAAAATTGTATTATTTTCCCTTAGACAGAAGAATAATCCGAAAAACTATATCCACATGTACTAACATCAAATGACTAATAGAAGAGATATCAATTATTCGCATGTGGAGATGGATCTCTGATGCTATCATCAGTATGCATACAAGGATCAATGAAAGATCAGGAGGGACTGGAAAGTCGTGTGCGATCGGGAATAATTCTTTCCCAGCCCCGGTAGAAAGAACTACAATTGCACTAAACTTTTAAATGACAGCCAAAATTTCTAAACCGCTCGGTGTGAATATTTTCTCACTTGAAGGTACCTGTAATAATTGGCTATCCACTTTAATGAAAGATGAAATTATCTTCTGCAAATACCCTAAGTAATTGCGTTCAGAGATTTTCCGTTGACTACTTGGTGGGACGGAGTGAATTGGGACGCTTCCCTTTTATGGCCCAGCATAACTGCGAACATTATAGCTTAAATTAGGTTTCAAGTGAATCATACACCGCCGCCGAATCGGCCCTTGCGGCTTGCCGAGTACCGCACGATAAATTTGTGACGGCGATGGAATCGGACCCCGAGACTTCCCAGGGAGCCTCTACGAGGGAAGGAAAGGAGGTGGAACTGGCCTCCAGGGCGGCATTTCTCCTTCCCTCTCTCTCTCACTTACTGTCCTCCCCTTCCCACTTTAGGAGTAGGTATCAAGACAAGAAATTTATGGCTATGAAAAGTTGTCGAATATCGTCTTTTGAGATATAAAATGTTTGGAGGTGGCCTAGTTTTCATTAAATACAATTATAGACCAATTAATTATTTCATAGTGAATTAAAATTATTAATGATGAGAATTAAAATCACAATCATTAAAAGTTACAAAAAGCAGTATTAATTAACTTGATCCAAATATTACAGGTACCTAATACTGTAAATGTTAAAATATTTACAGTATTTGCAGGAAAATATATTTTTTTAAAAACAGTTAAAAATTCAGCATTCGTAATTTTTAAAGGAGGAAATTTATATCTAATAGCTCTTTTATGACATTTTACATCTTTATCCACACACAATTATGAACAATTAAATTTTAAGAAATAACATGGTAAGTTTTTAAAATTTCTTTATATATTTCTGAACAAATCCATTTTTTGTATTAGTTGGAAGGACATTATATATATATATATATATATATTAATATATATATATGTATGTATTTAACCTGCAAGCCACCGTCAGGGTGTGTGGCAGGGGGGTGAATACACACCAGGATAATTTCACCCGAACATGACCCCACCGCGGTCGAACAATATTATTATTATTCCCTATCCTTCGTGGATAAAATGACATCTTAAACTTATCTGTTCTACACTTAATCTCTGTAATTTCATTAGCATGATCTCTCCTACCGTAGTACGATGGGGGTAATAACATATTTTCAACATCACTGCTAAATATATCTCCTTCCAATTTAAGCCAGAGTTTCTATCTGTAATTTAACCTTGATTCCGTGAGTGATACCCAGCCTAGCTGCTCTAATAGTTTGGATACGCTGCTAAGTTTTATTATAAAATCGTTTTAGAAATATAGCTCCTCTACGCTGTGCGCGATCCAATTCGGCAATTAATCCAACTTAGTGAGGATCCCACATACTTGAAGCATATTCTAATTGAGGCCTAACCAACGACAGATAATATTTCTCTTTGACCTTTTTACCTTATTACCAAATACTCTTCTAATAATTCTAACTTTTTGTTGGCTTGTTCACATATTCCACGTATGTGTTTCACCCAGGAGAGATCGTGAATGAGAGTAACGCATATGTATTTAATTGAGTCTAGGCATTCCATTTCGGAATTCCCAATTCAGCAGGCGATCGGGTGGGAATTGCTAATTTTGCAAAAAATTATGACTACGCCCTTTTTAAGTTCAATTCTAATTGTCAAGTGTCGCACTAGCGTTGTAGAGCATTGCGGCCATCTGACAAAGCTGATGCGTTCTCTGGATCACGGTAACCCACTCTATCGTCGGAAAAAATACGTATCTTACTAGTGACTACATGTCAGTGTCGTCAATGTCGTCACCGTCAAGTAGGAATAAAAGAGGTCCGATGATACTAATCTGGGGAACACCTGAAGTAACATCTACTGCATTGCAGCCAACTCCATATATCAATAGTCTTTGAACCCGACCATTCAAAAACTCTTCAATCAAACCCCACATTGAGAATAACCTTTAAATGAAAGAATAAATAGGAAGATACCCTTTCCGGTAGCTGTACGAAAATTAAAAAAAAATACCTATGGCTTTGAAATTGACCTAATGATTTAAAAGGATTTTGCAGTAAATATTTTTGTAGACTAATATCAATAGGTTATTCACATATATTGTATAACATGTGATTTATCATAAAATCGAAGTAAATTACAAAAAACTAAAGTACGGTAAAAAAAAGATTTTGGTTGAAAATTAAGTTCCTCTGAACAAATAACCCCTCTGCTCTCATGTTCTTCATTTCCGTTATTCCAATAAAATGGCTCTCATTTATATTATCTCACACAGTAATAATAATTCTTGTAAAATAATTGTCTAGTTCAAATATTATTTACCTTACAATTGCTAATTTCTAATTTGGCATGAATACAATCCAACCTAAAACTAGATGAATTCATTAATTAGTCTTTGAGGTACTAAGCTCTGGCATGCATTTTGACAGTTAAATTACATTGACTTAATAAAATGTAAGTCCAATTTAATTACTCGTAAATACATTATGGGATATTTAATTCACATTTTGTTTGGCATATGAATGGTACATCATCATCAAATTTCATACATAAGGATTTCAGTGATAATTACTACACATGTATAATTAGGCGTTTAGATTTTTATAGAAATCCTGGCGGTGTAATAGGGAAGATGTGTTTCCTCGCTGCTCCTTTTAGCGTGCGAGGAAACGCGCTCCTCGTTTTTCGTTTTACTTCAATTTTCAACCGTTGTTTAGAAGGTTTTGCGAATGCATTTCTTAATGAATAGAAATGTGGGTTTGTTCTACTGTAATGCTCACTCGCCATCCATCGTCACGATCGGTTTCGCAGTAGATTTATCGGCATAATCGATTGCAAATTCGACGCATTCCCTCGCCGTTCGTCTTTTATTTTGCTCATTTCAATCCACTAGCTGGATGGAAATGGAGGCGGCCGAGGGACGACGCCCAAAGGTCTAGCTGTATGCCGCGTGCGGTAATGAGGCCGACGATCCCCGACGGTCGTCGCATTTCCATCCATCCGTCTGGGTAAAAGGGGTGGCGGAGGCGACTGGGAAACAAAAGGTCTCGTCGTTTACCCGGTCCCGTGGGCGGGCCGAGTACAGTTGCGGGTGTTTGAGGGCAAGAGCAAAGTGGATACAAAACACGGGCCGGACGTTTAAACTGTTTTGCTTCTTTCTCGTCTCCGTGCAGTCCGCCAAACACATCTCCCCCTTAGCCGTAAGCATGGTCGAACACGATCGGAGGGATCCTCTGAATCCCCTTTTCCCCACCCGCAAAGGCAGAGCACTGACCTGATGACCAAAAGAGCTCGTGAGTCCGTTAATTCTCAACCTGTCTCTGTATCCATTAAATTAAAGCTATCCGCCGACGTGAAGATATATTTTACTAGAACACTCTTCAATCCTTAGATTGGCTTGTTAAAAATATCTTCCCATGTACCATGCCTCTTCATATTTCTCAGCTACTCTCTTCATTGCTTTATAAACTCCTTCATTTTTACTCGTCATTATCAGCTCGATATATTATTTTTCTTCCTTGGCAGTTCCCTTATCCATTCTTCATTTCAAAATAATCTTCCGAAAATTGTTATGTCAGTAAAAAAAATCAAACACGTGCCACTTTGACTTCAACTCGATTTAAAAAATGCAGGATTTATTTTTGCCTGTATTGTATTCCTATTCTCTTAATTGTATTTTTTTTCCTGATTTCTTTTTAATTTGTCGTCATTTTTCAAAAACACTACGCCTAAAATTTATTTCAAGGCGTAATATAACATCTAATACCCATTTCTTTTGCTTATTGCCACAAAATGGAAGGAGACAAGAATCGTTGCAAAAGTAATGTAATTAACCTTCCCGCGCCGCTCCTATTAGTCGGTGTTGGGTCAAATTACTTAGAGAAGATGGGAGGGACAAATAGCTTTACATGAAATTAATTTAAGTGCTTTTAAAGCTGTAGAATTGGCAGGACGTTAGTTATTGTAAACCTCTGTGCGCCGACCATGTCGCGAAAAAAATGGAATCGACGATCGATAACGTTACGCGATTACTACGTTTTAGACTAATCTTAAAATATCTTTTGAAGAGACTAACTAAATGATTCATGAGGCTTACGGAAACTCTGTTCTGTCTTATTCACAAGTTTTGAGATGGTTAAAGGACTTAAAGGAGAGCCAGGAAGAGGTTCACGACAAACAAGGTTCTGGGAGGCCATTAACCAGCAAAACCCCCAGCAATGTCACTCGTGTTCGACAATTGCTGGAATATGACCGTCAATTGAGTATCAAAAGAGTTGCCAACAAACTGAAATTGTCACCTACTCTTGTGTTTTGCATTGTTACCGAAGATTTAGCGATGAGGAAAGTGTCCGCTAAGCTCGTGCCCAAGGTGTTTTCCACAACGCGCTACGACTCCGCGAGTTCCTGGCCAAAAACCAGGTGTCAACGTCGCCTCACCCACCCTATAGTCCTGACCTTATCCCAGGAGACTTATTTTTGTTCCTTTGGATTAAGGCAGCCCTAAAAGGAACATATTTTTCGCCCATAGAAGAGATCCAATCAGCCTTGACGAAGACCATGCGAGAGGCCCACGAAGACGCCTTCCAAGGAGCGTACCGTCCATAGCAGAGAGGCTGGAAAAATGTGTATGGGCCCAAGGACAGTGCTTTGAAGAATTTTTGGTGTTTCTGTAGTTCAATAAATTACTTTTGGAATTTACCCTGTATTTCGAATCTTAAGCCAAGAGTTGGCATTTTGATTGAAATAGTTTCTTTGCCTCTACTATAACGCTTCCAAAAAATCTTTCTTCATATTATGAAATTAATGGAAATAGAAAAGTTGGAAAAAATCTTATTAACGCACTCATAGAAATTTTTAATGTGTTCTCTTCATCTCAAGCTATGTCAAAACTTACATAAAATCACTTAGTACGTAATATAATTATAAAATGTTTTTTTAATTTCCTGGTATTATTTTACAAGTAATACTATGCAAGAATAGAAGCGAAACTTTTGTGACATAATAGCCTATTTATGTACAACCTGAGCTTGTATCTAACAATTATCTGGGATCTTTTTTAGTGATGCCTTGGATGTAGCTATCTGAGGATACCCTCATTGGCAACCAATCCATTCTCTCCACGCGAAACCCTACCCTCATACCTCATCGGAAACCCTCTCAAACTCCCAAGAGAGCTCTCCCCCCATGTTCATCGGTTTCCTTGCTTCCTTTACCTTGGCTCATGGTAGGGAAGGGTTTGGAGTAAGGGGTGGGGTCGGAGGCGCAGGAGTGGAAGGAGAGTCCTAACGAGCCTGCAGCTGTAACGAGGGAATTTATCGAATTCCACTTCGTTTCCGCTCACTTAAAATATCTGCATCCTCACACTAATGGACACTTTATGGACTCGAGCGACGCTTTTTATTCTCTTCCCCGTTTCTGCTTTAATATTCTCGCACTTAAGCGTTCGTCCGAGGGAGAATGGTTGACGGGGGAGAGCGTGAGGGAGGAAAGGGGTACGGTACGTGAGATGCGGTGGATGTTGGGCCCGGAATGGCGTGTGGAGGGGGTAACAGCAAAACTTGGATTCTTTTACGTTTAGTCTATTTTTTCCTCTTTTTTGGACCTAACTTTCATTGCAAGCCCTTCTCGTCCTCTCTGCCATTTTCTTCCATAATTGTCTCTTATTTAAAAGGATTTGTTTTTAAGTCACTAATTTTCCCATATTTCTCATGTCCTGCTCTAATAAATACTATATACATACACGAAGTTAAAATTTAAAAAAATACTGAAATTAAGGCAACCCACCGCTTTTTGACTGCGATTATAAATACAAGGGTTTTAGTCAAACAGGCCAAAGTTTAACATCCATAAATTATTCTGTCCTTAGTTCTGTTTTACTTCAATTTAAACTATCAAACTTAATCCGTGAAATGACTATATCTGGCCATTTTTATTATATAATTTGTGATATTTACCTCTGAAGTATATTATGTCCTTGCAAGGTCGGAAGAATCCTCCTGGCTAATCGAACGGGGTCGTGAATATCGAAGTTACAGAGGAGTCCTAATTTCAGCCTCTGAACTGATCCATGCTCATAAGTTAATATCTGTGCACTCCCGTTCCTCATATTTTCTTTCATCTCTGCCAAAATATTGAGTTTCGTCTTTTTATCATGTTATTTAGTGTTGGAAGGCAATATAAAGGATTATTCAGGGAAATAAAGGAAGGAAAAACTGAAATTGTGACACAATGAGACGAACTCTGAGAGAAGGGTGAACAAACCAGTAATTAAAGGAAAATTACTTTTAGAAAGTGGGAATTTATTTGATATTTAGACCTTAAAAAAACACTTTGCTATTTTTGAAAATGAGAAGGAAACGAAGTGGTCTTTCTTTTCTCATTTATGTAAATCAAATGGAAAAAGAGTAGAGTTGGTTACAAGAGAGAAGGTCATTTGACCCTAGTGAAAACTGCGGGATTCTGCTAAATTCAAAAAACTCAGATTGACTTTTAAAGAATAGCGATGTTTGTTAAATCTAAAGATATTTTATATAAAATTTACTATCAAATATGATTAGTAAAACACTATAAAATTATTTAAATGTTAATAATTATCGAAAAACGCTAGTTTAAACAATATTACTAATAGTAAAAATTTCAAAAAATATGTTCGTTATAATAACATATGCCAAATGATTTACTGCCTCTATTATGTGGTCTAAAACAATATACGTAGTTATTTACTAAGTATTCCTTCCAAATGTCAACGATGAAACATAATAAACGTACAATATTCCTTCTAATACATTAATTACATAGAGAGAAAAACTTAAAATAACATAATGAAATCATTAATTGGACACAAACAAATTGACGTTACGATATGCTCAAAAAGCTAGTATCATTTCATTTTTCTGGCACTGGCAAATGATTTTTGATTTGCCTACAGATTTAAATACAATAAAGAAATGGTATGTTAAAAATAGTATAAAAAAGTCTTGGTTTCCTAAATCCATTATATATTACTCGAAGCCTTCAGAGATCCGCGCCTCCCCCAGGAACTTGAGGAAGCTTTTAAGGAATTACCAATCGAAATATTCATCAGAAAAATCGTGCTATTAAATCTTTCAGAAAGGATTTGTACTCGAGGAATGTAAATCCTTTTTGGATGACAAGGGATTCAACCGCCACAATATGAGACCATGGAACCAATCTCAACCAATAAAATCCCTTTTGTTTTGCCGTATTGCGTGACACCAGTTTTCTCCTCATACACAAGCCTCATGTTCGCGGTGTTCTTTCACTGAGAGCTCCCTCATTTCCTCTTCACGGTGTTGAATTAATCGATTTCCGTTATTGCACGTAGGAGGGTAATTGCGCCATTTCTCTTTTCTCCTCCCTCTTTCAAATGAAATTGCGCCCGTCTAGTTGGCAGCAAAGTGACGATTTCTCTTTCCTCCCGCTTTTCTTCTTTCATATGTTTAATTTACTCTTTCATTTTCTATTCATCCAACGTATTTATTTACTGTCGCAAAGGCAAGTTTCTTTTTTTCGTTATCTTTGATGGCGTTATCCGACTGACTCCTAGCATTGATTATAACCCGACCGACTTTTTGACTCCTAGCATTGATATTTGTAGTTATTAACCAATCTATCCGGTTATAATGCAAATTTTCTCAAGGCTAAGATTCTGGTTCAACGTATTTTGACTCGTTATTTGTACTCCATTCAAGAGAATACTCTTTAATTTTTCCGCTCCATTGTACCTTCCATTACAGTCTTCAGGAAATTATTGTGTCTCAGAACTTGATCAATTAGTTTTTTCTTCTTTCTGGCAAATCTCCTCTCACTCACTCTCCTAAGGGCTGTTTCATCAATCACTCGGCCTGTCCATTTTATTTCAGTGGCTTTGATGTAAAACGATATTTCCATGGTTTCTGATCTGCTTTTCCCTAATGCCATCTATACCCAAATAATATGGCCATAATGAAAATATCTCTATAACTATACACATTTCAGAAAAGGATTTTTTACGTCATGTTGCTGTCGTTTGCTGTCAGCAATCCCATTTTCCGTTAAAAGGTTTCTATACTTTTCCATGACCTCATGGCTCTCCCCCTCCTGCTTCTACCATTATGCCGTGGTGACTTTTACATCAATTACCTTCTTAAGTTTTATTGATAAATTGTTTAGAATTATTTTTGATCAAATTACTGTGTTATGTGGCAATTTAATAGTATTCCAATATTTTCTATTATTTTCATTTCCATTCAGGTCATATTGGACCTACGAAAACTCTTGAAATGGATTCCAAAAGTAGAAAAAAATTCACTTAAATAAAAATAACGAAACATCTTAATACCCATTTTCCTCGATAAGAGCAATAATGCATTAATTTGTCTGATTAAAGTTGTAGGGAAATTTAGGATGGTTCAAGAAGAAACGAAAGAGATATGCAAATTTTGTGTGAGATTATGGAACATTTACTTTTTCAGACTTCATCTGTGTAAACAAGAGGATTTTTTTTAAAGTTTACCTACTTTTCATTCTTTCCAGCATATTTTTTGGCATTCCCATTCACATTCTCTCTCTTGGAGAGGGTAAAGTGGCGAAAATGAAACAGCGGGCAAAAAAGTCAGCGGGCAGAGTAAGTAGGCCGAGGATTGAGTTACGTAGGCATTGCGTGCCTTGCCGCTCATATGTTCGGAGAGTCACGAAGCGAATAGGAGGAGGAGCGGACGACGCTTTTCCGTTATTTAATTGTTTTTTTCCGACGTGCGCCGCTCTCCCGTCATTTGTTGATTTTTTTCCAGGAAAAGCCGCTCTCCGGCGACGGCAAATGGGTTTGTCGCCTTTTAATGACTGTTTTTCTGGCGCTCGTTGGCGGGATTAGTGGATTCTGGGGGTGAGCGGAAGTTTGGGAGAGGGGGGGGACGGAAGGTGGAAGAGGAGATGGTGGAAAGTGGAATGGGCTTGGATGCAAGGGGTAGAGTGTTGAAAGTGGAATGGGTTTGGTGGGGAGGGGTCGTGTTGAGATGAGTGCTTCAACGCTACACCGCGGGAGGGGGACACCGACGTGGAGTGCGTACTGCGGGCACCGAGAGTGGCGCACGCTGTGCGCGCTGATTGAGGAATTGAAATTGAAATTCAGCCGCTGTTGTTTTTCTCCGATTGACTTAATATTGGAGGCGATGAATTGTTCCCGGACGGCAGGTGTTCGAGGAGTGGCATAGGCGCTCCCGGGGAAAGTTGGCGGAAATTCATTAGTACGAACGAATTGCGCGCAGAACGTTCATTTTTTTCAATCAAGCACAAAAAGGAAAAGATGTGAGCAGTTAAGCCTAAAAGATTTTTTGGGACTTTTAACGTATGTGAAAGTTGAATTATTGGGAATTGGGAGTGTTTTTACAGCCGTCATATGCGTGATGCTTACTTAAATCTTTATTTTTAGTCCCCCCCAAGGATTTGAATATTTATTTTGAACAAGTTGCAAGCTTCATGGAGGGGGTAAACTGCAAGCATAGTAGGATACTCGTACAATCAGCATGAGTACATAAAGGAGATTATTATTTATGAAAAAAACTTCCACTATTGAAGCATCATCATAAATAACATTTCATACAACAATATAAAATGGAATAAACTTTACCACTTGACTTACATGCATTCTCTGAACTTGGAATTAAAGATGATAGTTCCATCCGGCAAACAAAATTCCTTCGCATAAGAAATATTTTAATGGGGCTTTCACAAAATTTTACCATGGTTCTAACGATTTGGTAATTTTATGCACTCCAAAAGTTTCAAACATATAAATGCATTATATCAATGTAATAAAAGTCATTGAATGAAAAACTCTAAATCTAGGCCTATAGTACACTAAAATCTGCAGTTCTTGAGGGGGTGAGCAGCCATATAGTTACACCGAGTCAAAGATAGAATTAAAGAAACCCGTAATGGCTTTTTAAAATTTTTTATGTAAAATTAAAATTTTTACAAAACCAATCAAGAGATCTTTATCTGTAATTAATTCATTCAATTCATATTCAACTTTTATATGTACCTAAGGTTTGTTATTAAATAATATTCGATAACTATATCCTACCTTTTGTTATGTTCTTACAATAATTTTTTTCGTCCACCCCTAGCAGAAAGTCTATACTATTTAATTTCTCCAATAACGCCTCCGTTCATATTGTACAAAATAATTTCTTACTCTATGAACCACAACCCTAGTGAACTTAGAGTATATGACCAATTTAAATACTTTATTTTTCGCACTTCATGTTTCATGATGTACAGTCATGTTTCAAGGACAGGTGTTTCCTTAGAATTATGTGGTCTTTATGCCATTCTGCGATTGATAAATACTTAGCTTCGCCTGTCATTAGTGATGTTTCTTATTTAATTAAAGTCTTTCACTAATATTAGCTCTCCCTATTGCTTTATCTTTGCTTTTTTATCTTCTTCCTTGCATATATATTATTTATCTTTAAGTTCGAGTTCTTTCAACAACTTATATGAACCAAAAAGTTTATATCCTTCTTTCTCTGTGAAATAGTGTACAATTGTCCTAATTAATTGCAAAAGTTAAATTACACACGGAAAAAGTCAATTAACAAATTTTTTAAGCGTAGTTCCTCACCATATTTCTCATCTAAGGGCTTATAATTAACGAATGTATTTCCTGTCAAATGTACACCCTGAATATTACAAGTAAAATAAGTATTTTTCATGCTGTTGGAGCATTCGCCTAAGTTTACAGCTAATTGAATCTGTAATTATATCATAGTTTAGTATTTACATATGCTGCAGATCAAGTATTATTTCCACAAAAAATGTCTGCATTTCAACGAGACCACATTTTGTAGAAATTCATTAAAATCTATGAATGGAATAATTATTTGCTAGCTCCTATTATTTCTGCTGCAAGGAGTCTAAAATCAAATATGTAATCTGGTGCGTCCATATAATTCTCACGTTATCAGAGTTATCATTTCGTGGTGATATTTTGAGCCGTTTATTATACAGGTAACAAAATAGTAATGAAAAAATGTATGCCAATACAGATTATTGTTCTCTTGATCTATTGAGGTCTGGTCTATTGGGCTCTTCTTTAGTTAACTAAGCTATTCATCGAAATAATCTGTTTAATATATAAAAATAATCGATGGTAAAATTTTCATGCATAAGAAAACGGCTAGATTGTATTAAAAAGAATTCAGCGTAAATTCGAATTTTAACCAGAATGATACACGTACCTCTGGAAACTTAGTGATTCTTATGGTAGAAGATATATTTATTCGAATAAAAATAGCAAAATGGATGGATAATAGTTATTACATCAAGCCACTTAATATAAAGAAAAATGCGATGATAAAACGAGTACAATAGTTACTACTTAGCCATTATTACGAGTTATTTACTCGTTGGTGTTGGTATTTTCTAGACCGTTCCATCGACTCCGTTTGTTTTCCTTTGTGTAATGAAAGTGAGATACCTTAAAAGAGAATTGGTGAGAATGCGTTTCAATGGAATAAATTCCGATTACATTAGCCGCACAAGTGACTATAGTAAGCTATATGATTGATTTTGCTCAACTTTCTATTCATTCGCAGAATCTATTGAACAGTTATTTCAACATTTTATAAATATTTTGCCGTTATGAGACAATAATTTGACTTCTTCTAGCATTGGTTAGCTTATATCATTAACCCAAGAGAAATACCCTGAAATCGGCCGCAAGCATCTCATGAAAACGAAGGGATGGAAGGAAGACGGAAGTTCAAATCTCGACAACATCCCTCTCAATGAAGTCCTTCATTGAGAGGGATGTTGTCGAGATTCGTACTTCATACTCTCGGACCCGTTTGGTGGAAGCGCCTCCATTCGCAATCCCCGCCGAAGAGGCACCATGGAAAAATGAGAGTGGAGGAAGGCGAGGGGTGGGGTTTTGACGGGTGGCAAAGGGAGGAGGCTCTTTATGGGGGTTAGAGAAGTGGTTTATGCTTTCCCGACATCTCTCAAGCGCGGCCCTCGATATCAGGCAAACACGTCCGGATGAGGGGCTTATTGTTAGCTGAGCATATGTTGGGGAATGGAGACGTGGGGGGTTGCGCAAAGTGTGTGTGTGTGTCTCGAAGCGGGAAGGGTGAATTGCATGAATGGCATATGGAGAGAGAGGGAGGGAGAAAACTCTGAGCAATCCGATGGGTGGCGGGCGTCCGGGAGATCGAGAGAGATATAGAAAAGGGTGAGAGGCGGGCGCTGCGATGGATGATCGGAAGGCTATGCCTTTTTCCCGAGTCCGCCCAGTGTGTGCAAATCACTCTGGTGGTGGCGTCGGTATTAAGGCTTTGCGCTTTTTCGGTGGGCCTAGGGCTGTCGCCACCGACGGTTGGTTTGACGAAGTGGTGACAGAGGATCAAAATGTGGATGCGAGAGGGATTGCGGGGGGGAGTAGAAACGGGTTTGGGGTACCAGTGGCTGGTGAAGGTTTTAAGTGGCAAAACCAGGGTGAGAAAATCGTAAGGGGGAAGGTGGTTCGGAGAGGGACGGGAGAATTTGGTCAAAGGAGGTGAAGGTGGGAGACCCCTCCATGGGTTTCAAGGAAAGGACGTGAGAAGTGAAAATCATTGGCTCGTTCCGGCGAACACCCGAGCTGAGGGAAAGGGACACGAGGGTGGGTTGTCTAATGGAGACGGACATGGTAGGAAAATGAGGAGAACTGCAAGTGGGAGAGAGATAGAGAGAGAAAATTTAACAGAATATAGGAATGTGAACGAGGCCTG
This sequence comes from Hetaerina titia, assembly GCA_037158775.1. Lineage (NCBI taxonomy): Eukaryota > Metazoa > Arthropoda > Insecta > Odonata > Calopterygidae > Hetaerina > Hetaerina titia. Next base: position 36,505,206 of record CM073770.1, read on the forward strand.
GGAAGATAAATTCGTTCCGCTGGATGGCTGACTTTATCAGAAGAGTATTACCTTGAATTTCTTACGTCTTCCATTGTTGTGCATTACTTAGAGAATCAGTAAAAGCAATTCCTGTTGGTATTCTAGTAAATTATTATGAAAGGGTCATTTCCTTTCATAAACATAATAATAAAATTTTGAGTCAAACACTCATGTTCTTCAGAAAATATTGCTTTTCTTTGATAAAGTTTTCTCGGGTCTTCCACCGGGGGCGGGGCAGGGCTTCATGTTGGCCGACGTTTCGACGCTCGACTCGAGCATCGTCCTCAGGGTAGGTGAGTGACTTTGACATCATTCATCCTTAGAACTCACTTATCTGTCATGAGGATGATGCTCGAGTCGAGGGTCAAAACGTTGGCCAACATGAAACTCCTGACCCGGTGGAATACCCGTGAAAACTTCATCAAGCTGATACGCCGGGAAAGCATCAGATCAGTATTTTTTTACTTACGGAGAAATATAAATCCAATGGTTAAAATCCTTTTACTTCTACAGCTATACTGGCAGGGACAATTAAAATTGATTCTGATTGGGTATAACTACAATCAGGTGGTCCTTTGAGGGGAAGGTTGCCATTTGGAATTCTACCCTTAAGAAAGGTTATAGATGAACACCCACAGTACACTTCTACTTTTCTCATTGTCGTAAAACAAGATAAAACCTGACACATTACAATTGAATAAACTATTCTTCAATTTCACACATATCCTATCCCAATTAATACCACCCAACATCCCAATATTACTCCAACCCCGTTCTCCTTTGTCTAACGTTATCCCCACTATCAAGTTTTACGTATTACATGGCCTATGAAAATGCTAGGCACTCATCTTTCCTTCCCAGAATAATTTCCGAACATGCTCTCTCTTCCCTCACCACCTAAGGCTTTTCATGGTATACTTTCTTATCCGACTAAATTACCTTTTCCATTCTTCACCACATCAACATTTCAAAAGCATCAAGTCAATGCCTATCGTGTTGCGTCAAAAGGTCATGTTTCCGTGCTGAATAATACCTCCTCACTCCCCCAATTCCAAATTTGTAAAGAGCCTATTCTCGGCATCTAAACCACCCGGATTATATTGGTTTACATCCCACATCAATCACTCTGATTTCCTAATTCTTTCAGAAATGACTGTAGTTCATTTACTAAGTGTCTACCTAAAGTATGATTATTCGCAAACTTAACTGTTTTTAATGAATTACCTATCTACTCTCATATCCATGGCAAGGTCCTCCCGGGTAGTTTTGATAATTTCCTCTGCCTATACCCAAAAAAATATGGTTGACAACGAACACTTTGTCTCACTCTTCTTCTTTTGCTCACTCCACCAAAATCATTTAAGTAATTTGGTACATGCGCAGGTTACATGTCGTCCATTCACCTAATCTACTCCTAGCTTCTGGAATGTATTAATGAATGTTATTCACTTCATTCTATTATGCTTCTTTAATCAATGAACTAAAGAAATGCATAATAATATTGTTCAATTCATTTATATTAGTGAACTCAGTACTACTATGGTGTCAGGTGTACCCTTCCCATAAGTAATTATAATGTATATACATATGTATGTATATATATATATATGTATTTGTATATATATATATATTTATTTGTATGTGTATATATATATACATATATATATTTTTATTTTTAAAATTTATTACAGGTTTGTGTGTATCTATATTTCTTGGTACTACCTGTATTTTTCCTTTTCTTTTTTATATTATTATCTGCAGAAGTGGTTCTCGGGCTGGACTGCGTGAGAGACATTTTTTGGCTCAACGTTTCTCTCCCGTTGCAGGGAGCGTCTTCAGGAGAGAAGTGAAGACGCTCCCTGCAACGGCAGAGAAACGTTGAGCCAAAAAATGTCTCTCACGCAGTCCAGCCCGAGAACCACTTCTGCATCTCTCAACAGCTGCGAAAGCCTACGATTTATGTTATTATCTCTTCACCTTTTTAGTAAATTAATGTTATTGTTCCATATTTATTACATCCGGCTACCTTCTCCTTTTTGGGACGTGAACTAGCACTAGTGAAACGAAATTTTACAAATGCCTCTCTTCCTAATTCTACGAATCAGATCATATAAACTTATCCTTATACATTTTCCTCAACCCTAAGGTAGTACTCTGGGTAAATTATTTATCTCCACTTCCTTATTACATATCACTATCCTTCATACACTTTATATCTTCCAAGAAATAGTCGTGGACCTAAACCTTACCTATCTGTGTCATATTCGAAATCTATGCCTAAACTTGCTGATCCAATATCTTTACCAAAATTATCCTCTTCTTATTTTTCCATCTCTCTAGAGTATTTTCAGACTCAATAAGTAATTTTTATCTAAAATATATTACATGAATTTTCTCTTCTTATTTTCTGATAGTAATTTCACCTCAAAGTAAAGTGAACCTATTTCACCCTTATTTTTTCAATGTTTAATGGCTTTGCATTGAGTCTTCTAGCACATTTCTTTCATTATGCTTCGTGTGAACAGGTCTTATAATTTTGTTTTCGGGAGAAGATTGTGTGGGAAGGCCTACATGGTCGTCGTCATCGTGCAAATATAACTGATCTGAAAGAAGTGGAAAATTATACTCATAAAGGACAGCAAAGGATGGTATTTGGACATGAAATTATGAAGAAAGGGATTATAGAAAGTTACAAGAGGTAAATATATAAATAAATATGTATAGATAGATATATCTCAGAATTAAATTATTATTATTAGGTAATCTACCGGTTAAGGTAGGTTTTTGGATGGACACAACTATCAAATAAATATTTTGTAACTCCAAAGAAAACCCAATCCAGCAACCTAAACTACATCAGGTCCCTCTTCATCTCTGTGTACTTCTTTCCTCCCTTCATCCCATCCAACATCCCTATCCTGTTCCTACCCTTTCCTCGCTTGCCCAACATTCTCCCCTCTATTACCTTCTTCAGCATTCCACTACCGCTCAATACGCCTTTCATCCATTTTTCCTGCCTCCATAGGATTTCTCTCAACAAACACCTCTCCTCACCCACCATCTCCAGTACTTCCTCATTTGTTTTCCTTTCGGTCCATTTCACCTTCTCCATCTTCTCCACACCCACATTTCAAAAGCCTCCAAGCTACGTCTATCCTCCTGCTTCAGCGACCACGTTTCCGTGCCGTACATAGCTACACTCCATATCAGAGTTTTTACGAGTCTTGTCTTAACATCTCTACTCAACGTCCCCGTCATCAACTCCCTCCTCCTTGAGAAAGCCTCCTTGCCTAGCGCAATTCTTCTCCTTACGTCCCTACCACTTTGACCGTATTGGTCCAAAACACTTCCGAGATATGTAAACTGTTCTACCTGCTCTATTTTTTCCCCACCTATTTTAATATTTAGCTTAGCCTTTTTCTTTCTGGAAAATCGCATAACAGTTGTTTTATTAATATTGATTCTCATACCATTCAGAATTACATATAAGGAGATAAAAAGGAGATGCGAACAATCGACGTGTACATGCCGATAGTAGCCCCCGAGAGTAAATAATTCAATTAGTTAGAAGAAATAAGTGGAGAATTAACAGGAAGGAAGCACCTAAAAGTAATGGGGGATTGAAACGTAATGGAAGGCATGGGAATAAGGTTGGAAAGGTATTATAAACTAGAAAGTAACACGGAGAGAGGATAATCCAGTAATATCTTACTAATAATAACTACGTAACAACTGGTTCAATCAACATTACAGGTACGGGCAACGAATATGTCGGGAGAATGAGATAGACATTAGTTAGATCAAACGTGTCATCGTTCAACATAGATTTATAAACAGAACAATCCACTCAAACCCAGCTACGGGGGTACGAATTCGGGTTTGCATCCTATTTTTTGGGTATAATGAAATTTGAAGTTCAAAAGCACTTGAAAACGTAGGAGAGCGCCGTAGTAAAATCAAGCATTAAAAATGGAAAAGGATATCAGGGTTCAAGAAAAAGAAAAACTATTTTAGTTTATCAGATGGCATAAGAGAATAAAAACTATTGGAAAAATCTGGGTAGATCATAAGAACGACATAGCAAAAAGGATTAAATAAAACGAAAGGAAGTCTATAGAATTAAAGAATTAACAACTCATGGATGACGGGGTACGGGAAGATGGATGAAAGAAAAAATGGAAGAACGTTTACACAGATATGTTGGAACAAAATAAAGACAAATCAGGAATAAGGTTAGCGAGAAAAAATAGGTGGAAAAGCGGAAGGATATGGAGCAATATGAGCGAGAGGGAAATGTGAAAGCGATATACGAAGAGGTAAGACCATTTGCAGAAAATAATAAAGGAAGAACTATATGTATGCCTTCCAAAAGAGATAAAACAGAACGATAATATTACTCGTCCTATCTGCGGTATCCCAAGGAAAGTTGCTGGGTTCAGTAAATTCCACCGTTTGAACATATTGATTTGCAAAAAGACATCACTAAGGATTAGTTTTCAGGGTCAGTAGCCAAGGTCTCCGCTCACTTGAGTATTGTACTACAAGGCACATTTTAATCTAACATCTGAAGTATGACAAAATCCAGAAAAATACAACGGATAATATATATATATATATATATATATATATATATATATATATATCTCCAGTGGTGAATGATTTAAGGGAAAAGGTCTTCAAATAAATCTCAATTTAAGAGAAATGAGAATGTTTTGAAGTAAAACCATGCTAATACATTTCAATGGATTTCTCAGTCGGAAGTGGCCTCAAGGTAATGGTTTCTCTTTCCAGCCAGAATAAAGCACTTCATGGCTAATAAAAATCATCTATGTTCAACAGGATGCACTTGATGATGGGAGATATGCATAGGGCCGTGAAGGGGACAATGAAGAATGGCATGAGGGAAGTGGAGGTGGCGGGGAGAGTTGGATTACTTTCGAAGTGGTGGGACGAGTGGTTGGCATTGACATCGTGTTATTAATTGACGACTCGAGTGGCGAGTTTGAGTATGCGCCACGCCGCTTCGCTCATCGTTCCGACACGGGAGGTTTGGAGAATGAGAGAAGACAAGCAGGCCCTGTAAATGGTCAACGAGAACCTTCACGCCAAACTATTTTGAAAAAAAGTCACCCAAACGGAAATAAAAACGGAAACTGCGCAATGAGAGCATTTAATGTAGCTTAAGTTATGTCCAGCACTCATTGGCACGTTTTTCGTTTAACAATATCGCTCAGTCGATACACCTTTGAACCATGTTTTCAATATGCAAACTTTTTATTTACTTATTGACACTAACCTCAAATTATGAGCTATCGGTATTGAGGTATTTGTGCCATTTCACAATTCGATTGGTCCAATACACATCAAACTATACCATTATGTGTTTATATTAATTATTCCTCCACTTTTGTGTAACTATCATCATATATGATATCGTGTCATATTGTATAATCTCGTAAAGTTGGACGCAGTTATTCGACATCCTTAGTCTTAGGAAGTCTTAGGAAGAATTGTGTTGTGTCATAATATACGTACATAGTCCGTAAATATGAGACAATTTGAGCTAAAAACAGCAAATGGCGTGTTACTGAAATTTCCCTAGTATCCACCAAATTTGATAGGTGCGGTTCCTTTAAGAGAGGTATTATACACGTGTAGATACATTAGCCCTAATATTATCATATTATCCTTATCATATTCTAAATAAATTATTTAGAATATGATAAGCTCATCAGAAATAAACACCTATACGTACATGTAGAGTTTTCTCAGTTATTTCACTAGGTCACTTCTTTTACGATTTTTTTTATGATTCAGAAAAAAATAGCCCTTTTATTACACCTTTGTATACGCGATGAAAAAGACCGACGTATCGATAAATTATCATTAGCTTTGATTACCCTATTAAAGTATGCCTCTGACCTGAATAACTAATATGCTCAAATACACTTCGTTACACTGATGATGAAGAAGGAGTGATATAATATGATTGTTTCAACATTGAAAACATCACGTACCTTCATTTCGATATTTTCGTAATTGGAAATAAAACTCCTCTAGTTTAATTTAAAACACGGAATATGATATGAAAATATGATCATACGAGTATTATAGTGTAACCTTAACCGGCAGTCACACATGTTATTCATATGACCTGCTTCATTGTTCTCCCTTGTGGCCATTTGCGACCACTTTGTCCACCGTAATTATCTTTCATGGGGTCTTTTCCCAAAAATATGCATAATGAGTGGTTTATTACCTCTTTAGTGCAATTTTTAGGTTAACATCTTCGTCAAACGCAATTACTTTCCCTTATTACCATAAGTACAGGTTAAATCGTGTATAATACTGCATTATTTTATTATTATAATAATTTAATAATTATATTATTTGGGTGGTGAGCTAACACCCCCCGCCACACACCCTTGCGGCGGCTTGCGGGGTATTATGTAGATGTAGATGAACATGTAATTCTATGTGATCAAATATTAATTGTATCGAACCAAAATTGGAATCGAAGGGAATTGGAAAAAATATTTTAAAGATTTTCAAGGATTTGGGAAAACACAAAACTACTTCTATAAAATAATTGCCCGTCTTCCTTCATGTCTCACATAAGCAGTCAAAGATGGATAGACGATAAACCTACTCCCGGCAGACACAGTCCTTGGCAAAAAATTCTCTTCAACCATTCGATTAGGAAAGGAAACAATTCATGCAGGAGAATACGACCCAACTCCATTATCGAAACCCATTGCCTAGCTTAGTACTTAGTCCTCTGATCTCTTAGCGCCAAAACCCAACGACAAGAGCATGTCGGAATGCAGAGGCCTGCATTTCGGGGAATAACGTGAAAGCTAAGGTAACAACGAAGGTGTGTTTACTGAATTTACTCCTATAAATTCAAGTACAAGTCAAAGGAGTTTTGGTAGTTTACTCATGAGTGGCATACTTCAGATCCAACATTTATCATTTAAATGAAAAAAATTCAGAGTGTAACAATCATTCACCTTGACCGGGATTCGATCCTAGATCCCTCGATGTCCGGTCGAGTGCTTTAGTCAGTCAGGTTATCGAGGCGTCCTCTTGTTGAGGCATCTCTCACAGCTTCTTAAAATATCATTTACTTTAAAATCAACAGCTTTAGCATGCTAGCGAAATATGGTCGTTTGGCGATCATAACAGTGAAAATAACGACGATGAACTTCAAATAATTTTTCCGGTGCAAAATATATTGGGGACTCTTCATAAAATTTAATGCCATGGTGAATTTAAGTATCTGCCCATTTGACTAGGGCGAACAAAATTGAAAAATATGATGATGTATTCCAAAGTAAAACTGTAAATGATGGTTACATTAAAAACTGATTTCATTTTATATAAAATGTTATGCTCACCGCAGATTTAATACCCGAGCACATCTAACGGTAGATGGGCGATCGTATATATCTGGTGAACAAAATAAAAATATATTTATCCCTGAATGCATCACTGCATACTATTCATTAAAATATTCATCGCTTCCAAACTCAGAAATACATTTTTCCTTTAAAACTTCTATAGAAATGATCTTGAGTATCCAAATTCAACGTCTAATATAATTTCTTATTATAATGGTCTCTGGAATTTCTACGCATTGGATTTTTGCGCATTGCCCATAATGTTGACTAGAGCATCGTTTAAACGAAGTTACATTTAAATTTCCTTTGGGTCGCGATGTTAGAATTCTTTTAGCTGAGGATTTTAGGAAAGGTTTTTGACTTTCATTTAAGTTATGTGATCAGCAGTTTAAAACCGTTAAATGAAAATAAGCGTGGGTCTTGTTCTTTTTGGAATCATGAGTTTACTTCAACGACTATTAGATGAAATGCGCTGAGAGAGAGGTAATGTCATTTGCAATTACTTAGTGTTTCATTTTCAAAATCTATTAATCAAACAACTACCTTTTTTATAGGTATTAAAACAATGTTTGAAAATGTGTTATTTTAAAAAAAGGTGAAATCACCGTTGATTAACGGAGTGATTCTTCAAAATAATTCATGATTAATTGCCTATCGCATTTGATTGTTTTGGAATAGCTGAAAATTGTTGAATGGAAGGCTAAAACATGAAAACATGTCCTCAATATTTAACATAAAGCATCATGAAAAAGTGAATACTAAACAGTCAACCTGGTTAAATAACGTTCTTATATTGTCTTCACTTCCACTTGAGAAATTTTTTACTATCAATATTTTCATTCTACTTAAAAAATATGCGCAATTGGCGATTTTAAAAATGAATATGACAGCTTGAAGGAGGGACTGTATTTTCGCAGACGACCCGAGGCCGAAGTTGATTACCACAGAGAGTGGAGCGAGCTACTGAACCATTTTATGTGAAAGGACGTTGGAGAGACGGGCAATGTCCAATCCCAGGCAGAGAAGAGTTTATACAATCGGCAAGAATAGTTCACAAATATTTATAAACGGATTCATTGTGAAAGGAGGACATGGCGACATGTACCCATAGAACGAAATCAGGGTCGGAAGCATTTCGGATTCATGGACGGCACAAAATACATTCATATAACTGTACATATATATGTACACTTGGCTACACGGAAGGGAGAGAGAACGGACGCTGGCCAAGAAAAACAACTCCGACTCCGAGTCCAGCGTTAAAAGACTCCGGACAAGAAAGTTTTCGGTTGATGGGGCGATGGATGAGGGAATGGATGAGGAGACGGGCTGTCCGAGGGATATGAGCTCATGCGGATGAAATGGGGGCTTGCTTTTGGACCATTTACGTATACACCCACCCTCCCAGCTCCATCTTTCTTTGGAGGCGGCAGTGTGCTCACAAACATGATGGCCTGTGATATTTTTCACGCTGGGTCAATATTTGCTGTTAACCGAAGCCCGACTATAATCAAACAATCCTGGAGCGTATTAGTATTATTTTTTCCATCTACCCTCCTAAGAAGTCTCGGGTTTTCCTAATAGCTTCGCTCACCATCCGCATCCGGCGCAAAGCTGCGGCGACAATTAAAACGAAAAATGGCTTTCCCCGAGACGTTAAGGATGGCTCCTGGAAATGAGAGTCGTTATCCTGTTATAGCCATTAATAGGCAGCCACAGGGAACAGTCTTGTTAGTCTGGTTGAAAGCTTAAACTCAACTTTAACCCAAGAATTTAGATTGAGAGATTAAAGGATTGGTTTACAAGAATAAATAGAAATCTAAACAATGCCATACAAATCCATTTGAAGGGATTTAACTCAAAGCAGAGTGAAAATACCGTCTAGGTGGAGGAAAAGAAAACACTGACAGCATTTTTTAGCCTATTAGAGGTAATAAATTATAGGTATTATTGTGGAGAGCTTTGCGATCATAAAAAGGGTAATATTAACCGTTAAATTATCTGATACACATAAGTTGTAATAAATTAACAGGGAGTATCTGTAAACCCAGGTATCAATTAGGTTTTATACCAGTAAATGGCATAAAGTTAAATGAAAATTACGTGGAAATATAAATCTCCAAAATAATGTAGAAATATATATGTTAAAAAAAATTCGTCCTCCATTATATCATACCGTTCTATTTAACATTCTTGAGAGCCAGATTTGAAATTCTCAAAAACTTACAAAATATAATGTACTTGTATTAATAAGTATATTTAATACCCTCATTACTTTACATATCTTGTTAAAGTCCGTAGTAATTCCAAATTTACCTTGACTAATTGGAGAATACGGAAAACTTTAGTGGAAAAATTGAAAATATTCAAGGGTAAATTTTCATTTGTAAATTGTCTAAGTCAAATTTTTAACTAAAATTAAATGTTTCTTCGCATTTTTCCTGGTGCTTTTCCAATGACCAGACATGTTTAGGATATATACTGAATCTGGACTAATACCTCATTCAGTCTGAGTTCGTAGTATTAGGTTTATTCGTAAACATGAAAGGTTAGAAATATTTTTATTTTAGTCAAATTTGGTGTTTTACATTTATGTTCTTGGAAATTTGTTTCTCTATCTTAGAATTTTATTTACCTACTTATTTGGAGTATTTTAATTTTGAGCCACAAGTAACGGGACACATATTTCGATGAAGTTTTCAAAGAATGTTGATCATGCAAATAATACGTGAAGTATGTAAATTTTAATTTTTGAATAGACTTTTTCTGCAAGTTGACAATTTGACTGATAGAAAAAGTTATTTCCGAGAAGGAAACTAGTCAGCAACTTCGTGACCATTTCTTTTTAAGAATTTATTTAGGGATTTCTCAATGTACTGAATCAAAACGTTTAAAATCCCCAAATTTAAATTTCTAGTGTGGATTCTGTCAAAGCGAGCGATATATAGTGGTCAGATGAATGAAGAATTTGAATTCAAATAATTAGGACAACTATATCATGGTATATATTTAGCACGAAGCGATCATCAAAATTAATATTTTCTAAGAATAATATATTTCCAGTGACATGCATCAAAATATTACGTGTTAAATGCATAATTTTTGTGAGTTCTAGGAAGTCGATAACACACTTCTGAACGACAGTTAATGAACGTAATTGATAGGATATGCCAAATCTGAATCCGATGAAAAGAGATGCTGAATATAAAGAAACATATTTAAAGTTAAAATTTTCTTACTTCCGTCCATAATGCCAGCACAGAAACCAATTTTGTAAATCTTGACCAATTCTGCGACAGACAGGCGAGGGTATTTCGGCACTTTTGTAACTTGACCCTCCAAAAAGTACATGTCCCCATACGTCCCAAAGCATTCCCATCGTTCATTTCCTGATTCTCCCTAATAAGTTTCAGGGGACCTAATCGAGTCTGCGAGTAGACATTCACCCGTTCCTAATTGGCGTACGCGATATCTGGGTGTTCATCTCGAAGGAAGGAACGAAACGCAGATGTCTCGTTGACAGGTCGTCAACTCTTGTGAAAGGGAAAAATCTGACGAATAAAGCATCTAATGATCTCATTCGTTCCAGCAGCACAAGCGGCCAAAAGAAAACGCTCGTTCCTTCAGTCTCGTCCCCGAATAATATTATCCGTGGGAAGCCTTCGTGATTGACGCGGTGGCGACACCCCGGAAGTCCTAAGCCCCGCTACAGCCAACCTCCGGAAACCCCCCTCCCCATTCCTAACATTTTCCTCCTCCTCTCTCTTCGTCAACTTTCCTCACCACGTCCCTCCCATCTTCCACGAAGAAAAAGGGGGAGGAAGGCACTAATCTTTTCAGGGAGCCTTCCTAGTCCTCCACTGAGGAAATACGGGCGGGCGAGGGAGCGGAAGGAGGGGACCTCTTGATTTTTCTTTTTCTGGGCCTCATTCTCCCTCCCTACGCCCAGTCCTTTCTTCTCATCCACTGGGGGAGGAGTGAGCGTGATGCGTGACGAACCCAACTCGGGGGAGGAATGAGCCGTGAAAAGAGTCGGGGCTGGGAGACGCGCTGCATGTTGCTTTTGGTTTCTCTTTTGCTCGGCGGGTGGGAAGGGAGTACAAGGAATAAAGAGAAGGTTGTGTGGGAGAAGGCTTTGGGTTCTCGGAGGGGGAATCGGGGAGCACGGGAGAGGGAGAATGGGTAGGAGACATTGAGGAAAGAAGATAGAAACAGGGGAGCTGACAGCCACGGAAAAGAGGGAAGAAGCAAGAGATCCACGCCAAGATCTATCTGCTCTCTTATCCCACCGTCGGCTTTAATTTGTTTTAGGATTGGAGATTATTAAGCATCCTGATGAAACCTTACAGCATTTGATGTTTATTGTGTATGAATCTGCGCTATGGATAAGATAACTATTAATTTTTTAAGTATTTTTGCATTTCTCCTACCAGATGTCAATAAAAGACCTTTTCAGCTCCTTTCATGCTGTGTTCTTTGATTGTATCGTCCTCATTGATCAGCTAATCCCAAGAGTAGTGTGTGGCTGCAATTAGATACTGCGTACTTCGAAGCTGCCACCAGGAGCCAACTTCCACTACTAGTAATAACATAGTCATGTAAGATATAGGTAGAGAATATTTATGCTCTGTGTAATATTTTACCGCTCGTTCCCATTCTGACTTCAGAATCTTAATATTATATAAAATTATTATTATTATAGGTAATCTAACGGTGCAGGTAGATTTTGGTTAGAACGACTTACAGGTAGACCATGATTTATTGATACATTTCTTTGCAACTCATAGAGAGGCAATCTGGCATTTGACGCTACAATTTATCCTTCTTTATTTCCGTATCTACATCTACACAATACTACTCCACAAGCAGCAGCAAGTTAGTTAGTTAGCATTGCTGTTACCCCTTGTTGATAATTTCATTACTTCTTTTAAAGAGTGCTTTGCGAATACAAGTGCTGTCCCAAAATTAGTACGACTGAGTGGATAAAAAAATATTGTCAAAATTGATACAATAACTCAAAAGTCTTCAAAGTAGCTCCCTTGTGCGTCTACACATCGCTGCCAGCGGGTTTTCCACGCCTCGTACGCTTTCTGGAAGGTGACACCCGGAATGCTGCTAAGCCTTCTCGTCACGGCCTGTTGTAACGCTTCCACCAAGTCATGGTGGGTGAAGCTTTCAGCGCGGATTTGAGGCGGGGAAAGAGAAGGGAGTCTGATGAGGGTGAAAAAATGAAGCTTTTGGCAGATCCACGTGCGAGTTTCCTTTTGCTCGTCCGAGAGAACTCTAGGCACTAACTTCACACACACCTTTCTCATGCCCTTTTCGTGCAAAAGTCGATACACATCACTTTAAGGGATTCCAAGGTCATCTGAGATCCCTGTCTAACAAATCCTTCACTCTTGCAAGATTTTCGTCACTTTTTGAGGTCGAAGGGCGTTCTGAAGTTCGGTGTCTTCAATATCTTCTTTACCCGTCTGGAACAACTTGTGCCAGACAAAAACACTCGATCTACCCACGGCGTTATCACCATAAGTTTCCTTGAGCATTTCATGTGTCTCTTTCCCGGTTTTACATAGTTTCGCGCCAAAATTCGATGGTATAGCGCTATTCCAAAAACCGGTTAATCGCGAAGCGTAATGAGGTCACGTTACAGAGATTTCGTGAACGAACTATCCGAACTCCGCAAACGGTGGGAGTCAACTGCCACTGGCCTCCAGCCTTTCCTGGCATCCCCTTCCTTGAATTCAGCCACAGAAGCCTCCAGCCCATCCGTCCGTCTATCCGGGAAACAATAAATCATGTAAATTTTGGGACAGACCTTGTATATGGTGTTCTTCCAACGAATCTCGATTTTTAGCAGTTATTCCTACGCAGTATGATTCCCAATTATAGGATGGTGGGTCAATAGCTCCAACGTTTACAAATACGCTATGGCTACGCTTGTTGCCGATTGTGGATGGTTAGTGTTCAAGCTTATGTAGGCTATTTCTATGGGAGTCTGATGATCTGTCATATAACCATTCAAATAGGCTTTCGTCGTTTTCAATCTTTACCTTGCACCAAACGCAAACTCTACCTAATCTATTAGTTCTGTACTTTCGGTAAACTCTGCTCCGAAAACCTACACGAGGAAGTGTGGTATGGTGTGCTAGGTCGACAGCCTTAGTACATCTAATGCAATACTTCCGCAAACACATAACACCCCGTGATCTACTTGGGCACGTGGAAAGGGGTGACTGGAGACCATCCTTGTGACATTCGTTACACACATTAAGAGTATTTCTTAGTAACCAACGAATCCAGTGTCTACAATTAGAACACAAATAATGAATTCTATAAAGAGAGGGGAATAGCATACAATACACGAAAGAATAGGTAGTATTCTGCTTATGTAAGATGGACAATTCACACAGTAATTACACGTAAATCTTTCAATATATTTATTCACACGATACCCAGGCATTCGGCCCAAGGAAGCCTGGCAGGGGAGTTAGAAAGGCAGCCATTCATTCAATCGAGGGAGAATGTAACTTCCATACTTCTAACCTTTTCTTCAGTGCTACCCTTTAGCGTCTTATTATTTGTCCCTTAAGCTGTTGTCGCGAGTGGTGCGTGGTAGTAAATGAATACTTGAATATATCAGTTCGTAATTCCCACTCTCTTATACATGTATTGTGACAGTTGCCCGTCCTGCTTATGTTATTGAGGGGCTCAATAAATTATTTATTCTTTTCCTTCGGGTGCAAAACCATATGATTAATATATGTGCAAGAGGTTTAATATTGCTCTTCTTCGCTTCTTCTGCGAGTATTCGCTTAACAAAAGGTTGCCATTCCAAAACCTGTAGGTAATGTTTAAGATTTAGAGCTTTTTCGTAGGAATTTTCAACAAATCTGGTGGCAGGTACCTTTTTCTATAGCCAGTGTTTTTTATATGGATTTCATTTGCTTGCCACATACTCTATGTGAGGTCTTACTAAAGAGAAAAAGCACGCCTTCTCCTTTTGTGCTCTCCTCATGTAAAATCGGAAGAGATGGAAACACCTAAGTATTTTACGTGGTCTATAAAGTTCATCCAAATACCTCCGAGTTGGTAAAGTATGCTCGTGTTTTTTTTATTTTTTGAGAAGGGGGTAACCGTATATTTTAGTAAATAAATACAACTCATTTATGCCCGCTATTTTTGATGATGCTCAAGTCAATGTTTAGTATTTGACGGTCTGTGTCGTCTGCTTCTTCTCTGTAGATTAGAATATCTTCGACAAAAATTCATAGGTTACTTATTCATTTTAAGGTCATCTTATTAATGCAAATAAGGAATAGGAAAAAGCCTATGACCCTACTTTGAAGGACGGCATCGCTAATCAAAACACTCCCTTTTCATGTTTCCTATCTGCTCGCTTTTATTTTTCTTCCAACGGTCCCCATTCTTCTTCCGCCATGGCTAGCAGTTTCTCGCGTGTTTTCCTTTCTGTCCAGTTCACTGTTTTCATCCTTCTCCATATGTATACCTCAGCAGCCTCCTAATCCTCGTCTATAGTCATGCTTGAACGTCCACATTTCCGCGCCGTACAAAACCGCACTCCAAAGCAGTGTCATCGAGGTAATTTTAAACAATCTTACTCAACGTTCCTGTCAACAGTTTACTACCAGTTGTGAAAGCTTCTTTGCATTGAACATTAGAATCGAGTTGCACAGAAATGAATTGAAATATTAGAAATGAAGTTGAGAATGTTAGGCAAGCAAGGAAGGGGCAGACAGAGGATAAGGATGCTGGACGGAATGATAGTAGGAAGGATGCATAAGAAGTGAGAAGGATGCATGATGAGTTGTGACTTAGCTACAGAGCAATATTTTGGGTTTGTTTTGTCTGGAGGGGCAAGGGTAGTTATTTAAAAGGTTTTCCCATCCAAAACCTACCTTAGCTGGTAGATTACCTATGATAATAATGTTATGGTTGGTGACCTAACAGCCCCTGCCGCACGTCCGTGGGATGGACTGTGGGTTAGTATATATCTACAGGGTGAAGCAGAATTAACTCATTAGTTTTAAAAAATCAGTGAAGAGCGCCTAGATAAATTAGCGGTGTGGAAATGGTAGCATTAGCTGAAGGAAGCAACGCCATTTTTTCTTAGTTACCATGCAGGGGTCTAGTAAGCATCAAGGTTTTGCCGTAGAAACATTTTTAAGAACAATAATAGTGAGGTGGCAACGCAGAGGTCTATGGTATAGCGAATAAGCGCATTTTTAGCTTTCCGGCTTAGTAAAAAAGCAAAATTTTCGTTACTGGGCGACTGACAACCCTTGCGAACTTCACCTAAGACCTCTTCAAGAATGAGTTTCCGAATAGTCATACTATTTTGTAACTACAACGTAAAATTTGTTGAAATGAGTTGAAAAGGGCAAAGAATAAAACTAGGTCACTAAATTCTGGTCTAGACGAATGATTTTTAATACTTGAAAATTGTTGCATTAAGGTAAAATTATATGGGGATCTAATAAAATGGGATTTATGGTTGATCAAGCTCAAGTCGAGACCATTTCTTAGCGCAAGTAGAAAATTTATGTTATAACAGGTAGGTATCAGAAGAGATAGCATAAAAGAAAAGGGAGATTACGAAGTTCTTGAGAAACGGAACGGCTAAATTTAATACTGAAATTATTGGCCGAAAACTAGAGATATTAAAGAGTTTCTATTGAGGAAAATAAATACCTCACCTCAATAGGAAATGTTGTAAAAGTAGGTTTTAATAGAAATGGTTCCTGAAAATAATTTCTTTAGGTATGGAAAAATTCAAAAATAGAAGGAAAATGATGTTAAGGACTTAAAGTAAAAATTCAACAAGAAGCATAGTGTGAATTCTAATGCTGAGTTTTACAGACAGAAAACTTGGCCGGTAGGGAAAGAAAAATAAACGTGGATTAGAGGATTTTCAGAAATCAGTGTGATTTACATGGATAAGTGGAACTAGCAGATAAAAAACAAATAAAGGTGTTCTGGGTGAGATGGGAGATGAGCGGTTTATGAGATAAATTTGAATGAAACAGAGTGAATGCAGTAGGTATAGGAAGATAACGGAATGCTATAAACTATGAGTATAATAGAGGAGAGAATTTTAGTTAGCATGATTGTGGGCGAAAAAAGGCTCCTGAGGAGATGGTGGGGAAAATGATATTGACAACTCTTAATAACAAGTACACTTTCATTCTCTCTTGGGCTCTGTAAGCATCGTAGACTGCAAAAGGAAAAGGGTCAGGGCCTCCTTGCTCCCCGCCATACTTATATACTCGTATATTCGCACGACCGATGGGGAGGGAGGCGAGGCCATTTCCAGCTCTACCATGCCTTCGTCTTCCTTTGTGGCGTTAAAAGCTGCTTAAACTAGCCGACAAACACGGCTCATCCACCGCCCCTTCGCCCACAATTCTGCTACCGATGAGAGAAAACAGCAAAGTGAGTCCGGGTAGGCTTCCCTTTCCGTGTTTTTCCGATACGGCCTCGGCGGATTCCTGAGGTTTCTTTTGAGCGAAGGATACAAATTACGCATTTACTATCGCTCCCCATTATTTGAAAACTTAAAAATGTTAAATGGGAAAAATGCAAAAAAACAGGCCTTCCTTCAATCAAATTGCTGGTAAATGGTTGCTCATACGCTTCCTGTTCACCCTCAACTACTCCATTCAGCTCGAATATGAGTGCTCTGGTTTGCTAATTCAAATGCAACACTCAGATTGTGAATATCCACGCCCCATTTAGCCTGGTAATGATAATGATAAATGGTCGATACGAGTTTAAGGTTCCCATTCCATCTTTTAGAGTGAAATGCCTGCAAGTGATAGGGAACCAACCGAATGTGTTTTATTGAAGCTTTGAAACAGAAATACTTATTTAGTTTTCTTCCAAACAGGGATTCATTGACTGAGACAATGTTTGCTGGAAAGTGTTCTACCATGGTGGTTTATACATTAATTATTTGATAAAACAAATAAATAAAGGCGTCCACAGTGAGTAATAGCGGTGTTCCTTAACACGTAATTTTTCTTACATGGTCTAGATATTTTTTTCCCAGCAAAGGGTAACAATTCCACCTAAATGCATGCCAATCTTTCTATTGCAGCCTAGTGTTAGTCCTCTTGTAATCGTGACACACCTTCACATCATCTTGCAGCCCCTTCCAGAAAAAGTTCCTTTTTTCCTTACAAGAAACTTTTGATGACCTGAAGGGGTCTCTAGATCCATTCAGATAGCAATAAATTATGACCATACGGAGTTCGAGGAGCACAAGCACTCGCCTTTCCTTGTTTGTCTAAATCACTGAACTCGTTCTGTTATAATTGAAATATTTATTCCTCTCCTTAAGATTATCGCATATCTTTGACAGTCGGGATAAATCCTTTGGTGCTTATGCAGCGACAACACAGATGACGACATTAGATGCAGCAAGGGTTACAATCTATCGGATGTGTCCTTCTTTCCCTAAAAAATCCTCAGAAGACTATCGGTCACCACATTCTCGTTCCCCCTTGATGTGCCCTATCTGAAATTTAAAAGGAAATGGTCTAAGAATCCAGCGCTGAATCCTCCCTAGTTAGCTGCTTGCTCTAGTTAGACCACATTTGGAACATGCTGCAAGTATTTGGGATCCTTGGGAGAAAATATGGCAAAAAGAGTTAGATAAAGTCCAGAGAAAATCAGCCAGATTCGTGAAAAATATGTATGACAAGAACACAAGTGTAACATGTCTCTTAGGGGATTTAGGTTGGAAGCCCCTTGAAATATGAAGAGAACAAGCGAGACTTAAACTTTTAGAAAGATTCAGAACCAGCGAGTTTAGCGATGACACAAAAGGAATAATAATGGCCCCACACTACTTAGGTTGATCAGACCACAAAGATAAAATAAGGGAGATGGAATCCAATACAGTTAGATTCAAATACTCATTCTTCCCCAGAACAATCAGAAATCATAATAGTAAGAAAAGAATTCGAAGTCCATTTAGAAATATTAAAAACATTTAAGTTACAAGTCGGAACAAAATTAAAAATTCAAAGATTGTGCCTGTGTATGTTTGTTGGTAGTTTGTGGATTTGCATGTGTGTGAAAGGGTTGGGGTGAAAGGGTTCGTGTATGAATGTTTACCATGTTTGCTTTGTGGGCTCTAAATTTGTGGCTTCTGTATGCGGTTTTTTTCCTAATTTACGAGTGGTGCCCTAACACGCCCTTGCGGCGGCTTACTGGATATTGAGTAGATGTAGATGTAGTTGACTCGGTGGCGTCCCATCAGGATAAGGCCTTATTATCTACACATTTACAAAATACACAGGAAGCCTCGGCCATGACATATGGTCGGGTGTGATCTGGTGCTTTCCCGGCGCATCAGCTCAATGAAGTTTCCTCGGGTTTTCCACCGGGTGGATGACCCGCGAAAACTTCATTAAGAGGTCACTTCTACACAAATATTAGTTTTATCATGCACTCGAAAAATTTTAATTAAAAAGAAATGTAAATATAAACATTTTATATCTATCCGTTCTACAACTAATCTCTCTGATATTAAGTTCATGATCTGATCTAACATGGTAAGTCGGGGCCCGTAATATGTCTTTAACGTCCTTAGATAAGTAACCTGTCTCAAATTTACGGAGCAAATTTAACCAACTATATATTTAAACCTAGTCAACAAGTGGCTCCCATTCTAATTCTTCCAATAGTATCGTGACACTGCTACTTTGTTAATAAAAACGTTTGACAAACCTAGCTGCTCTACATTGCACTCGATCTAGTTTCAAAATTAAGCCTACTGCATGAGGAACCCATACACTTGCAGCATTCTCAAGGTGGGACCTGACTAACGTGAAATAACAAAGCTCCTTGACCCTTTCATTACAATACTCAAGTATCATTTTTATGAATTGAAAATTTTTATTTGCTATTCTGAAAATTTCATGAATGTGATTTCCCCAGGACATATCCGTAGTTATCGTTGCACTTAAGTATTTTAACGATTCTACTTGTGTTATATTGGTTCCCTGTACAGCGTGTTTTCGGGTGAAATACTTATCCGCTCTTAGTGTGGATTCGGACTGTTATCAATATTCGAGGGACTTCTCGCATACAAAGTAAGACACCCGACGTTCCTTTTCGTAGGTGAGGTAGTTATTCTCTGCTTAATTAAACATCGAGAAGTGAAAGCTCTATGTACCAAAAGCCTTTTAACCTATTGACTGGGCACTGCGCCTATTCCTTCACTGGAGGTATCCGTATGCAAGCCTAAAATTCAAGACAACATTGGGCGTTTAGAGTGTAGGAGCCATCTCCAAACATTCCTTCAGTCAAATAAACGCTCATTGACGTTCTTTCTCCAAAATTGAACTGGATCCTTTCATCTTGATCTCATTATGAGACCACTAACCATCAAAACTTTTTAAATAAATCTTGATTGGATCATAAATATCTCTAAAAATCTTTTCAGTTCTTCCAAGTATTGGAATTAGGAATTAAAAATACAGTTTCAGCTATTAGTTGTCAAGAATGATTATAGTTTCATTTTACGGGACGAGATGTCTCTGGGAAGCAATCTCCGGCAAGAAAATACGAAACCTTCCCGGGTTTACATTAATGATTCGTCCA
Organism: Hetaerina titia; assembly: GCA_037158775.1. Classification (NCBI taxonomy): domain Eukaryota; kingdom Metazoa; phylum Arthropoda; class Insecta; order Odonata; family Calopterygidae; genus Hetaerina; species Hetaerina titia. The sequence continues at coordinate 36,525,257 of CM073770.1, forward strand.
CAACCGCCTTAGAATTTCCGTTAAATGCTCAGAATAACCTTCTTCGTACTTACTGTAGACAACTAGGTGATTCAAATAATTATATGGATTCAAATTTGATGTTATGAAGGAATTCGTCCAGGACTCACGAGAGCACTTATATCCTCCGCATATATCAAAAGAAAACTTCCAGAATTCATATAAACCTAAGGGCTTAATAAATACTGTATACGGTCTTGATGCTTGTACTAGTGGGATATGGTAGTCCGCAGAATTCAGATCGATTACAGAAAAGACCGTGGCATGATTGCAATTTTGAAATGCATTTTCAACAGTTGGAGTGGGAACAATAAATAATTACCTTTTTATTCACCTTTCGACAGTCAACGACCATCCTATAACTTATTTCCCATTATCGGGTTATAAAGACGGGAAACGAATAACTTGGCACGATCTTAAGATGAATTATTTCGATAAATTTACTCTTTGGGAGAGAAAGTTGACATGGGAGGACCGAACCGAATTTATCGACCTTTTGGGAGATTGAATAGGTGAAATTCTGCCCATTTCCTAATTTTCGTGTCAGAACGTTGAAGAAAAGCAGAACCATATGCCTTGTGTTTTTATTTTATTTAAGTTTCCGACAAATTTTCCCCTACATTCATTTCCTTAATGGAAAAAATCCCTCCCTTAAGGTCAAACTTAAAACCACGTGAACTCTCTACAAAATTAAATACCATCCCAGTCCTGTTCATTAGATCTCTCTCAAAATCGCTGGAAGCACATTTGTTGGAACTGAAAATTCGTTTGGGAAGTAAAATGCCATATACGCTATTAACGCCGCATCTATATTGACCTCAAAAGGCGAAGCCCCCCTCCTCCCCCCCCCCCGCGGGCCAGCTGGTTACCTACCCGATAGCATTTCTGATTTACGAGTTTTCTTCATGGTCTAAAGGTTAGAAGGATGAATGAAGGAAGGTGACGCCCCTAATTCTAATAACGCCAGTTGCTCCTTTCCGTCAATAAGTCAGGATAAAAGGAAAGAGAGGAAGTTGGTGCTTCTAATCTCACTACGGGGGCGATAGTGCCTTTCCGATAAAGCCATCTCATTCCAAGCAGCCGCGGTCGGTTTCCCAACGACCACCTCTCTCGTTTCGCACACTTGGTGTCCCCCCCCCCTCTTTGGGCACCTTCTAGGAAACATGTTTTAGAGTTACTGGTTGATCTTTCCCGACCGGTCGTCGCTGAGCCATGTCTATCGCGAAATCTATTAAAAAATCGAACACTATCAGTGTAACAGTTGGTGGGCCTTCCCATTTGCACCGATAGCTGGCAGCTATTTTAAAGTTCGCGGCTTTTCTCACGAGTTAAAATAGATCGATAAATGACACAAGTTTAAAATGAAAAGCGTCAAATACTTGCCTATGGTATGGGCCTACTTGAACATGGGAACTTCCACTATGTCACCTTTATTCATTTTGCAATTGAATACTATTACCACCGTTTTTATTCTTTCTATAAAGGTTGGCAGATATTTTACCATTACTGAAAACCACGTGCAATATACGTAAATGTACGTAGAGTTATTTTGTGGCCTAGAGGGAAAAATAGTAAATAACTCCTCTTTCACTAGCTCTTAGGATCCGAGGCTCGGAAATTTGGCTAAAAATATTCTGAGAAACGTTCTTTTCTTTATTAATAAAACAGTTTCTGGCGTAACTTGGAGGAAAATCTTCATACTGACGTTTTTATAAATCAAAGATGATGTTATGCAATAACGAAACCCTGGTCGTGAAAAATAAAAAGTTTATGTGAAAAGCAAATTGGTTTGATTTATAAAAACGTTTGTTCTTGTCATTGTCAAAAGCTTAATAACTACTTTTCTTAGTGAGTACATTTTCAAACCTTATCCCAACATTAGGAAACTCATAAGGATATGGGGATCAATGCTCTCGGGAGGCTTTTGATAAAATTGATTAGTACATACTTTTCGAACTTACAGCGGTTTTCCTAGAGTTGCACTTACTGTGTCTCGTCCATGTCGATCTCCGCTCCAGAGGTCGACTCACCAGCTGTAATTTCACTAGCCACCGTGAAATTGACGAAATGTCACTGGCCAATTGTCCAAAGTGGCAACCAATTCTTAATTTTTCAGCATACATATCCTCGAAGCCTTTTCTTCAGCCATTGTAACCGTTCTCACTAACTTGATACTGGAAGAACAAACGCTCTGCTACAAATTTCGCCTTAAGTGATGGTGAAGGAAAATGCCATCGACACTACTTCAAACATCAGCGATACTATAAATCGTCCGTGGGGTAGGTGACCATCGTAGTCAGCAAAAACTAAAGAACCGGGGTTTCCTTAATCTTCGCCTTATATACCCTCTAGACAAATGGGGAGGGAGGCATGGCCGTTTTCCGTAGCCTTCGTCTTCGATAGCGGCGTCAAAAGCTGCTTAAAACCAGCCGTCAAACACGATTCATCAGTTGGAATTTTAGACGGAATTGGAGAAGTAGGAAGTATGCTGCGATAAAAAATTATTAATAGAAAATGCTGCTATTATTAATAGAAATATATAATTGAGATTCATTTTTAAAAGTACTACAATACAAAAGACTATCGGGCGGTTGTCCAAGTTATCATATCTTTATCTTAATAAGTCCAGTTGATGCATATTCCACATAAAACTCAATGTATATTATAAAATTGTGGGCTAATAATATTGAAATAAGAGTAAGCATTTTGTAATTCCTTCTAATATTGTATCTCAGAACTTTTAGCTAATGACTTCTATTTAATAGAAATTATCTCATCACTACCACTTTTATAAATAATGACAATATGATCAGCTAACAACCGAGGGTCATTGCTATAGGTAGCAGGAATACGTTTGATCTGTAAGGTAAGGCAAACTCCGTTATCATTCAATAATGCTCTATATGGAACACATTAATACTCTGGGGCTGGATGTGTAGAATCATAATCTGCTTGTCTGTTACTTTTATTAGAACCTACATAAATTAATAATCCCTTGATATAGCACTGAAATACGATTTAAAACTTAAGCCACCTCGTTTCCATAGGTTACACTATACATGCGGCATTTTATTCAGCCACAAATCATGGAATTTCAATTCCTTTCCTTGAGTTGGATTGTCCAGAAAGGAAAACTGGTCGTAATGATCAATGTGAAAGTTAACTACAACCTATAAAACCTACCGGCAGCAGTACGGATCAGTGGTTTGAATCTTCCAAAAGCAAGGGTATTGGCCGGAAGCTGCTTTACATACACCTAAAGGGGAATTTCGATTCGTACCTGTGGCAAGTTTTCTCAATTTTATTTAGGTCCCAAATTAAAATTCTCTAATGAAATAATTAAATCTAATACGCTGATCATTGAATAGAATATTAAACCTATGGTTCCCGTCGACTCTCATTAATTCTTAATTTTCCAGAATCGATGACTGATTTATCACCATTATCACTCCATTTCTATTTTTTGCCTAATACTACATTATTCATTACCTCAATTTTTTCAGTTATACTGGAAACCACTAGTCTACTGCATTGTCCTTAAGTGGTTGTGCGCTACAATGAGCATAATCCCTGTATTGTACTAGTAATTTTTTTCAATTAGTGCTATCAAATGATGATCACCTTATACGATGTGTTGTATAATAATGGAAATATCATTATCGAAATGACCTCTGATGGTCACAAGCCTCAACGCTATACATAGAGAAAGTATTACTTCCAATACTGCATGCTTTACTGCAACCTATTATTATAACAAGGAGACTAAATTAATAACATATTTTAGATTACCGTTCGGTCATGATTTTCCAATGATTAAACACGATTGGGTTTTAGGTGGTTAGGTAGTCCAGGTGGTAGAGCGCCAGGCTAGTGACAAGAGGGTCTGGTTTTTATTCGGAGAGATACCTCTAGAAGTGTGATATATCTGGTGTCAAATCTTTCTCGGAAACTACAGGCGGTATCGGGAATGAAGCTGGACCCTCTAACATTGTTTGTCCTATTGACTCTATGTTGGGATTATACGTATTTAGTATTAGGTGTGCCCCACCCTCAACTATCCATCGGTCAAATCAACCCAAGAGTTGATTACTGTGGCTATTTTTGTCGGTTTTGTTTAGAAATGTGACCATTCATAAATGCAAGATCCCAAATTGTGGGAAAAATTTAATGGTCGACACATATAAAAGTCAATCTATCTGTAATTGCGGCTTATAAACAAAAATAGCAAGAGGTTTAGGTTTTCCTATAGATTTTCTTCTGATTTCCTCTTTGTAATACGACACATTTGTCAAGTATACAGCGTTTTCGATTGCTAGCTCATTAATGTTAATTAAGGGATAGTATCTCAAGAATTAAATTGTTTGAAAATATCTAAAATATGAAAACTTTCTCCTCTTAAGCATAAATAGGTCAGTGTAATAAAATCATGGATTTAAAACCATGCTTTAGTGTTAATCCAAATGCAATTGATTAAATCGTAATATTGAACATAAAATAAGATGAACTGTAAGGTTTGCTAGGAATGCATTGTGAAACAAAGGCGAAGAGTATTTTAGCAGAACTTATACACTTCAGATTCGCTATTCTCTCCTTCCAAAATGTGAATTCATCTACCACTTACCGAAACTTATCGACGTGAATTGTAATGAACGAGTGGATGTATGACCATTGCCATATTTGCTGAAATTTGATTAAACACGAAATTCCCAAATGTTGGCTGTTTGTCAAAAATCAGAGAGAAATTCATTTTTTGTTCTTTAAACTTTCTTAAAATTAGCAAAGTTTTTATGAAATACAACTGAAACATTGCCATTGAATACGTTTGTCTGTTCTCGTTTATCTTTAAATATTCAGCAAACAACTGCGGGGATGAAATGTTTTTCATTTGATTGGAAAACTTTCCTTGGAGTTCAATATACATTCTCCTTCCGGAACAAAATGTATTCTTCAAATTACGAAGCATTTGGCACAATTATACCAGAAATTATTGTTTCGTGCACCTTATATGTCAATGAATAAATATTTTCCCATAGAAGCTGGGCGTTGAAATGCCCTGTTAGTTGGAAAGCATTCTTCCACTTGCCTGCTTTTAATTAGCTATGCATATAATTTCACAGTTCATGGAGCCATATTACCACTTGGGTACCAATTTTCTGACAAACAACTAAATTAAATTAAACTGAACTATTTTTTAGAAATACAGGAAAGCACAATATTCTACCCATATAATATTTTTATTGCGCATGGAAAAGGGCTAAGTTAAAAATATCTGTTATGAACAGAAACTCGACAGCATTGCGCAAATTAATCAGGTAAAATAATGAAAAAAATATTTTCGTAATTTTTAACAAAATAATTTTTATTTCATAATATTCCATGCAGAGGAAAAATGACTTTTTTGATTTTACGCACATTAAAAACATTAAAACGCGTAATTTCTAATGCTTTAAAATGTAAAAAATAGCGATTAAATTGCTTCATCGCGTATATAATTTTGACTACTTTTTTGAGAATGTGTACCCATTTTCCTTCAAAAACATTAAGGCACTTCAACCTTATTAATGTCAAGATAAATCTCAAAGACTACCTACATGAATGAACCATAATATTATAATAAGCCTCATATAATTCCTCAAAATATTAAACCACTGGCTAAAATATTTCAACTTTTTATTGCAAATGACTACATATTAAGAATTATCAATCATTTTTTTACAAAATCAGACCATTTGTTTTTATTGCATTTTTAAAATCTCTCTTTATGTTTAGGAAAAGAATTATGACCCGAATTTTCTTCTCTTGTGCTGAAAGATTAATATTCTAAATTAGTCTAACTATTTAGTATAGTGAAACATCTCTTCGTATCTTCGGGCATGAAAAAGGTCTTGCATTTTTCCAATGACTCCCAGAGGTCCACCATCGTTCGCAATGATAATTACCCCTTGTGGACATCCAGG
>CM073770.1:36531331-36716074 GCA_037158775.1 Hetaerina titia
TAATGAAGATACTCAAAGAAGCCTTTCAATGTAGGAACTTTTTAAAGATATTTTGATTACATGCTAAAAATATGAATTATATTATTATATCTGTTATATTTAAATTGTACGGATTAGGGTTTTAGACAGATGAGGGAAGCTCGAATTTATAATAGGAATAAACGACTCAATAAGCTGTTGCGTGGACCTCTTTCCATCTCCATCAAATTTATTATACGAGTATATTCTTATCGGTTGCGTTGCTCCTCGATCTCCTGTTCGTGGCCTTTACCGAATATTACCGTGGCCCCCAATATTCAACTGCTAAAGGTCTTTCATACATTTAGAATTGCACTGTTGACATTAATCCCCCTCTATGACTAAGTTTGTGAAAAGCAGACGCGTGGATAATAGAATGCTTTTCCTTATTTGGATATCCACATATATGAACAAAAGCTTTCTTCTACTATTCTAATACATATTATTTCCTTTCTATAGAAGTTGAACCAAACGGCATGAGGCATGGGACACAATGGCAGTTTGGTGAAAATCGGCATCAACTTATGGAAAATGCTAAAATACCGGAGGTATTATCAGCGTCTGATATCTGTGCAACCAGGTTTTGAATTCAGAAGGTTCAGTTTACAATTAGAAGCTTTAATTGAAAGCGAAACGCTAAATTTGATTTTGAAATATATTCATGCAATTAAAATAAGATCGAGAAAGATAGAAGCTTTCAATTGACATCCTATCGATAGATTCACAATGGGTAGAGAATTTTTTTCATTTACTGGATTTTCCATTTAGAAATATAAGTTTGAAGGAAAACCATAGGAAAGAGGGAATTCATTTCTAAAAATTTATCTCAAAGCTGACGAATGACATAATTTTAAAAAAATGGTGTACGAAAATTATTCCTTTGATTTCTTAATGTACCCTACGTTTCAGGCATCAATTATTAATTGTGAAGACCTTTCTGTCTTTTCCACCCTTTTTAGGAAAAGCCAGTATCTGGAGTCTTAAAGACGTTGGCTGATGATTTGTAAGTGGTTTGCGCTTGTTTATTAACTCAGTTGCTATGGAAATTACTTTTTTATTGTTTCATAAAATTATTAAGTGACTAAGTTTATTAAACTCCCTCAGATATTATTGTTGACGTTACTTTGACAGACGACCTCAATGTTGGATGACAAGATCAATAAATTGTAAAATAAACGCTGACGATTTAGTGAGGCCTGCTCATTTTGCCGTACCAAACACCATTTCCAAGGGAGGCCATTCCATCCAAATGGCCTTAAATACATAACTTGGTTTTAGCTTAAGGAATCAATAACCTTTCTGGATTCGAACTTAGACCCCCCGGTCAATAGGAGAGCGCTCAAATCTTCGTGCCTATTATCAATAATATTTTACTTGTTGTAAAGGAGTAAACATTGGGTTTTTCGGTTTAAATGGAGGTATCAATTGGATATTTAGTTTAATGATAACTTGTCTATATTGTCTTTATGGCCGCAACTTCAATTAAATTTCAATCATTTTGGATTTTATCTGCATGAGTATAAAAATTCCCAGCACCAACTGGGCCTTCCACACCACATTATTCCAGTTGAGTGATTGCTGGTCAAGTGCCTTTTTCCCCTCCATTGGACCAAGCGAAGGGATTCCTTAATTGGAATTTATTTGCACTTCACAAATAAAATCATAGCACTCTTTTTGCACCAATGGAATAATTTAGAGGATGGTTTGGTTGAATACGAAAATGAAATACAGATCGTCAACCATCCCACGGTGCTGTAATGGTTTGATAGTTGAGCCGACGCAACACACATTTTATTAAGCACTATGTCATGAAATCTTGTGTATTTGATTCTCGTGGTCCTCACGTTTAAAACTATAATACTCTAATACGCACCGATTAGAAAAGTAATTTCATCCTTATTCATAAATGCACATTTCAGATAGTAATATTTCATCAGTTTCACGAATTACCACTCCTCTCGGCGTTTCACTCAAATATTTCCTCCGAAATATGAAACAGAAATCTGATGCATATTCGTGTATTTTAGTGGCAAGGATTCTTTTTTCAGCAAAATTTGCAGCCCTGATTGTAACAGATCGGCCATCACAACGTCTTCACCCCTTAAATCCAAGCCATGTCAACAACCCTCGCCAAATCTTTGTCCTCTTCGTTAATGGGAAAAAACCCTTTCTCCCTTCACCAACCATGTCCCGCTGTCCCTTTCTTAACCATCCCCCAATAGCAGTGCATGCATATCTCGACCTGACGCTGTAAGCACTGGCCTTACTTCGTGCCTTGCCTTCATCGAAGGTTTCGTTTCCCTCACGCGAAACTTGCTTTCTTGGACACTGGCACCAAAAGAACAAAAAATTGAGATCATGAACAATCTGAAGAGAACCTGTCAAGAAATGTCGTTGATGATTAAAGATAAATTTTCAACGAAGTTCAAAACACAGATAAAAGTGAAGTCTAACGGATTTTTTAATAATGCAAGCATATTGAACTGGGTTTTTTGCATTTTTTCATCATTAACTTCGAACCTTGAGTAGAAACTCATCTTAATTGTGTATTTTTGTCGAATTTTTGTTATCTCTATCAGAAATTTTAATAAACTTCCTCTGTTGACATTACTTATTGTTTTACATCTTAATAATAAAGCAGGAATAAAGTTTGAAAATGTATTAAGCTACAAAACTTTAAAATAAATATAAAAAACTACGCTGTCATTTTCTAGGTGCAAAGTTGCCATCACTTGTTTGAGAGTCATGCATTTCCACCGAAAATGCATAAAAGTGAATTTACTTGTGTATTTACTGCGGTAGTAGGTAAATTGTGTTTATGAAAAGCTGCAGAGCCCATAGTCCACATAGTCCATTGCCCACAGCCTGACCACAATCACTAGATCTTTCGTATCTCGCATGACCACCTCTCATATAATGGGTGATTAGAGAGCCGTTTCGGACCTTTACACCCTCTAAAGGTAGCAAATCTGCCAGTAAGATAAGATTAGAGCTTGGGTCAATACCAGTTGCCTTCCAGTTTGAATTTCAACTCTTGATTTCTGCTTCTATAAGGGAAATGGACTTATAAAGAAGATAAATGAAATGCGGATTTTTATTTAACCCATTTTTCCTACAATAATGTTGTTTCCGGGTATTTTCTTTAGGCTTAAATTTCATCCCAAAAAATGTATTTTTGGAATTTATTGAAAGAGGAATTACCATTAACAGATTATGTTGAAAGAGTTTTTTGTTCTCTTTATATTGTTCCTCTCTTCTATCAGTGTATTAATTTATAATGTTTATCTTCAATAATTGACTTAGCCTATGAAATATCTTAGAGCTCAGATCCTACTCTGATTACTGCCATATTGGCATGTCGTTCACATACCGGAAATTTGGTGTAAAATATTTTGACACAATGATATTGTACTGGCAATTATTTTTAGTTGAGTCATTTAACATTACCTGATTGGTATAAAAAATCAATCGCACAAGAAAATATATTTAAAAATTGGATTCAAATGATATCAAGTAACCTATTTATGCATACTCTCATGTATAAGATCGTGCTTTTTGAGTTTATATGATATTTATTCAGCAGGTATATTATCAGGAAGAAGAAATTTGTAAATATATCTGAATCAGATAATATATTTAAATGTCAGGTTTAACAAACGTTTTACCAAGAAGACATAATGCGGCATCATTTACTAAGTTTATTTTCAGTAAAAATCATGTTTCGATCCATTCATCTATGGTCTCATATATTATTATTATTATTATAATTAACCTTAAAAGTAATAGCACATAAAGTGTTATGGAATTATTCATTGTTATAATTTCGTATTATTTCAAATTGTTTCATTTTGCATGAGTTAAAATATTGTGCTTGGCAAATAGAAATCCCTGAGGATGGCTGGATCGTTTCACCAATTTTCCAATTAATATTTCTCAAAATTTGATCAATGTATAGGATGATACGGCTACGCCACATGCTGCGGTGATTAGTTCTACTGAAAGAGAAATTAAAGGGAGGGAATATGTTCCTGTGAGGGTGTAAACACGCATACGTGAACAACCACTAGCACGCGAGGACGGACGCACGCGACCACTTCGAAAAAAAACACGGGTGAACTCACACACGCTAACGTTTGCCGGGGCGAGTTGGCTCGACAGGGGGAGCTGCTCCTCTTGGGGTACGGCTATATTCCGTGCAGTCGAAATAAAAACATTTGTGACAGACTATTATACCATACCCTATGCCCCACTGCCAGGTTAAAAAGCTCGAGAAAGAGACAAGATACGGGTTTCGCGAAAATATATTTAATGACTTGTACTATTCTTGAGAAAAAACATGAAAGGGTCAATGATAATTTTTTTGAAAAAATATAGAGCCCAGGCTTAATAGCAGTTGATAACTAAATGAAGTAAAAAGGTTTGTGAACGATTTTCCCTTCATGCTTATGCATGTATTTGCATCACTCAATATTTCCCGTTTAAAATTACACTTTGGATACACTGAAGCAAAAACACAGTTATATCCACAATTCACTAAACGCAAATACATTTCAATTACCATATCTCAAAAGATATAGCTGACGTGTAAGGTTTTTGTCACAAAAAACTTAATTAAACCTATTACAGAATGAACTAAAATTGTCAACTCCGAGAATATATAAGATAGTAAGCGCATGTAAGAATTTTTTTTGAGAAGCAAAGGTAGTGAATATGATTCGAATTTGTTGATTGTAAAAGTGTGATTACTGACTCTCTTAATATATTAAAATATTGTTTAATAAATGTATGCTCCTGAGAGTGTAAAAAGAGTAATATGCACGCAATCGTCTATACAAGTGATATTTGTAACATAAATAAGTGAAGGCTGACCATCAGCGAATTCTTTGGCTTGGTGGGAAATCAGTTACTTTCAGAAGTTGCCTTGAGAATTACAAATATATTTTCAGTTTTCAAGTCTCCTCCCATTTTACATTACCACTTTTTCGTTCAGCCAAACTTCTCAAAATCCTTTAGTTAATGAATTACGGCAGCATTTGGGAAATGACAATGATAAAAAATGGCGAATAAAGTTTTTATCGAATTATACATGTGCCATAAATATTTACATTTGCCATTATTGTATGTTTCGTGTGTTGACATACCTGTATAATACTTGATTTTGGAAATATTTGCATGTTGGCTTACATTAGGTCGTAGGCTTACATTAATAAGCAACAGTCGCATATCCCTGTGACCTTAACTTTCATTGAACTGGGATAATTTCACAACTATACTCGAAACCTTTTTATGATAGATAATATTTAAGCATAAAAGATGCTAATTATCTAATTGGTTTTTATCTAATATAACTATCCAATTATTGCTAATTTGTCAATATTACCAATTCTCCTTCTCCGCCTCAAACCATAGACTTTTAGCCCCCCTCTAACCTATCCTTTCTTTCCTACCTCCTCTTTCCCTCCGCCCAGAGATATGTATATGTACTGTGATTTACTTGTGTTTTTACCTGATGATGTTATGCTATAACGAAACCTGGGTCGTGAGAGTAAAAAATTTATGTGGAAAAGCAAAGTGGTTTGATTTAGAAAAACGTCAACATAACAGAGTTATTTAAATGACTTCTTTCACGGTTTTAACATTTTGTCTTTACGTATTTGAAGTTTTCCCCATTATATGTATTCTGGCTACACCGAGTACACATTGTAACTAAAGTTAAAAAGTGGTTTGAAATAAACGTTTAGCAACTATTTCAAATGAGTGAGAATGCATGAATTACTTTTGTCGCCGGAATTGGATCGAATCCGGACACAAAGAGGAACAAAGCGTGTATAAGGAAACATTGGAGAGAAACATCAAGTTCTTCTCTTGAAGTGAACAGCGATCGATCTGGGAAGAGGTAGAGACAGGTCTTGCTTCAAAGTCTAGGGAGCGGATTGGGTTGCAGGAGGGGGAACCAAGTTGGCTCACATCAGCAGAGCTAACCTAGGTAATTCCCCATTGAGAGGATCGGCAATAGAAGTCTTGAACGTGGTACGCCCTGGGCCTGTACTCAATTGCAACCGATGGGTTTAAGTCGCATACACGTTGATAGAAACCGCCTAGTTAATATTCCCAACTGTGAGAATAAGAGAAATTAAGCTTTAGATTTTGGAATCGGTGCGCCCAATTTTTCTAAAGAAGGCAATCTTCAATTATTCATGTGTATAACGATTGTAGATTAATAATTTCATGCCATTAAAATATTTAAACATGGATAGCTCATTTCCAACAGTTGGTGCACTTAATTTTCCAAATGAAGTAATCACTACAAATCCCCAGCAGATGAAACTTAAAAGGCCGTAACGTAGAAATTTCTAATACCTATTTCTTGGATTCAATGAAATTAACATTTGGCGGAAAAACACCGGTTTTTTCGAGACCCATCGAGGATATTTCCCTCTGCAAACCACCCAGTCCGGAGTATGACAACACAAGTCTGATGATACGTCAATGAACACATTTTGTTGCATCAACTAGAACAATTTAGTGCTTGGACAGGTCATAAGCGTCTTTAGATTGGACATTGACCTGAAAACATTTTGATTTCGGCGTGAAACGCAGGTTGTGGGATGTGCGAAGCGGAAGTTTTTTATACCAATGCCTCGGTTTCTTGAATAATGCTTGGATCTTTATGGTAATTGGCTCTGATCAGCTTGTTTGTGTCATATACAAGTATGTCCCACAATTTAAAAAATGCTTGTGGTAGGTGGCTAAAATTCCCTACTCCCTTTCAAATTCCCCAGTGTTGCCAGAATAGCTGCAGTATTTACGAAATCAAAAAATCAGGGCAAATTCTCGATATTAAGACCGAAAGTGACTGAGCGATGAAATTCAGGGTCTGAAGTCAGATGTGACCTAATAAACTCAGAGGTCGCCGGTAAGGGCCAATAATGTGATAGTTCTAGCAGGTAGACTGGTCGATTCGGAAAGGAGTAAGTTTTCAGGATAGGTTGTTCAGGAGGCTTAGAGAGGTAAAATATAAAAATATACTGAACTCTTGAGCTTTACTTGAAATACTGAGAAAAACACTGTAAGTGATAGTGTCATCAAGCAAATAATAAAGAAGACTGCCTGGTTAAAATGTGAGAAAGTGAGAAATATTAACGTTAATTTACTTTATTATGAAGAAAAGTAATATTTTCATAATGGAATTCACTATTCAAACAAATGAATGATAAGAAAAATTTTAAGATATGAAACATATTTAAACATCCTAAATATTATGTAAGATTTTAATAAATTCTCTCACCAAGTGTCTCTTTTCCAGAGATTAACTAGAAATAATCGCGAAGGTAGGGACAGTGAGTTCACAGTAATTGAGCGAATTTGTAAAAGTTTATAATTATTTATCTTTACAATAGTATTTTATATCTCCGACGAATAATTCACTAACAGATTACATTTACTAAGGACATCTTAAATGGTGATGAAAGTTGATGATTGAATTATACCAAATGTTAAATTTATGTGAATACGAACTCAAGAATGCAAAACTTGTTATTAAATTCCAATATTATTTTTTTAATTAATACTTATACGCGACGTGTGCTGGAATAGATCTAAATTATTTTAGCTTTGCTTAGAAACTCATTCAAGGGAATTACTCCCAACCCTTTTTGGAAAGCTTGAATGATCAAATAGCTACTTCTAACAAAAAAGAAAACAACTATTTAAAAATAGCTAATTTCTACGAACTTTCATAGGGCTAAGGTGAATTTTGCCTATTAATAGATCATGTAGTGGGCAGAAATTTATCTCTTAGACAAATATAAGGTACAACTTTGCATGTGCTTCTCTTCTGGTTCTACGGTTGATCTTTTTGTTCTCACTACTATGCACGCTTAGAGATCGGTGATAAGCTCTCAGAATTTCAATTTTACCCATGGTCATATTTTTTCCAGTGAATTCAATAAAAATAGCATGTTCTACCTTATGAATTGCCGCTTGTCTAACATGAACACATACCTGAGTGACAGCTGAAATCGACCACCTAAAATGAGTTCATATTTTGAGCTTAAACTAGGCTGATTCAGGACTGCGATAACGTATAAAAGTTAATAAATGATTTGGGACTATCAGTCATTCTTATGTCAAATTCTCAGAGTAATAGATAAAATCTAATGAATTCTTTTAATCAATTTGTACCAAAAATAGTTTTAAGGCTAACAACTCACGTGAGGCTACTCGCAATTGTGAATCGTTTTACAAATTCCTTATGCGCTAACTCATAATAGTCACGCATATAATTATAAAGTTAATTTAGCCACCGCTAAAATTAGGGTTAATAAGGTACATTAATTGTATAATTGTCGTAAGAAAACTTTTTTACTTTTTTATAATACCTAAACATGATATTTGTTAAAGTGAATCATTCAATGGTTGCAATATTGTTATTTTGAAGAATATCTATATCGCCTTAAACTTTAAGTAGAAAGAAAACTATGATGACTGGTTCTTAAGGAAACATATCAACCCATACTTGGCAAGTTTCGGTTAAATATTTTTTTTCTAAATATGATAATATAGTTTTTATGAAAATGGTGAATTTCGAATTAGTCAGCAAACTTTATGAATCTTATTGATTCTATCAATAGGATACCTGTTCAATATTTGTATTGCTACTCTAGCATCACTAGCGGAGAAGGACGACTACTATGCTCAAAGTAGAGCTTAAAAACATTTAAATAGTGTGTGAGGAAATCCCTTTAGATGCAGCACTCTATGAATCGGTTACATTGACCATTGAAATGGGACAAAGAAACGGAGAATTTTCAAAACTTAGAATCAGGTTAGATACCGGAGAAAAAGCGAATAGACTATTTAAAAATGAATATATTCGAGAAGGAAATCATTGACAAATCACATTTGAGCAGTCTGCTCACAGAATGGACATTGGATGTAAATTTCCTTTCCGAAATATCTGCAACATGCCCCAGATTGAAATCTATCTTCATAGTTCCATCGCTCCTGGAATATTGGAGAATAAGTATTTAGCCAGTAATAGGTAGCAGGATTCACATGTCGGTATTTGATATCAGTAATTTTGGTACATTGAATTAAATTAGTCAATACAATGCATGGAAAGTTTACATTTAATCTCATCGCTATTCAGTATTTATTTATATGTTGGCATCCTTTTTGAGATTGAAGGTGTTTCTTTTCTCTCTGTAAATATTTTGAATGAAACATTGAAATACGTTGCAGTTTCCGTAAAAATATGCGGCACGTTAGCACATAAATAAATAAAGAAGGAACATGGCTAGATTTTATTCAAGCATCTAAATTAAAAGTCAAATGTAAAAAAAACAAAACACTATTTACGACGTCTGCAATGACACTTCAACCTATTCAAATATTATTTCATTACGTTTATATACCTTTGACGTTTCGGATTGAGTTATATTATAGAATAATCCTTGGGTGAAGTATTTCCTAGCAAGCGATGAGCTGGAGTGTTGGTTTGCAATGAAAGTTGGACATAAACAACCGCCTCTTTAGCGAAGTGACGCAATAGCTAAAGGGAATGACTGTATTACTGGAACCACAGTTGTGTACGGGTTTTGCGGTCAGCCTTTACATCATTATCTTCGATCTCCCTTGGTTATTACCGGCGTGTGCTTTAAAGGCATCCCCTTTGGAGGTAAATAATGCGTGGGTAGCATATTTAGGGGGTAATAATGTGATAATAGGGGGTGTCTAAATGTGACTTCGCGTAGGTCATGTTTTCTTCGCGATATAAGATAATTTAGTTTAATAAAAATGTTCATCCATTCGTTGTCTTGGTGTTTAAATAATTCCATATTTAAACTTCTGTTTAGTATTTCCATATCTATTCTTTCTCAGTCCTAACTCGCCCTCGTGGCAGTATTTTCAAGGGAAGATCGTAATATCTTGGGGATTTCCTCTTTCCATACTCTTCCTTACCCTCTTTCTCCACTCCTCCCGCCTGACTACCCCCTTTCGGTTTCCTGTTTTACACTATCTGGGATGTATCCATCCATCTAGTGCCTCCTTTCGCAGTATCTCAGAAGACCGCGCCTCGGAACACAATCCGAACTCTGCCAGTCCCCTCCCTTTCGATGCCTCCGCCAACGCTCTCTTCCCTCATCCCCCCATCCTCTTCCCCCGCGATGGTATCTAAGGACTCCATCTCCACTCATCTCTTCTTCACCTCACCTCTTCCGTTCAATTTCACCACCGAAGAGGGGAAACCATGGCGCCGAAATCTCATTCCAGGAGTTTCAAATGTGCCATGGCGAGTGAAAGCGGAGGGAGTGAGGCGAGGGGTAAAGTTCGCTGGTGAGGAAAGGTAATGGGAGCTAACTCGGCAAGGACGAGGTAGGTATAACAGGCTGGAAAAGAATGGGGAAATTTACACTTGATACGATCCTTTGGTTAACGATATTCCGTTGCGCTAGAAAAGCACGTGCGGTGAGCACCGGTACATCAAATTCATCGTGTTAACGGTTGGAGATGTGGTTTGGCAAACTCCTTGATATATATATATATATATATATATATATATATATATATATATATATATATATATATATATATATATATATATACACGTATTTCCCAATAGAATGTTTTAAATGTGGACTGACTTAATACTGGCAGTATACCCAAAAGCAAAATACCACAGAGACTTATAATTAAATATTTTTGGATAATGCACGCTGTAAATATAAAGTTTTAAAAGAAATAGTGAAAACATACATTTAAAAATACATGAATGGAAAAGACGAATTCTCGATAAAATTTAGCATCTTTTTTTAAAGAACTTTTCTTTTCAAAAGTAATAAAGGAAGGGAAATATATATACCTAGGTTTGC
Source organism: Hetaerina titia (assembly GCA_037158775.1). NCBI lineage: Eukaryota > Metazoa > Arthropoda > Insecta > Odonata > Calopterygidae > Hetaerina > Hetaerina titia. The sequence continues at coordinate 36,542,224 of CM073770.1, forward strand.
TAAACTTAAAAAAAACATTCAGCCTCGTTTCCTAGGACTATTGGGAAAGGTAGAAATAGCTAAAAGAGGATGCACTGACAAATTCCCTGGGATCCACCAAAAAGATCTGCGGCAGGGGTTGGGTAGGGATGATATTAGAGAGGTAGTTAGAATGGAAATGCTTTCCGCAAACATTTCCCGTACGATCAGATTGAATACACATTTATTATATATATATATATATATATATATATATATATATATATATATATATACACACATATATTGTAGATTTAGAAAAAGCGTTTGATAGAGTGAATTGGGAAAAATTAATGTGTGTATTGCTGAAAATAGGAATGGATTGGAGGGATAGGAGACTGATCCGCAACCTGTACATGTCTCAGACTGCTCAGGTGCGAGTGGGGAACGGAGAGTCCGGATGGGCAGTGTTAGGAAGAGGTGTAAGGCAGGGTTGCCCATTGTCACCGGTACTGTTCAACGTATATGTAGAGGAAATGATTAAAGAGGCATGGGAAGAACTGGAGGTAGGAATGAAAGTCGGAGGGGAATTCGTAAAATCGGTTAGGTTTGCTGATGACCAAGCGTTGGTTGATCAGTCAGCCAAGAGGAATGAGGAAGTACCGGAAATGGTGGGTGAGGAGAGGGGTTTGTTGAAAGAAATACGATGGAGGCAGGAAAAATGGATGAAAGGCGTATTGAGCGGTAGTGGAATGTTGAAGAAGGTAATAGAGGGGAGAATGTTGGGCAAGCGAGGAAAGGGCAGGAACAGGATAGGGATGTTGGACGGGATGAAGGGAGGAAAGAAGTACACAGAGATGAAGAGGGACCTGATATAGATTAGTTTGCAAGGTGGGGAGTCACAAAATGTTTATTTGATAGTTGTGTCCATCCAAAAACCTACCTTAACCGGTAGATTACTTAATAATAATATATAAATCTGCATGCTATTTGAGGTTTTTAGTAATAATTTTTCCATATATATATATATATATATATACATACACACATTAAAACACGAAATCCCGCCATCCGTTGCACAAGTATTCACTCACAAGGAAATAGATATTATGACAAGGGATAGGAGCATTTTTATGGGGGGTCTGAACAGTTTTCGACTCAACAAAGACAAGATATTTTTTCTGAAATTTTCTGAGTGAGATACTTTTCAGACCACCCACGCATAAAGGACAAACACAGCAGAGGTGGGGAAGGCGGAATCAGACAAATCACGAGCGTAAAAATATCCCGGTCAGAGAAATATTTTTACGCTCGTGATTCCGCCTTGCGCATCTCTCCTGTGTTCGTTTGGAAGTTTGCTATAAATATTATACCTTTTTCATGTTTACAATGCACGAATTTGTTATTGATGTTATCGAAAGATTTGACAAAATCGACAAAGCAGACGTCCAATTCAGATGAGCCTTATAAAGTCTTAATACTTAAAAGTTGCAAATTGAGAGTTTCCTTAAAGTCAGCTCTTCAAGGAGGATACCATGTTTTCCTTCACAAATGAAAAAAGGGTAAAAGCTAAAAGTTGATGGGTAATGGGTTGGCTAAAATGGGCTCACGCACAGAAAAATCGACAGAAGAGAGATAAAACGGTGATAATTAAGAGAAGATTCAATTAACCGAATAAAGAAAGGGGAATATGGTACCTATTTTGCGACGTTGTGGGGAAATATTACGCCTAAGATATCTGTAAAAAAAAACAAATAATGGCGACCAAAGTAAAAGCGGATTTGTCATCAGCATAGCACCCAGTATATCAGAACCAGTGGCACAGGTAATCATAATGAAAGTCAGCAGTTCAAGATATTATGAGAGAATGTAAAAAATGGCATAGATTGTAAAAAAAACATTTTAGACGGCTAGATGTATCAATAAAATGGAGAAAAAGTGGTTTTAATCAAGTTGCACATATTGGGATCCAGATGTCGCTTCTGCATTTCCGTAAGCCCGTTTTTTTGTACCTTCCGAGTAACTACCTTACTGCCTTTCTTTGAACTTTTTCTATCCCTTTGATATGTCCCACCTCATATGGATCCCATACTAAGGACGAGTATTATAGGATAAGGCTAACCAGCAACTAATATGCTTTTTCTTTTATGGCTCCGCTACTTCGTTTTTAATTTTTCATTACCCAATGAAGTACTTTAAATTCCTCCCGTGCCTTATTATCGCCCACCCAAGAAACCTAGTTAAGTTAACACCTAAATATTTTATTGACACCTAAATATTTACTAGCAAAGCTAGCTAGCAAAAATACGACAGAAATTGGTCAAATATGGGAGGGATTTTGATTTGAGGCCCATTCAGAGGAAAAAGAGGTTATATCATTCCATCAGTCCAAGTTGTTTGTGTTAGGTGTTTCGCATGCCGCCGAAGGTCTTTCAATGAGATAGGATTGTGGTCATTTGAAAAAGACCTTGCACTTAGTTTATTTTTTTAAGTAAATGTGATCTTACCCATCATTCAAAGGGGTCAATTATTTGTTTAGAACTTGGGATGGAGAATGAAGTCACTTCATATAACTGCCTGGCAGTTATCAAAGAGGTTAAAGGCGTCGCCCTCATTTAGAAGACACCATAGGATAAAACTAATGGTGTCATTAACATGAGCCCAGTCGGTTCTCCTCTAGATGGGGTTGGAGAGCAGAGGTTAGCTGAGTGCGCATGGAAACGGCCACCCACGGGACTCCAAGAAAATATCGAGGGACCCGTATTCCGAGAGGAAATAGGCTATGGGGGTTACATTTTTTACAACGAAGTTAACATTGCTAATTCCACCTGAACGGCACTCTACTAACCAAGAGGACGATCCAGCACCAAGCAATCATTATCGAAAATTGATTTTTCTCAGAAAAAAAATATATATATGTATGTAGAAAATTATATATATATGTATATGCCATAGGAAAATACATTTTCGCTTGCGAATGATCGAAATAAAAAACTCCATCTTACATCTCTCTTTCTATCATGCGCATTCAAAAACTGATTAGTTATAATTTTTAAAGTTTTGAATTAAATAATTGTATTCTTTTTGTTGTAAGTGGCACACCGCAAGACAAAGTAAATGTATTTTTTATGACCGTAAGCAAATAATTTTTTGCGATATTATGATTATTATTTATAGTAAAAACACTAGCTAATAAGATATGATCTAATTCTTTTGATAATGTATTTATAAGATTAACAAGATAAGATATGAAAAAATTTGAGAATTGACACCGGATACCGGACACACCGGAATAGTTTCGACTGACCACACACACCGGATAAAAAATCCTTTTAGTTACGTGTGAACAGAGTCGAATGGAATATATTTGAGCTTAACTACTCCTTTTTTCTGGAATTTAACGTTAGAAATAAATTCGCAGTTAGGGGTTACGATATCTACTGATTAGTTCTTTAATTTTTATGCCACGGTTCCTTTTTCCTTCACCTGATTTGAATTTTAATGTCGCTTGCATAAACTTCTGGAATTCTCTTCACTCTGGTTATCATTTTCAAAATTATTGATGCTAAATAACTGATCGATTATTTGTGTTAATTAGAAAAATCGGAGTTTTAATTCACCCTAAGTATTAGATAAATGCTTAAGATCTAGCATCTCTTTGATAAAATTGAATGATAAAATAAAAAGTTATTTTCATAAGCTTTAAATCATGATACAAGAAATGAGATACAGTAGCCAATGAAGCCTATTATTAAGAGAATTTGGGTAATTTTAAAGGGGGATGTATGGGAAGTAAGTTTGGCATTAATTCGTCATGTAAAATCTAGATCAAATAGAAGAACCACTGCCAAGAAATGCTCTTGTAGGAAATCCTCTTCTTTAGCTGATACTAATTGTTTTGCTTTGTTACCATCGAAAAGAGTTCAAAAAGATCGTATTGTATACATTGAAAGCGCTAATCTTTTTCCGAGTATGCATAGAATTATTTTTACTTTGTTTGAAAGTTTTCATGGTTATGCGGAATATTTGAGGACAAAAAATATTTAATTGTTATAGATGCATTGTTATAATCAAAATTGTGAGAATACCCTTCCAATTGCTATATTTTCTTGGTATTACGATTAATATATTCGTTAAAGAAAACCTATACCCATAGAGTGTGTTTCCTTTATATTAAACTAAAAAAGATACCAAATTTTCAAATATACCATGCAATTATGTACGATGTATGATCATTTATGAATGAAGAAGGATAGAGCTGGGTGGCGGAACCGTAATAGCAATGATGTTCTTTTACCAGTCCTTCAAAACATCAAGCGTCGTGATGCAAGTATGCCGGACGTGAGAGGAATTCATTTTGACAAAATTCTAACAAGGTCCAACCTGGATGCCCTTAATGACGTTCGTCCTCTTCTAGAGGAGAAAAAGCTTCCCATAATCATGAACTCCGTGACCACCTTAACTACGCCTTTCCAACCGGTAAACTCAAACACATGAAATTAATTACATCAAATGTTTTACCTTTCAGGATCACGATTCCATGAAAGCCTTAGCACTTCAAAAATGCGTCACTAATTTTCATTTGACAATGTGGGACATTCTTACTAGTCAGTGAGAAATAACCTTTAGAAAACTCCTGCTAAGTACGAAATTAGCTTCCACGAATTTATGTGTCAACTTTTGTTTGATGCAATGGAACGCTTCTGGATTAAGTCATGAGATTTGCTCCGAAGTCGGCAGATGAGTCAATATACAAATATTAATATTAATGGTATTCTTCATTATTCCATCATAAATTTAGGACTGACGAAATTAAAAGGGTTCAAACGAGTAGGAAAATTGATAACATGATGAAAAAACTATTATAATAACTCATACTTTGCTCAAATGTAAATTTACTATAAAAAGAACACCGTAATAATGCGAATGAATTTACATTTATATTTTATACCAGAATAATAAGTTGCTGAACTTAAATATAAAATTGAAATGGCTAAGTTTACCCTCCGCACTTCAATAATGAAATTCTATCTACAGATTAGTCCATAAAATTGCTATTGATTGTTATTTAGGATTCATTCCTGTATCTTATTAATGCCAAATAAATATTCCCTCTGCGTAATCAAATGATTTTTAATGAGGATCTATGGGTTTTATTTTTCGCTTGTGTTGCTATAAATAAGGTCACATCTGAAGTATTTTTGACTTCCATTGACAGATATCTAAGTAATTCATTTTAGGTTTAACGGATTATCTTAAATTGCCGAGAGAGGAAAATCTTCGTCTGGCAACTCTCATATTTCCAGACCTCTTCCTGTCTATAATGTGTCGGCACTGAATATTTTTATTTTTAAACAATGTGCCCAATACACTCTGGTTTCCTTCCATTTGTACTCATGTTCAATTATTATTTATCCATTCGCGTATCGTAAATTTATGATTATTTTTCCAATCAAAGTCGCCATCTTAATCCTAGATATTGCCATATATTAACTTTCTCTATAAGGTCCTGATACTGATTTGCTGTCATACATAGTTCTTCCCGCCCACCTTAAATGCAAGAAGAAGATAGTTTAATGTTTTAAAATAATGCTTTTAATGCCTTAGAGTGTGACGAAATATATATATATATATATATATATATATATATATATATATATATATACAGCTCTTTCAATAGGTGTGTCTTGTTTATATTTGAATCATTGAACGTCATCCCGATTAGACATTACAGGGGTGCGGTTCAATGATATTAGATTGAATATCAGTAGGAATGGGCATATTGGTTGAGGAATGGGACCTTAGGGACTTGATGTTTGGCGAGAGATAATAAGGGCAGAGGGAAGTACTGGGAACCTCCTCTCGAAAGATATCAATTAAGGGGCTAAGGTCAATTAGATAAGGGGAGTTTGTGAGAGGAGATTTAGTAGTAGTAACGTTGAAGTAGCAAAGTGAACACTTAAAAACTTAAACAATCTAAAAAGAAGCTTGCGTGAAGAAGGATTTATGCCTCCTGTCCCAAAGAACACAAATAGTTTCATAGTCCCTGGCCTAGCCATGACCACAACATTTCCCAAGTTTTGGGTTCCTTAGAAAATAAATCATTTAATCGGAATAAAGTTGTTTGGCTTCACTTCTTTTGAGATAAATTTACTACAAACAAATCGAATATTTTAGCCCAAGGCAACTTAAAACGTAACCAATTATGGGCCGAGGTCAGGCAGGTCACAGTGTTTGGTTAGAGAGAGTTATCCTAAGATATCTCGAGGGCGCAAGTGGCAATCGACGAAGCGCGTGAAACTCTAGCAAGACCGTGGACCAACTTTGGGATGGTAAGCTGCACCCGTGTTATCACGAAAATTACCTATCCATGCGCGAACCTAAATTAAAGGGAGTTGAACGTCATCACATAAGTGTCTATGAATGACTCGAAATCAGATCGTAGACGAGCAAAGTGGGCCGGATCCGCACACCAGGTCGTAAGCTGAGCACGTCATAGATTGATAATAGCATAGTTAGGTTTAACATGACCATTACATCTAATTATATCAGAAAAATGTAGTGTCCTATTCTATTCAGTTAACGTATTTAGATGGGACCTTATTGTCTTATGAACTGTCTAACCTTTAAGCATTTCTCCTCATAACTTGGTGTACAAATTTGCAAAAGCAATGTACATGCAATACAATTTGTTGACACATTATGTACATACAAAAATTCATGCACAGGTAAGGCATACTGCTACATTTGTTTCTCCTTTCTTGAATAATAAAATGAAAAAATCATATTTTAATGTTTTTATCGATGGCTGATTGTGGGGACCTTTAGTCACTAGAATGAAGCGGTAAATGGAAAAAAAATTTTGATCGTAGAGCAGGAATTTTGAAAACTGTTTTGGCATGACAGCTAGCTTAACGTCAGTTCCTTTTTCAAAATAACTTCTCCTTTTGTTGCATACCTTTTATTTTTGCTTCTATTTTTCCCCTTTGAGACATGCAGAAAAACCTGGGTAGCGTTCTCCGCATTAGGGACCTCATGGAGGACACGATGTAACGACTCTCATTCAAAGGAAAAGTAGATTTATCCATGTAAATCTTACAGTACAACTGTTCGTGTATACTTTGTGCAGAGAGATGCTTGGGGGAAAGAAAAATTGGAGGTGGTAGCTGCAAGGACAGATTTCGGTGAGTGAAAAGGTTAATAATAGGAACTGAAGATGGAGGAGTATTAAGGAATCGGCAGAAAAATAAAATGTTAATCTAAGAGTGCAGCGGAAAAGAGGGTAGATACATTTTAAGAGCAGTGCTGAGTGGGTAAAAGAGCTAAAGGTGGAAGGGTACCATAATGAGAATTCCGTTTTCTTTTTCATTCATGCACAAGGAATCTCGCTGGAAAAGTTCCCATGCCTTTGAATAAACATAAGTTCACAGTAAACAGAGGACACCTATATGGGATTTGCTCCGTATTTCCAGGCTTGATAATTATTTCAAAATTGCATTGAGAGTGAATCAGAAACATAATGCTGCTGCCTTAAATCCGAAATATTATTAATTTCTATCTTTGAGGAACGTTTTCACTTAAACCTTATAATTTTGCATATATGTTATGATTTTGCATGTGGCTTTGTTCTTTTATACGGGTGGTGATCTAACATCCCCCGCCACACGCCCTTGCGGCGGCTTGCCGGGTGTTATGTAGATTTACATGTAGAAACCTCTAAATGGAAACTCCTATGCCTTAAGATCATCGAGACAAGAGACTAAGAACAGAATACAATGTCCATAAAATTTTGACTAAAGCTTGCCCTGTATATTTAGCAATCTTTCAGTTTTACCATGCAACTAACTGTTCAAAGAGCTACTTGGTCAAAATTTAATTATCTTTTTTCACTTGAATTTTTTCAAATATTACTTGTTCGAGTAAAAACAATAAAAAATAAAAAATCATTGCGTAGTCAGTTACTGACATAAATTAAGCTGTCGTAGTAAGTATTACATCTATTTTCCTATGAATAAGGATTACGATGGAATATAAGTTCAACGCATGAATGAAATATTAGCAGAAAAATATGATCAAATTAAGAAATGAAAACTCAAGGAAGATTTTGGATTTGGTTCTTCATATAAATGCATCAAAGCTGTGATTGAAACGAGGCTTTAGACTTTAAGTCGGTAAAATTTGATTTTGAAAGTAGTTCTATCTGGAAGTGAAATATTCCTTGCTGGATATAGTGTAAATTTCGATATGAAAGGTGATAAAAATAGCACGTATTTGGTCAAAAAACATTTATCACATTGGGTGATAGATGTTCACGGCCTCGATAAGTATGGAAAGCGATTGAATCGCTCGAATGGTGTCTAAATCACACGTACCTTTCATATTGATTCGTGTTTCGCTGCTCATAGGACCGCCATTTGCATGTTTTTTCCGTCCTTCCTCTAACCACAGCGCTCACAAAGAAATCCGTGCTCAAAGCTCTACATAGAGAAATTCCTCCAACATATTTTTATTCTCTTTATTCCTCGCGAGCGATGGCGAGATGGATGATTTCACACACCTGCACTCGTGTGCTTTCTCCACCTTCATCATAACGTTATGAGCTGCAGATACTGGTCGGGGAGATTTATAATCGCCGGTATTCTTCCTCATTCAAACGGTCAAATGGTGATTTATGGCTCGGGGAACAAAAATCGAACGAAATGTCGAGTATATGTGGGGAGTGGGTAGGGTTTCCAAAATGACAGGAGGAGGGGACGCTCAGCTAGAGGTTCGGAACGAAGCCTTCTTGAAGATAGCGGAGTGCTGGTAAATCGTCGGTCCTCATCCCATCGACCAACTCTAAAATAAACGTAGTCATATCTTTCTATCTTTACAAATAATGATATTCTACGAGTACACCTATATATTTTTCAAATTTTTGAATTAGCCTTTTTAAACGGCTAAACGCAAACCAAAGGATGACCTTGGAAGTCAAATAGGTATTTACGCGAGATAGGCATGCACATTATAGTTGTTTGAAATTTTAACGAATTAAGAGATCCTCGTATTCCTATGGTCTACATAAAAGAGGAGACCATAGGGTCAAAAAGTTTATATTAAAGCGACTATTCAAGTTACTATCTCAGTGAAACCGCGTATACCAAGAATTCCACGTCAAGTTACCTCGCCCAATCAGAGTTTAGACGGCTAAATTGCAAATTGGAGTAAGCCTCTCAACGCTATGATGAGGATTAAGATCTAAATTTGGGCATCCAAAGCTTTTTTGGCTCTCAAAAGACTTCCTAAATTGATAGTAAACGATTTGAGTTTCAAGCATCTGCCGCTCCCCAACCACTCTTATCTCACCCTAGCTCTCTTTCCCTTCTCATCACATTCCATCTTTATCGTTCATCATAAAGCAGGAGTAGGAGAGTGAAAAATTTGGAGAGAAAATAAATAAAAGAGGGTAGATGACAGGCAATTGACTCAGTCTCCTTCCTCTTCCCCCCACCAACCTTATATGCCCTTCCACTTCTCTCTCCTCACTTGAGTCTCTCTGCACTCCTTCTTCCCTCTCTCACATCCCATCTTCCAGCATTCCCAAAGCCTAACCCTCACCTCACCTAAGTCTTCTTCCCTTCCAGAAATAAACAACTTCTTATGCTCCCGTGGGTTTTTACGGCTCTTTAGCCTTTCTCTCTCGTTATTACACCGACGGACGACGGATGAGACGCCAGAGAGAAAAGGTTGGGTCTAACAGTGTGTAGTCGGGTGTGGTGGGGGGGGGGGAGGGAGGGAGGGATGGTGGGTTGACTGTGTGGGGAAGAGGGTTGAAAGGAGGCGGAGGTGGGTTTGTTGGGTAGGAGGGGACTGTAAAGGCGGAAAAAGGGGTGGATGGCACACGTGAGACGGTGTGCGAATATTTACCCACGGGCTCACACACACGCGCAAAAATGAGCGCATGCACACACACTCCATATTGGAGGTCGGGGAGGGGGGGCAGGGTGGGTGTCGTGGATGAGTAAAGGTCAAGTGCAAAGCAGGGTTCTTTTGGAGAGTGAGTGAGGGAGGTTTTGGCCAGTGAGGTGAGCCCTGAAAGGAGGGATTGGCAATATTTACCTGATAACTTCAATAATTTGGTACGAGATTGGATTTCTTCGACCTGCACCGCTAAAACTTTCATTGAAGTGTCTACGGGTACTTAAAGAATGAGGGAAAGCTTCAGGCAGTTAATAGGCATGTATATAAGAGTAAAACAGGAAATTGAAACCCACGAAAACACGGTTGCAATTTTGATAAAACTTGAAAAAAACACTCAATTTTCGGAATTGAAACTTGAAAATAGACACTCAATATACGGAATTAAAACTATCAAATTAAATCTATAGTAAATATTATGAATAACAATCAATGACTGCACAAAAAGATATGGAAAATGATCTGGGACTAGAGGAAAACTTCGGTTAAATTAATTTTCGGTATGACTGGGACTTAAAAAATTTCGGTATGACTGGGGCTTGAACACCAAAGCCAAGGAAATATTTTTGCGCTTGTGATCTGCTTGGTTTCGTCTTCCCCACCTCTCCTGTGTTCGCCCTTTATATGTGTTCCTATCCCTTTTATTTATATCTATTTCCATGTGAATTAATATTTGTTCGCCATATGACGGCTTTTCGTGTTTGTATGTACGAGTATGCATACGAGGCCTGTATGTAATATTGTAGAGAAAGAGATCAGCCGAATACAAGAAGTAATTTGTGAGAACAGCTACAACACTTATAGTAGGTACGACAGTAAAGCTGTAAATGGAGCCAGAAGAGATTAAGTAAAGCTGAAAATAATGCGTTGAGGATGTCTATGGGAAAGAGATGATGTTATCCAGGTTTAAAAAATTACTATAATAAATGAAGAAATAAGTGAAAATTTTTATCTGCCTCGTTAATATTTTCGTGGCGCTCAACTGATAAGAGTGGGTGGGCAGTTTGATAAAAATATTGCAGAAATAAGAAGTATAGAGAGTTCGTCCGGAAAATAAGTTTATGATGCTCATTGTTTTTTTGACAAAAGGGGAGTCGTCCACTACGAATTTGTGCATGAACGACAAACTGTAAGTGCTGCATTTTACGTCCAAGTACTCGACAGGTTTCGAAAACGAGTCGCCCGCGTCCGGCCAGCGATCAAAAACATCTGGCGGCTGCGTCACAACAATGCGCCGTCTCACACCGCGCTTGTCGTGTCGGACTTCTTGGCCAAGCACGGCGTGGCAACGCTGCCGCACCCGTCCTACAGCCCGGACTTGGCACCACCGGACTTCTTTCTATTCCCGAAGATAAAGAGGGGTTTGAAAGGAACGCGATACGGGACTTTGGACGCCGTCAAAGAGGCCGTGACGACGTGTCTTCGAGAGGTTCCCCATGATGCCTTCGCGGGAGCGTTCCAGGAATGGGAACGCCGCTGGAACAAGTCTATCGACTCACAAGGGTCCTATTTTGACGAATATTAGCTTAAGATATGTAAAAGTGTAATCAAATTTTTTTCCTGAGCTCAGTACACTTATTTTCCGGACGAACCCTGTACGTATATCAATAGAGTGAGATAGGTGAATTATTCGAAACCTGTGTCACGATCAGATGGTGGAATTGAGAAGTGTAGTTGCAGGCATGGGACAGAGTTTCCTGTTATCGCCTGTAAGTATATGGATATACGACAAATTAATTTTAACGTTGGCTAGGGAAGAACTTGAAGGACGTGAGAATAAAAGTGGTGACAACGGAACAAGATCATTAAGTCAGGTTTGCAGATAGTAAGCAAATGCTGGTTAGAGATCCAAGAGAAAGTAGTTATTGTTGCAGTGGTTTATAGGACTAATGAAAGAATATGAAATGAAGATTAAGCAAAAAACACAGGTAATGGCACTATCAAGGAATAGGCCAACTAAGATAATCATTAAAATAAGAGAGAATAAATTATTAAAATTAGACCAAGCAACGTTTCGGGATTCAACGAAGAGGAAAATGGGATTAGTAACAATAATTACTAATTATTAAGTACGATAAGAGAACACTCTTTTGACAAAATAACTGCTCACAAGACAAAAATAATAGATTAGAGGTGCGATAAGTAAAAATTTGGAGAAAATATTGTCAAAGAAACTACGCAAAGCAGATATGCATCTGGATCCCGATATTTGATTCAAAAGAAAGAGAGTATATTAGAGACTTTGGGGTGCGAGTATGGATATTAATGAAGGATATGAGTTAACCAGAGATAACGAAACGAAAGACTAACGAAAACGTTTTTAATATTATAAACGAGGCAAGGAAGTAGCTGGGGATATATGGAAAAGGCAGATAGAGGGGTTGAAGGAATAATTGAGTGGTAGAGTATGTTGAAAGCTGCCATGGAAGGGAGGATATTAGGTACAGGATATTAGGTACATGACATTAGGTACAGGATATTAGGCACAGGATATTAGATACAAAGGAAGGAAGGGAAAAAAACTTCGACGTCATGTAGAAAAGACGAAGATGTGAAAACATGAAAGAGGTAATAATGCATGGTAAACAGAAATAAATTCTCGCAATGCATAGATAGTAATAGGTGTAAGGAACAGTCTAAAAAACAACCACAACTGGGCAGAATGAGTGTATAACTTTCTGATAAATATAAGCATAAAAATTATTCAAAGTGACATATCTATTCATCTGCACCCAGTGACAGAGAAAATATTTTAAAAGACTTGCTAGTCTTAGTGCATTCAATTGTTCTCTCCTTTTCTACAAACATTTTTATTCAGAGACAAAATTCCACAGTGAGTAGGATATTGTTCTTCAAGTTCTTTTTCCACAACATAAATCGATAAAATACCACAGAATTCACTTAAAAAGCAAGGATTCCATTAGCCCTGAGGACAAGAAGAAAAAACGAGGGTGCCTTTGAATTTTTGTTCACTCGGTGAAGAGAGAAGGCTTCCCTGTAGATTTTTAGTAGAGTAACTTTTAGTTTAGTAAGAGTAAGTTCCCTACAGAATTTTACACGAATTAAATATTTCACAGAGAATGTCCTCTTTTCATGGTGACATTCCGTTTAATGAATGATTTAGCTCCATTTGGTCACTTCTTTACGTCTGACCCACTTTTTTGCACATTTGGCTCTTAGTCTTTTAGAAACACTGAAAAATACGCAGGGTAGAAGTAGGAATGAATGAAGGGCTTGCTTTCAAGCCTTCCTACTTCGCTCCAAGCCTCCGCCTCGAGTCAGAAGGAGGTTAGGTCAGTGTCCTTGGGGGTCTTCCTGAAGGAGGACGCTTGTTAAATAATTCAACATCCTGCGAAGGGTCCTCAATGGGTGCCCCCAGGGTCAGAAAAAATAAAGAGAGCCAAGAAGCGCGTCAGTCGGCGGATCACGTGATTGAGGTGGAACCTTAAAGAGTGGCGGTGGATGGATCCGAGAGGGTGAGAATGGCGTTCCCACCGTAGGGTTGTGATGGTGGAATTTTTGTTATGACCGGAGGGGGGACAGGGTTTGGCCAGAACGATACCCTTGTATTCTTACTGAGCCAGGTTATCATAATATCAATTAATAAAGAACAGAAATAATGTAAATTTAGGGCTTATTTTAGGAACAAAATATGCTTATTGTAATGATCCCAGACAGTTTTATTTTCAGGAAATTTTAAGCGTTTTTGTACTCACTGGTAATGACTAAAACTCACTTTGAGAAAACCGTTACATAGGAGACATCATCACAACCATACGCGTATATTTGAACCCACAGTGGAACTGGCTAAACTTGAGGATATTATGCTTCAGGTATATCAATAGTGAATTGAATATTAGTAGACATAGCTAAAGTAAACGAAGCATTCAATTAAGTCCATTATTTCTAAAATAAAATTTTGCAGTAGGATTAGCTAGGAATTGCATTATTATGCCTAATTATCGACTGTAAACAAACTTTTCATATGTTATTATTATCTGATATTCTGACGAGGGAATTAACGCTTACTTTGGTTTATATTTGGTTTCTCGCAAACTACCTTCCTCTCTCTCTGCTACTAGTGTGATGGAGATACTGACTGTAATAAAAGGTTAATCGGAGGTTTTTACATTCCAGGCCTTAACCTTATAAAATGTTTAGCTTGTGGGTCACCGATTTTAATGTTGTTTTTGAGTCACCCATTTAAAAGTATATTACGCGTTAGCAAACTCTAGTGTAACGAGAGCATCTAATAGTTGGTAAGCTACTTTATCATTGTGTTACGAAAGAAGTGGCTCTTTCATGCAGTATTTTAATTGTTTTACAATAATAATTGAAATTGAAATGTTTCCAAAGTTAAATATTGTTCGTCAAAGACAGTTTACTCCTCTTTGCTGTCGCATACTGGCCATCTTCCTAATGCTGCAATATATTATTTTCCAAATAAAAATCTTGATAAAACATGCAACAGAGACTTTGTGGAGCCAGTCACTTGCCAATGTGCACAAAGTGGCAAAAAATTCACTTCCGGATGAACGAATTATCAGATTTTGGGGAATATGTTTGTTGCAAATAGGAAGGAACTAGACTGAATACAGCATAATGTGTAGATTTAACACATTATAATTTTATGGTACGAGATGAAGGGCTCTCTATATTATTTCCCGAAAGCAATTCTGAGGGAAAGGGCACGACTAATGTTTCGCATAAAGTACCGGATTGAGTATTCAGCGAATAATTTACCAGCACTATTAATTCAACATGAAATATTAAATATTAGAATAATTAGTTACTTCCAAAAAAGATAAGTTTTGACATTGATAATAGCCGTATTTAAGATATTTTCTCTAATCTAGAATATTCTATCTAGTAGGTTTTATTTTATACTTATTTCCTTAAAGGTATTTTATCTACTGCTCTCATCAGTGATCTAACCAGAGACTGGATACAAATGTTCTCCCAGAAGCCATGTGTACGGTTTTTAGACTATCAGGACGCTGATTGCAATGAAGAAAGTATTTAATCAGTCTAAGAGGAATGGGAAAACCTCGGTTCAAATTTTCAAAAATTCCTTGATTGCAGTCGGGGTTTACCTCCCATGGCCAAGTTTCCTTTTACGGAGCAGCTGACAGGAGCTAGGAAAGACTCAGAGGTATTTTACATTTATAGGTTAATCCTCGCAAAGCTGTTAAATTAAGGTTCAGGGGATAGGAGAATATTACAAATACTTTATAGCTGTTTACTTTATCCTTGAGATGAACCCTCGCCCTTGCTATATTTTTCAACTTCCATCTGTAAGTTCACTTTAAATTTATTCCAACCCATTTA
This sequence comes from Hetaerina titia, assembly GCA_037158775.1. Lineage (NCBI taxonomy): Eukaryota > Metazoa > Arthropoda > Insecta > Odonata > Calopterygidae > Hetaerina > Hetaerina titia. The sequence goes on from CM073770.1 coordinate 36,557,467, forward strand.
TGAAATCCATTTTTTCTAGGAATTTAACTTTCTTCCGGTAGATTGTGACAATGAATTTTAGTTAAGAGTTAAATCGGATTCCAATATATTGTTTTCTCACATAAAAATATGGTCCACATTTTTACTTTTTCCCTATTTAAAGAATAAAAACCAGTATTATTCTTAGAAAGGGGAGTTTTAGCATGTTTTCATAAAAGCGCAATGTACCACAACAGCATCGTGGAATATATTTTCTCAAGGAAAACATTTTTGTGAATTTTAGTAGATTAGTATTCAAACTGTATATGTTCACCTGTATTTGTCATGAATCTCCGGTATCCTTCACACTTAAATGCAAATAAATTTTAACGCATCTGCTAAAATATTTTAATCTTGGAATTTAAAAGATTGATACAATAAAAAATTCAATTATTTTTCAAAAATAGTTGGAATAAAAGAAATCACGAGAAAAATTTTATGGTATTTGTAATCATGATGCTTCACTCACTCCTAAGCCATGTGCACCAAATCTAAGAAGGAATGTTTGTGCACCAGTGCATCACGTTCAAGAGTTCGTTTAATCCTTTGTTATAGAGAGGTGTGCAAGCCTGGTTCTCGTTGGGATGTATCTTGGATGCAGATGTTTTCTATTACATTCTGGTGAGGTTCGGGCTTTGAGACAGATGGAGGAGGCGAAACCGCTAGAATAGAGTTCCACAAGCGTGGGAGAAGAAGGAGGGGGCATCGGGATAAGGTGTGGAGCAGCAGCGACGTCAAACGCAAGGTCTCACGGAGCTCGCATAGCAACACCTTCGAGCGGAACAGATGCCGCTGTCTGCGAAGCCCTGACAAATGTCCTACGTGAAAAAATTCGTGGTATCTCGAACTCCGAGTCCAAAAGTACACCACCTCCTTTCACTTCTATTTCTTTCCAAATTGGGTCACATAACTGAAATTTTGCGCTATACGTATGTCAGACTCAATACCTAGAGATATTACGATCGGAAAGGTAGTATATTTCACCGATATAACCCTCGGCGTATCTCTCTATTATTGGTTTTTCACTATTGAGAGAGAAAACCTAAAGCACATCTATCCACCTCTTTTACATACGATATTCATGCACACTTTTCTCTCAGTCTATGTATTTTAGGAATGTTACCAGGTAGTAATATTAGAAAATGTCGGTTCCTTTGGTGATTTAGTCTGGAGGCAAGTGCATCACCATCACCATATATTTCTATCTTGGTCATCATGAGCTGATTTCTCAAAATATCGAATCTTGCGTTTGTAATATGATTGAAGTGAAGTTGAATGAATATTATTTTAACCGTTTATAATTTATCTAATCCAATGTATTGGAATATACTATGGATCATACGTTCAATTTAAGCAGCAGTACTAAATAAAATTAATTGAATTTATGAAAATTATGAAGCCTAGTGCATTTTAATCTAAGTTGCTCAATTTGATATAAATTATGGTTTAAAATAATTTGCTAATCACTCGAATACAAAAACGAGTATTTTCCGTTTATCCCTGATAACATAAACTTATGAATGGTAATTTCATTTTATACAACTTTCATTTCAATACTTGATTGATTAACCGATTTCGAATAACGCTTTGATTGAGGAGGATAATATAGGTTCTACCAAATGGGTAAAAAATTTGAATCCATATTTCATGCCTCCTTGGATTTCTCCCAACAAACTTCTCTTCTTCCCCATCACGCCTCTCACTTTCCCATCACTCCCTTGTTTGCTTTCATTTCTGTCCATTTCACCTTTTCCATCTTCCACACCCACATTGCAAAATCTGTCAACCTACATCTTTCACCCTGCTTCAATGACCATGTTTCGAAGCCACGTTGCATAATACAGTTTTTAGAAGTCGTTGCTTACCTTGTTTATTCAAAGTCTCTGTCATAAATCCCTTTTCCTTATAAAAGTTTCATTGCCTAACTCAATTCTTCATATTATGTCATTTCTAATCTGACAATTTTGGTCCAAAGCACATCCAAGATGGGTAAACTGTCCCATTTGCTCTAGTTTATGAACTCACTGTGATATATGTCATACTGAGTAATACGAGCATAATTAGAAATGTTCCCTGGATAGAATATACGAGGGTCATCCGGAAAGTAGTACCCGTTCGTGCCGCATGAAGTGCTGACGACGCGAGTAGCCACTGGACGAGGTCAGATAGCTTCAGTGGCTTGTCTGCCTTCTCTGAGCCAAGTTGCGTGACGCTAGCATTGCCTGTGTTGTTTCTGTGATTGTTTACAATGTTTAAAAAAATTGAGAACGCCGCCAGTTGTGAAGTGAGGGCATTGATTAAATTCCTCAATGCAAGAAACGTTCGCCCATGTGATATTCATCGCCAATTAAAGGAGGTGTATGGAGACAATGTAATGGACGAGTCGTCTGTTCGGCGGTGGTGTCGCAACTTCAACATGGGGAGGGGGAACACACACGACGATGAGCGTTCGGGGAGACCGTCTGTCATTACAGACCAACTGGTGAGCTCAGTTGACGAATTCGTGAGGAACGATCGGCGCGTCACAATTGATGACATCTGTGAGCATTTTCCCAATGTTTCTCGAACAATTGTTCATGAAATTGTTAAACACCATCTGCATTATGCAAAAATTTGTGCAAGATGGGTCCCTCGCATGCTTACAGATGAGCACAAAACCAAGCGTATGGCTGCAGCACTGACGTTTTTGGGACGTTATTCTGATGAAGGAGACTCTTTCTTGACTCGCATAATTACTGGTGACGAAACATGGGTTTGTTATGCATCACCTGAGAGTAAACGACAGTCAATGGAGTGGCATCATGCTCATTCACCAAACAAACCAAAAAAATTCAAGACAGTTCTGTCCACCAGGAAACTCATGGCAACCATTTTCTGGGATCGACGAGGTGTATTGCTTATTGATTTTATGGCCCGTGGAGACACTATTAATGCCAATGCGTATTGTGAAACATTAAAGAAATTACGGCGGGCAATACAAAATCGGCGGCGAGGTCTATTGTCTACTGGTGTCATTCTCGTTCATGACAATGCCAGGCCTCATGCAGCTGGGATAACACAAAAACTTTTGCAGCAATTCAAATGGGAAACTTTCGACCATCCACCGTATAGCCCGGACTTGGCCCCTTCAGATTTTAATCTCTTTACAAAGCTTAAAGACTTTTTGGCAGGAAAAAGATTTGACAGCGATGAAGAACTTAAAGAAGGAGTGACCCTGTATCTCAATGAGCTGGCGGCGAAGGACTATGCAGCAGGAATACAGAAACTTGTCACACGTTATGACAAATGCCTTAATTTGCTTGGAGATTATGTTGAGAAGTAGTTTAAAGTATCCTCGTTCAAATAAAATTTTTTATGTTTGTTAATATTTACTTTTGTGTCTTTATTTCACGAACGGGTACTACTTTCCGGATGACCCTCGTAAATAAATGACTAACCTTAGTGAAACTCTTTTATTTTTCAATTTAGTCTTCCTGTACACTTGGTACAACGATGGTCCAGTGTCTTGATCCCATCTCGAAAATTAGATTTCTTCAGGCGTGAAAAATATCTGTCTAATTCGCCTGTTGGTCCTTTGTTTAAAGAAAATCTCTATCCACCGAGGAAAATGATGAGCTAAGGAAGTGATGGAAATCTGATGAAGCCAAATCAGACAAGGTGGGTGTGAAAACAACTCGTATCTTAGTTCACGTATTTTTTTCATGGCAACGACACTTGTGTGTGGACGTGCACTGTTTTGATGAAAGATAACTTTCTTCTTTATGAAACCTGACCTTTTTTCATGTACTTTTTGCTGTAATTGGTCCAAAATGTCAGCGTAGTATCTTTCAGTAATTGTTTAACCAGTGGAAAAATAATCTATTAGCAGAATCCCTTTCGCATCACAGAGAACTAAACCCATCACCTTTCCTTATTACCTTTTCTTTCTTTGGTGGTGGCTAAGTAACTTGTTTCCACTGCTTTGATTGCTGTTTTGTCTTTGCAGTACTAGTGGACTAAATTTTCACCTGTGGTCACAAACCGGTAAAGAAAATCTAGAATGTTGTTCTTCAAACGGTCAAAAATTGTTCGGAAATTTCCATTCTGATGCCTTTTTGATCCTGCGTTAAGAGTCACGGCACCCATTTAGCAGATAATTTTCTCATATCCAATTCTACTGTTAAAATTTGATTCTGTTTGATTGATATCCCTACAGCTTCAGCGATGAGTCGCACTTTCAGTTGGAGTTCTTCCATGATCATTTTTCGCATTTTTAAAATAATTTCTGGGGTATTGGCAAATTAAGGCCGAACGATTTTGCGGAACATCATCTAATCTGTTCCGACCAAATTTAAATTCGTTTGTCCACTTGGCAGCAATTGAGGAGGTAAGAGCAGGGTCCCCCAGAGTGCTCTGAAAGTCGGCATGAATTTCCTTCGCTATTATATTTTTCATTGAGAAGCATTCAAACAATTCTGAAATGTCAATTTTTTCATCTTCACAAATCACTACACAGGAATAAAACTGGAGAAGCGTCCACAACTGTGGTCTCCTCTCGGAGCACTGATGCGTTACGTATTTCACTTACCTACTTAACGTATTTCACCTACTAGTTACTACTCGTACATGACCGCTTTAAATGACCCGCTAGTAGATTCGTGTGATTAATGACAATTTAAGGATCGACGATTGCTCTAATTAAAGACAGCTTTTAATAATTTCCATAAATATACATAGTTATTGATGTTTTAGCGTCAGCATTCAAAATATTCAAAATTTATCCTCTGCCTCAATAATTTCGTGATTCCAAGAACCTTTCTAACCAGCCTCGTATTTTACTTAGCCTACCTGTTTTTCGAAATCCGTGTAACGTTTGTTTTGTTTATATTTATTCTTTACGGTTCTCGCAACTAACCTTTTTATTGTTTGCTAATGTTTTGTTTACTTGCAAACTAAAATTTACTGATTTAGCAAATCTGATTTTACGGATTCTCTACCACTTTTCATAGGCGAATTAGTCTATATAAATTAAATCTTCTTGTGTTCTAAATTTTAAGTAGTTACGCGGGAATTTTGTCTACCCCCACGATCTTATTTGATTTCAATTCCTATATTACCTTTTCTATCTCCCCATCGAGTAAGCCTATATCCAATCTATCCTCGCCTATGTCATATTCCCTGTCTATGTGCTGGTGTGTTATTACCATACAGTTCTTCTACCTAAGAGTATTCTCTCCATCTCTCTTAGAGCTTCCATGTTCCAACTAATATTTTTACAGATTTATCTTCTATTGATTTTACAGATTTTCTATTCTCACCTCTTGTAATTAGTTTATACAACCTTAATTTACCACATCACTTGTTCAGGAATGGTGAAAATAGTATTGGTAAATAAAAAGAAGACACTTGGTCATTTAGGGAGTAAAATATTCGGGACATCTTGGGAGGAGGGATATACGTGTATGCTGGGTGGTATGGAGCCCTTGAGCCCGGAGGGACACGGAAATTCTTACTCAAGACAAGAGGTATAGTGGGATTGGAAAGCAACGCTCACGAATACACGGATGTCGCAGAACAAGGAAATACTGATGTCAAGAGATAACATTATATGATTTGATTTGGGGATGGACGAGCAATAGCGGAATGGAAATAGGTAGTCTGCCTAAGAGAACGGTAGAAGGGGTGAGGATTCTCACGAGGAGAGAGGGAAATTAGAAAGACGGGAGGAGCAGAGGGGCTTGATAACAGAAGGAATGGTTAGTTTGCGGTGGAATTAGCACGGTGGAAGGTTTCGGCTCCTGCTGTGCAGGAGAAAGGGAACGAAAGGAAAATTAGATCTCAGTTTCCTGTGAGAATATCCGCCCACTACGAGTGCGCTACCCCACCCCTCTGAGGGCAATTAGAAAATTAGTGGGAATTTTTTTAATATGTATTTTTACAATTATCGGAGCAGGGATAAAATTTAGTGGGTGAGGATGAATTTAATTGTTGTCTCATCTAGCTGTGATTGGTACCTCACGATGAAATTCTTCCGGAAAGAGTCACTCCAAATGAAAATTAAAAGAAATTGATTGTAGAATATTGATGAAGGGTCAGATGCTGTAGCCACATAAAGGGACAGTAAAATTAATGAGCAATTACAACTTGGGTGAATTAAGGGGCAGAAAAAACGAAGGACTCATTTGAATCAATCGTATTGCATAGATATCAATTATCTATATTTCCCTTCCGCAACAGCAGAATACGTACAAGTAGATATTAAGGAGGTGATCGACAGCTGAGGTAATTTACCAAAAATACGTTCGTATCATGTCATGTGCCAATGCTTTTAGAAATATGGAATGTAAAAATAGATAACGTTGGATAATATTTGCTTGCTTTGTAGAGATTCGACCGGAATGATAAATCCAGGGGTGTTATGCAGTTACTATACGAAAATTATATCTTAAAATATTATTAGGAATAATATTATGTTAAAATATTATTATTGTGTAAGGCTGAAGTGATAAAGCGATGAGTTATATTTGGAATAATTAAAATTAATCAGAGTCCAGATATTAAATATTCAATGCGTGTAATACAATGGGAGCGACACCTGAGTTTAATGGCGGGAAAGGAATCATGGTGTGAGGGAACGATGGGTGGAAGAAGCGTGAGAGGTATGTTTGTGAGGGGATCCCGAGTCGGACAGAGCCTCTCGGGGATTGGGTGGGAAATGTGCGGTTCCCGACCATGTTCGGGAGCCGTGTTTGACCTGTGTTGCGGCTTCGGGAACTTAAGTTGATGAAGGACATGCCAGGGATTTCCTCATGCTCTGGGATGGTTTTCATTTTTGAAGCTTTGGCCGAGATAATAATTCTACCTATCTGTGGAGTTACTTCTACTGTTGGAACCTGCGAATTCCTAAATTAGCTAACAAAAATGACGGACACAATGTAACCAGATGTCCCCAAGTTGGTCATGTGACCGTTAGCCATTGGGCATATTTCCAAATGGGAAAAGTAGAAATAAACAATGTTTGAATGGAACCAATTTTAGGCTGCTGCCCAAAGTATTCTTCGTAAAGCCATCGTTTGTTCTATACAATGCATGCTTTTACTTCGCTCGTAATAAAGGTCATCCTGATTATTCTTCCTGTAGCTTTTCGATTATTTATCTCGTCATCATCAAATGAAATAATCTTCCGATACAATTCATAAATATAATATTCCTCTTCCCATGATAGATACCTTATCAAAATATCAATAAAAATTGTAACATCGATTTCAGATTTTAAACTTTGCATTCATATTATCCTGCAGCGTACAACTTTCAGGATTATATTAATTTTAATAGGCGCATCGCGCTAACTTAGAAGCTCGAGAAAACTAACGGAATTAATTTCAATTAATCTCCTCCTAAATTTTTATGAATAAACCGAGTTATTCCTGCATTGGGAATGCTTTTAAACCCGTTTATTTGGTTTGTGGAAGAGATTTTACGATGTATATGGCATAAGGAAATCTGTTTAAACGAATGTTGTCCTATGCATTTGATATGAATGTACGTGTTTATCGACGAGCTTTGTCAATTTAACAGGTCATATATTCAATTCAAAAGGAAGCTCAATGCTTGACCTACTGCTACTAAAACACTCTATTAGTTCCTCCAAAATTTGCTTGTTTTCATAAGTAGATAATGGATGTATGCGGACGGATTACGTATTCATTACGCGGAAATAATCCGGTGACCTGCAGTGAATTCGAGCACCAAATTGACATGGAACTCGTTTGCTATTTTATAAACTATATGTATATGTAATTGGTGAGTCATTAGATGTAACTCCCTTTTTTATTATCAATTCTAACCCTTTCAAGCTCTCATATTTCATTTGATTATTACTGTACCACATTCAAGGAGTCATTTCTCTGATATTCCATCATTTATGGACTAGGATAAAGACATATCGGAAGTAAAGCTAACTAATAAACTAGGAGTTGTTTCAAATTTGTAAATAATAAATCGCCTGAGAAACTATTAAGCTCTGTTCAACTTTCTGAATAAAATGAAGGTGATTGCGAAATTATTGGGAGGATATACGAAATCACGATTGTGTTATATTGGTTGTTTCTATAACTGAAATCACTTATTTGCTAATCAAAGAACGTTTCGTTTTAAATTTGCTAGTGTATTTTTATCTTAGTTAACAGGAGCACTCATCAATTTCATTGTTTTTCCAAATAGAGTTACAAAAAATAAAACATCCGCAAAGCTAAGTACTCAGATACGAAATAAAGATCATTTCAAGCATGAAATAATAACTAGATTGTGTAGCATTCCTCATGATGACGTTATGCTAATTTCTGTTCAAAGTAGTTCATTAATTCAGATTATTTACTCGGATAAATAAGCCTTTTATATAATCAACCAGAATGGTAGCAATTAAAATCCACATGGTATTTGCAGTGAGAGCTTTGGCAAAAGGAAAACAAAATCCCACTATTCTCGTTGCGGGATTGAACTGCGAGAGCAAAACGGAAATGAGTAAATTTCAATTATGAAGCACACCATCGGTAAATTTATTTTAATGAATTGGCATTTAATGGCGTATGAAATGCATCATTATCACCGCTTCCAATGTGGGATGAGGAGGTGAGTTAACGCTTTCAGCGTTGATAAAAAGGCAGGGATTGCGCAAGAGGTATGGTGAAAGAAATTCGTCCGTTGGGAAGAGCGTGAAAGAAGAATAAAACTGAATTAAATGAAAATCGAATCCATCTACTCCCAATTAATTTCATGATGCCCACATGGGGAATATGCAACCCGAACCACAGAATTTGCACTGGAAGTACAAGAGGAACAATTTTCCTGCGGTGTGTGGGTTTTGCCTTGCGTTCAGGAAGATGAGAGCCAAGTCATTGCTTAGAACCTAAGGGGGGGGGAGGGATCTACTAACTAGTAAATCAATCACAATCGGTGGAAAAAGGGAACGCGCGTTAGAGTGGGTTTTTATTTTTTGTCCATTTCCACCCGGAAGGGTAATGTTTTGAGTTTCTCCCTTTTTTTCGACCCAAGAGGGATGAGCACGATGGGCGTCCTTCATTTGTTCTCTCCGAAGCGACTGACCCCCTCCGCTCCCCTCCATCCCTACCCACCCGCCTCCCCGTATTCCCAGAATATCGTTCCGTGCGCCCTTGGTTGGCCATTCATTGTTCATCGCGGAGCGGCCATGTTTTACGTCGGTGGGTGATGTGTGGAGGAGGTGGAGAGTGGAAGTCTAACCTCCCACGAGAGACCGGGAGAGGCTTTTTTTGAGGTCTGGAAATTGTGAGGATGGCAGTGGAGCGGCGGATGGATTGGGGAAAAAGTTGTGGGGGAGGATTTTTAGTGCGTATGTGTGCGAAGGACGTCCGAAGGGGTGTGGAGAGCCCCAAACAAACTCCCCACGAGCATCCTTACACATGACGAAAGCGCCGACTGCTTACCTGCTCCCTCCCTTCCAACGTGCAGGGAGACTCCCTTCGGCAACCCATTTCCCTCACGCATACTTGCGCTTACCTGGAGCCTACCGCTTCGCCCGCCATTTTATGTCAGCACTTACTTAGTTTAGTTTTATACTTCGGGACGTCGGAGTGTGCCTTCGAAATGGGAGACTCGATGCCACGCATATCTCTTCGTCTTCCTTTTATCGCTCTGCACCGTTTTCATCCTGGCGTCACGGCTCTCGGTCGGTCTTCCTCCGTTCCCCCAACCTCGTGTCTCCTTCCCTCCTCACTGTTCGTTTGATTCCTCCAAGTCGGCTGTGTAAGGGGGGAGGAAGGGTGGGGTCTGCTGAGGGCAAAGGGGCTTTTGAAAAGGGCAGCGAATGTTTACAACGTTCAAAAACAGCACCTCTTTCCTAAGACTTTATCTTAAGGCGGTACGCTCCCTCATTCTCTGAGCGTTGTAGCAGAAACAGGGATACTGAAATTTCCATGTAGGTACTTCCGAGCGTATTGGTCCTCCGATCTAGAGAGCCCTCCGTTCTTGTTCATAATGCGGAGCTAAAAGTGGCTCAAGAGAAAGTAAGTTTATCTTGGAAGAATAAAACTTTTCATCCCACCGCTTTCAAATAAAGCCTTAGAAAGAAACAATCATTCCTCATATAGCAATGCGATACAAAATGATATACATGTATCTATTATCATTCAAGAGTAGATGGTTGATCTATCCCGCTATTTTTTCAAATTATTGGGCATATAAAAAATTTACTTACAAAGTACCTTGTGAAAAACTTAGCATCTTATATTGACGAAAAGTGCATACAAAATATTAAACATTACTCCTGCATACCCTGATGTTTTCCGTATTTTTCGTACACAATTTTTCAAGTGAATAGGTGAAATTGGAGTCTATCCCTGGTAACGCAATAAAATATTAAATGTTTGGATGGAATGGCTGACATCAAGATGGCTTATCAGATTTGCAACAAAGTGAAATATAAAAGGAGACGTTTCAGGCGTGATATGGTGGAATAACATGATTAATTAAAATTAGCAATTTTCCACAAAAATAAAATTTTATTAAAACGACCGGTTTCAATGCAACTACATCATCTTCTGGTGTCTTCTGGACCAGAAGATGATGTAGTTGCATTGAAACCGGTCGTTTTAATAACATTTTATTTTTGTGGAAAATTGCTAATTTTAATTGATAAAGTAAAATATGTACTGCATAGTTTTATGAAGCTTCCATTGGGTAAAGTTGATTGGAAAATTTCAGACAAATTACTATGTTTTTTCCTATCGCTTTTAATAGTGAATTTAAAACAATATATAATCACCTACATTGGTTTGAGGATATCTTTTGCACTCGATAAGGAAATCTGACTAAAGACGAGGTTATTATAATAGAAATTTAAAGAAAATATAATATAATAAAAAATAATAATTTATAAAAATAATAAAAGAATGTAGAAGTATAATAATTTTATTCCGTTTGCGTAGATTATGGTTCCAAATATCCTTTACTTAGAGCTTGATCGGTGGATTATTTATCGATGCCTTTATATACAGGTTGCGTCAGTATAATTTTCTGATTTAATGACAGATTTCATGCAAATTAGTAAGTTATGATGTTGCACTCTGTACATCCTGAATTATTTATACCCATTATATTTATGATACCCAAATTTTTATTATCATATACAATGACTAATTTATTCATTAATATTAAAAGACAATTAGTAAAAAATGAAGGTCTCGAAGGAAAATATTATTTCTTGTGGTAGTGTTGGTTTCTGCGCTTCATTTGGCATATGTAGGCAAAGCTGTGAAGAAAATTTATGAATCACCACTTGAAAGCACCTTACGTGCGTATATCTCTTCTAGTGGTTGCTAGGTAGATATGTATTCACCAGTACACACTATTCACAGGAATTAATGTGAATTTAGTATTTGCTGATAAATATGGACATAAGCACGAATTGCATTCATTAATTTAAAACAATTGGCTAAAATATTTGTAGCCCTCTAATATCTTAAGTCTTCAAAATTCATAAACCAAAATCGAGGTTGTATTTTGACGGTGGATTTTCCATAATTGACATTTAGCCCCTGTATACAATTAAAATTTTTTCATGGTTATCAATGGTCATAAATTTTATACCAAAACTATTCGTGTAGGTGCTCTCATTTAAAAGTTTAATTTTTTAAAACGGTTTAGTTATATAGCCGCGAGCCTGCAGTGGCCCAGATAAATGAATATTTGCCATAATCAATGATAATTAATTGTATTTCTCTATTAAAATTGCACCCATAATCAAATATCCTCAAATTATCCGATTTAAATATATATTTCACGTGTACTTCCTCTCCATTGTGGCGTATGTGTTAATACTATTTCCTTTATTTAAAACTAGGATATCGGTCCATTTACAAACAGAATAAACATTTTTCCACCACTTACCCAAAGCTCTGAAATGAAAAATTTGCCTAGGCAGGATTCGAAACTGCAACCAATAGATCACTTATCAGACTTTCCTGCAGACCGAGGCCGGAATTGATAATACTATATGTCTTCATAAGGTTAAAATCCCTTCTATAAACTGTGAATATTTATTTCATATCGTTTTATAATAACCATAACATGTATAGAATGGCAGGTTTGAATAAATTTCTGGTAAAAATCAATGATCTTAGGACACGTTAAAGTTACAACAAATGAAATACAAATTCTGCTTTCACTACTTTCTCAGGGTAAGACTTATAGCCAACAGATTTACTGACGAATTACTCATCATTTCTAGAGAGGAGTCAGGTATTAATTAATGTGCAGGAACACCAAAGGGTGGGGAAAGGATTACGTTGCTCCAAAGCGCCATTTAGTGAAAAATGGCCCAGTGGTCCCCAGTGAGTTTTGTGGGTTGAAAAGTGAATAGAGGACCCCGTTTGGCCCTCTTTACTCTCCATGCACACTCTTCAGGGTTTGAGAGTTAGTGCGGATGGGCTGAAGAGAACTATTACCACAGCTATTGACTCCGTTGTACACGGATTCTCATTAGATCTGATAGAGTTTTATGGGGTTTCATTCTGCTATTCATCTAAATTGTAGTTGAGAACACTCTACTTTACGAGTAATTTGGGTTCTTTTTTTATTACTGGCCACAAGTAATTACAGATAAAATGTACTCAATGGTTTCAAACAAAATCGATGAAAAATATTATTCTAGATAAAAATTGGGCTTCTTAATCCTTCACGTAAAGTTTCTATGAATGTATTTACAATATAAATTACAGGGTTAAGTGCAGTGTGGTGAAACTGTTTCATAGTAACAGGGACGAAAAACCTTACAATTATTATTATATTTCTTATCATTAAGTGGATAATCGCAAGAGTTTTCGTCTATGTTATAATGTATTTATATACAAGAAAGAATGCAGTAGTTGTAGCAATTAGTTTTCTCATAGTCCCCGATAACGAAGGCCCCTTTAAAATTGTAAATACGTCCTGAAAAGCCAATTCGTGTATCGTAGCAATTACTCCCAAAATAGAAGCATATATAAACATGTGAGAATACAAAACATGGCATTCTAAGATGACATAAAAAAAGTGTTAGGCAATCGTTTCTATGTCGTATGACAGAACAGTAAGTCCTCAGATGAAAGTCTGTAATACGTCCATGACCGTTCCAAATGAATTTCTCAAAGACATTTTGCGATGGAGCAATAAGTAATGGTTTAATTGTATGTGGATAAGAGTAAATTTCATTCATCACATAAACGCATGCGGATCTGACATGCTTCATTAGATGAATATGTGAAATTAATTGTAATAAATTAATGTAAAAATAATCAACAAATAAGGAAGGCCTGTTCGATTGAATTAGTAGTAAAAATTTTTAAACAGGTGAAAGGAACTAATATGAGCTCCCTTGTTGCTCAAAATTATGCATACAGCTATTACTTGTCAAGAGGTCATTCACACACTGTGGACATTGGCATCAAGCCAAATGACACTCAACTCTACTTTGGGGCAATTTATTGCCAGGAAAGGCGATAAACCGTAGAGACTATTGACGAAGAGCTGATCACTGACTGGGAACGTCAATACTTACGCTTCATTCAAACACTGAAGACCTATGCTCTCGACATATTGATGGCGATTTCCAAAGTTTGTATACGAGAGATATGGCTGTATCCTAGCATGAACTACCAAGATAATACGTATTTTGCAACAAGCTCATTGCATTAGTCTTTACTTGAAAATTCGTAATATAACCTCTAACCTGGAAAGCAGTGATTTACATGAAATTTAGGCGATTTTTCATCAATTAGATCCGCTCGCGAAATGAATTCGATCATGGGTGAAACTAAGATCGGTAGAATAGAAATTAATAAACGTTCCAGGAATAAAAAAACCCCTTTAAACTAAGTCCCTTGAAGTAAATAAAAAGCTATTTATATATCTGAAAGGTAAAAACAAATTTTAAGCCATTTTAGAACTTTTTTAAGAAATTCCTCATATCTCAAATGAAAACAAATATTTTAACAGAAAAAGATGCATTAATACATTACTACATTCTAAAATTTTTAGTCCTTTGCACTCATTAATGCTGACATGCTGATGGATGACATAACTATTATTATTTCAGGGACAAACTTCTTGCGGCGTGATTAAATTGCCTTTTAAACCTTCTCTCATATATTCTAAAGGAGTAAAGGGTTACGGAGTCGAAATACGGAGGATAGCTTAAAGCGGGTGGCTCTGAGCAACGAGGTAGGCGTGGGACGTTCTGCTCCTTTCACCCCTCCACGTCGCTACCTCCTCCATCTCTCTATATTATTCATGCGCCCGCTTATAACAAACGTCTCTTTTCTTTTCTCTTCTTTCAGTGACTCGACCTGTTAGAAAGAGAAAGGAGAAAAAACTGAGAACGGGGAGAGGGAAAATAGGGTTTGACGCGGAAGGGAGTGGACCGGTGTTGGATCTTCTTCCCATTCACCTCTACCCTAGTCGTCCCTCCCCTCCACTTTTATAAACCTTTTCTCCAGGGAGGCATAGTGAGGATGGCAGACGCAGGGGCACAATGGGAGGGCCGGCAATGGAATCGGCGCGGCCCGCTGCTGTTCAGCGCAGTTGGGTCAAGAGGATCCGTAAATTCGTCGCTGCCGCCGTGAACACAGCGACCGAGGTACGTCTCCGAGGACCACACTCCCTCTCTATATCTCCCCTACTCTCCATGGCACGAGGGGGGCTTGATGCCACTGCTGTCTGCCTGTCGAGAGAATTGGCGATGGAGCAGAGCAAACTGCACCGCACCCACTCCAGAGGTCCCGCGCCGCCTCCCGGTCCACCGCACCCCTGCCCTCACCCCTCGTTCGAACCGTGAAAGCGGCGAGCGACGGACGAGTAATTTATTTAGTGTCTGTCGGTTCAAGAATTCCGCACGGGCTCATAGAACGTCCGGGTTTTGTCGTAGGCATGGAGCTAATGGGAAAAAAGGGATGGACGCTGGCAGGGAGAGATAGTATTTTGGAGCGGGACTTTGGAAGGGATCTTTTTCTCCGGAAGCATTACTCTCGTACCCGTGAAAGTACATCATTCGACGCCCACCACGCTATCCTTCGTACTGATCACTCGGCTTGCGCCGAAAAAAATTGTGACGAGTGAAACGCATTTTCTAAATGTTCTATTTTTTGTAGGTCAGCCTCGTAGAGTGTCCTTAAAATAATTTTGGAATCGGAAATTCGGTTATCATTTTTCTATTCTAACATTGATTTTGGATAGCCTCTGCCGTACTACCCAATATTTTCTAAATGCTAAGACACACATTTTATTTTTCCACAAAATAGTTAATGTTTTAAGCTTTCTGGGCAACTGAATTTTTTTGACTTCTGAGTCATCTGATGAGAAACCACTGCTGGTTTGTTGTTAGATAACCCAGGAGTTCCTTGAGTCATCTAAATTCACGGCAGTCATGTCCAACTCGGGACTCAACAACGTGACCTTTGGCGTAACGAGCGTTTCATCCATCTAATTAATCCGACCGTCTAATTTCCTCCATTTATTAAAAATCGTTTCCGCATGTAGATATGTACGCCATCAATTGTGGTAGCGTCTTCCAATCTTGGCTTCATTTTAAGAAAAATCGGAAGCGCAAAAATGGATGCATTCATACTGGATGAAGTGAAAAAAGAGGTCCTTATATTTTCTGTTTATGCGAAAAAAATGTCCCCCTTCATTCACGAATTGTTCTTTTTATGTTCTTTCATCTTTTATACTCATACTGATGAAGAAAATTTAGATGGATTTTCGTGGTTAACGGTGAATTTAAATAATGGTACAAGCATGGAGTTAGCCTGATTTACAGGAATAGAAATTAATCACCAGGTCGAAACAATTAAACTCCTCCTTAAATCAGGGTTGCTGATTTAAAATATAATTGAGCATATTTATTATTAACTATACTTTACACCGTTAAATTTCTTTTCATGTGTTCGATAACAATAAAAATGTTTTTAAAAATTTTTAGTGTCAACAGGGATCTTTTTTACAAAGTATTGAATGCCATAGTGAAATATTAACTTATTTCTTATTTATTAACAAATAAGAAAAAAATAACCATGGCAATAACCCAGTCCTAAAAGATATCCTGGACGAAATACGGAAAGACATACAACATAAAAGTTAATTTTACTGCATGTGGAGAACTGTGTTGTTCTTAATAGCACCGGATTCAATTGAATGTAATTGTACTATGTAGGACAGACAATTTCTGAACGTAAAAGAGCCTTATGGTTAATACTGGGTGGTGACTACTTCAAAATTGGTGACTATTGAAGTAATGAAAACTGTTCCTGTCAAATTATTATTCTGCTTCGAGTCGACGCACATATTGACTTACATACTTTACAGTATTTTCCAATTAGTAATGGTAATTTAATCAGAATGTTAATATTTTAGTGATATAATGATATAACCGTACTCGAAAGTTACAAATTTGTTAATTTCGAACTGCATGGAATCACTGATTATTTCGCCACCATCAATTTACTTGTGCACTCAATAGAGGAACGCATATAAAATATATGAAGTAACCTACTGGAGTGTAGTGGATGTTTCATAAGTTTGGATAGCATGGGATATTTGTATATTTCAAATTGCTCTGAATTTTGACTAATTCCTTTTTATGAATTTGATTAACAATTGAGTTGAGTATTTCACCCCCGTGAAATATTAGATAACGTAATTTTTTGTCCTACTTCCCCTCGGAACGACTAAATGTTATTTTGAATAACATCCACACCCTCGCACATCGACATGCGTCTTCTCCCCAAGAACCACGACGTTGCAGTCGTCGCTCGAATTTCGGCAGTGGGCACGTATATTCCGCCAACCTTTCTCGAGGCAGCCCCTGCATCCTAATCGACGGAATGGGATGCTTCCCCTCCCGTCATTTTACACGTAGGCGAATGTGCCTGCGTGGGAGTGTTTTGCGTGGAAGAGGGCACCTCCACCGGCCCTTTTGAAAACGTTATAGACCCTTTATCGTTACCCCCCTACTTGCCCCCACGGGGAACACGTCGCCACACCACCGGACAAATGATCTCGGGACTCACGGTGATTGCCGCCCTCACCTTCATTTTCACCATGTACCGTCCCGCTACCTTTGAAGCACCCACCCACCCACAAGGCTTTATGCCACCCCTTAGTCAGCAGAGTCATCACGAGATTTGGCCAGATGGCGGAATTATTCCATCGGGCGAGTCTCTCGGGTCCACCGCTCCCCTTGGAATACGTACACTCTCTGCTGCGTCTCTATTCTTCTCCCTCCATATCCCGTTCCAGGCAGTTTTGTTATTTCCCCCTCGTAGAGAGCAAATCGAAGCAGGCTGCCTCGGGGTCGTTTCGGAGGAGAAAATGCAACGGGTAAGGCCCTCTTACGTTTCGTTTCTCGCGGCGATCATTTACTTCTCCCTCTGACTCCGTGCCCTCTCTTGCCCTCGGGGATCTTGGGGCTCAAGGAGGGAGCACGTTCTCGCACGCGTGCGTCACCGAGGTTTTTTCCATGCGTTCTCTTCAGGTGTTTACGGAGCACTCAGCTGATTCCCAAGATGAGGAATTTTTATGGATGATATCCAAAGTATATTTGTGTTTGTATCATTCAACTCTCACCGAGACTACAAAGCAAATATAAGTAAATTCGGAAAATGTAGAATAAAAATGACCCTGCTGTAACTTGTCTCAAGACAACACATCTCAGAGGTTGCAATATCAAAATTACATGTAATGTTAGGCCAAATATTTAACAGATCTAAATATTTTACTTCTGAGCAGTGTCTCTCTGGTTTAAAAAAATAATGGTGTAGCATTATCAATAAACCTTCAGCCACAGTCAAAATTTCTTGTAATCCGCTATTGCACTGGTTTACAAAGAAATTAATAAAAAGTTGTCATTGGCCAAAATAAAAGTCTCTTCTATCAAGGTAGCTTCGATTGAGAAAACATTAGAATTGACGTTCAAATGACTGAAATATCCACCGTAGTCACCAGATTTGGCCTCCAGTGATTTTTATTTTATTTCCAAACTTGAAAAAATGGATCAGGGGAAAATATTCACTTCGAACGAGGCATTCATTGCCAGCACAGATGGCTGTTTCGAGGAGCTTCTGAAATTCTGCTTTTTCGAAGGCTAAATGAAGTTTGAGAAACGCCGGGTAATGTGTATTTAGCTAAAAGGAGATTATGTTGAAAAATAAAAATATCTACGAAAATAATGGATTTCTATTATATTTTTATAATTAACTATTGAAAAATCCACATGTAAGCATCTTAAATGTGATGTGTGGGCTGAAAATTGGGAAAGTTTCAATGATTACATTGTTTTTGTGAGATCAAGACTCTACTATCGTCTCATAACTATATTATGTCGCATTTTCTCTTTGAAACTTGCATCCATTTTTTGTCATGACCCCCCTCCTTTTGCAGTTGGTGTTGGTGCATAATTGATTACACATATCCCAGGTATTATTTGTATTGTCCCTGTTATTTTCATTCTCTCATTTCAGGTAGAAAATGTGACTACTAGCGTTAATTATTCCTTTTGAGGTGTGTAAGTAGGAGGCAAGGAATTAGAGAGCCCATACTGAAGGTGATGGAGGAGGCCTCAGCAATCAATTAACAGGATCTGAAGTGGGAAGCAAAGCAAAATCCTAACGAGAGAAGTTGATCAGTTTTGCTTCAGCATTGGGAATTTACATAATATATTCATCAACCACTTACTTCTACTCACACAATTATTATATTAAAGTAAACACCGGAAATACGACCCGTTACATCACTGTATTTTCTAAGAAATTTTTATTTTCATTTTGAGAAAATTAAAAAAAAATATAAGTTAAATTAACATCTATTCCGTAATAACTTGTTTGATGTATTTGGAATTAACAGTTGTAGAATAATACTTACTTACCCTATTGAGCAGCTAATGACAAAGGTTCAATTATTTGGTAAATCCTATAAAATATTCATTAATCCCGTAATATCAAGTTTAAATTTATTTTCAGCATCATATATGAAACAATTTTTAGTTAATAAAAGTTTTTAAGTATGTATAATATTGATAATTTACTAAAAATTAGACTTTTAATGCAATTAAGAACGGAGTGAGACCTGGAAATATTTGGCCATTGTATATAATCGATATGCAGACATAAATATTGTTTTCAGGATATAAGGTTGAATACATAACCATGTTAAGAACGTGTATACATGATCCCATATATTGTTTGTTTGTCTAAAGCCGCCATGGGATATCCTATTGAAGTGGGCAATTATGTAACAAGATGGTATAGTCATTGAGATAATAGTGACCATTGGAAAATTGTTGTTAATCTCGAGTGAGGAAAAAGACGAAGAAGCTAGGAAATGTAGGAATGAAAATATTGAAGAATGAAGGAAACAATGAAAGGATATGAAAGAGGCTAGAGATCAGATTGCATTGTCAAAAATGTTTGTTTTGAATATGGTAAGAATTGCAGGTAGACGAAGCGAAATGACCTTCAACGAAAAGAACGGGCTTTTGAATGGGATAAAAAGATATTTAGGAATGAATAGGGATTCGAGGAAGAAATAAACTACAAAAGGTTGTTCCAAACTCTCACACACTTCCTCATTAGAGATGCAAAAAGGAGACCAAAATACATCCTGTGACAATTTCTTGAGTAGCTTCTTACCTCTTTCTTCCATCGTAAGTAACTGTTTGCTTCCAATGAAACTTTCCTCTCTTCAATCGCTCTCATTTATTTATCCCATCCATTCTTTTCTTCTTTTTTTACGACCAAACACATATACCTATTGTGTAACACCCACACTTATCACTAAGCATCTATTACGATAATTAGCCTGTGGACCTTCTTTATTGAATTCTAAGTACTGGTACTTGCAAGTAAAAAGGTGATAAAAACTTTCAAATCTCTCACATTAATTCATTCAATTGCCGTAATTGCGTATGAAAAAATAATTCATGTTGAAACAGCATGAAAAATAGCTACTAAGCTGAAGTTATTCCGCGGCAAAAAATTCATAGCCATGTAAATGACATTTTGTGCAATATATATGTTGGCCTTTGAAAATATTGCTCACTCCGAATAAGATTTAATGCTTGAAGTGTTATTTTCCCCTAAAACTGTATCAAGATTATTCATTCTAAATATATTCTATGAAACTGCATCAGATGCTGCAACAGTAACTTTAAAAGGAGTCATTCGCTAGTGTGCATTGAAACGAAATAATTTTAGTGTTGAATCCCAGTCAAGGAGAAGAAATTTTTCACTTTGATATTATTACAAAGAATTAATTTAGCTTAATGCTATATCATTAGAGTCATTTAAATATTTATTGATGAAATGAAATATATGTCGACATATCCTGTGGATGAAAATTAAACATTTTTCTCAGTGGTTTGGTTTTAGAGAATTTAGAATGTGTTTATGAAGATTTGGGCTACTCTTGATACAATTGTACCTTAAACAGCGATACTGAATAACTACTCAGTTAAGTGTTAAATTGATATATTAAGAGACTTAAGAGGTAAATTTCACCTTGCATTTATGAAATACAGTTATATATATGATGATTCCCTCCAATGGACTACAACCTTGTCGTGGTGGAAGGGCTTGTGCTTTCCGATGACCCCAGAGCGGTGCTGGCGGGAGTAATAATATTTGCTCCTGGTAAGGTCAGCCATGCCAATGGCAGGAAAACTTGAAAACATTAAGCGAGCGATTGAAAGAGGAAATATAGATATTTTAGTTCTATGCAAGGTGAGATGGAAGGATAGCTGGGATTACTGGAGTGATAATTATTGAATAATACACAGCGGCGGGGACGAGGGCCAACGAGGGGAGGCAATAATATTAAATAAAGGGGTAGGAAGAAGTGTATTCAACATAGAGTATTACTAGATCACATTGAAGAAGACCCGACGAACTTGGTCATTGTTCAGGTGTACGAGCCACCGAACAACCACAAGGAGGAAGAAGTCGATAGGATGTACGATGAGTTAAAGGATATAATCGCGTGTGTCCCTGCAGGGAAATATTTGATAGTGATGGGGGATTGGTATGCGACAGTAGGCGAAGGAAGAGATGGTGATGAGATGGGGGACTATGGGATAGGCACGAGGAATTAACGCGCGCAGAGAGAAATTGAATTCTGCAGGAGACAGGGGTTAGTCATCACCAGTTCATGGTTTATACACCACAAAAGGCGTAGGTATACATGGAAAATAACAGGTGTATCAGAAAGATATAAGGTATATTATATTCTGGTTAGGCACAGATTTAGGAACAAAGTGATAAATTCGCACAGCTTCCCGGGAGTGGATGCGGATTCTAACCAAAACTTAGTTGACATGAAATACTATATAACCTCCGCTTCAAAAAGATTAAGCAGGAGAGGCGGGTTAGAAAATGCAAAGTAGAAGCATTAAATGGATTGACAAGAAAGGAGCATCAGCAGACTGTAGATAAAATCATGGATAAAGGTAAAGAAAGATCTGAGTACTATCGAAGGAAAATGGGAATGTATCAAGAAAGGGATATCGAAAGACGCAAAAGACACTATAGGAACCGTTCACGGGGAAGGGATAAGGAAACCATGGATCACGGATAAGATGATCACAATAATGGACGAAAGAAGGAAATGGAAAAATGTAAACATAGAGTTAGGCAAAATAAAATACAAAGAGTTAAACAATAAATTAAGATGGGCCGCGAATAAAGCAAAAGAAGCATGGTGGAAAACGTAGTGCGAGGAAATGGGAAGTTTACAGAGGAAGGGTGAAGTTGGTGCGCTCACCATCACTAAGTTAAATCACTATTGTGAAGTAAGAAGGGAAGATCTGTGCTGACAGTGAGAGATAAGTACGTTAAGATAAAAGATCCAAGAGAGATGGAAGGAATATATAGAAACACTGTATGGCAAAGAACTTAGGCCACTATGGTTAGAAACAGAAATAGAACATGACGTAGAGGAAGATAGCTTAGGTCCAGGTATACTCGACGTTGAAATAGAAAGGGCATTCAAGGAGATGAAAGCAAATAAGGCCGTGAGGGTCGACAACATACCTGTAGAACTGTTGAAATGTTTAGGAAAATGCGGGAAGAAGGCCCTAAATGGACTGCTTCATAGTATCTATGAGGAAGGAATCTGGCCGGAAGACTTTGTGACATCAGTGTTAGTTCTTATTCTGATAAAGGTAAAGGCTACATCATGTAAGAACTACAAAACAATAAGTTTGATATCCCATGGATCTAAAGTGGTTCTTCAGATCATTAACAATAGGACGGAGAGCAAGACAAATGATTACTAACGGGATTTTTATTTTGAGTTTTGAAAGGGGAGATAGCCACGCGATGCATTACAGTAATCAGATCACTAATCGAGAGGAATATAGAATAAAATGGAAATGTATTTGCCGGTTTCGTAGATTTTGAAAAGAGTTTGATAGAGTGAACTAGGAAATTAATGAGTATATAGAAGAAAATAGGAATAGCAGACAGGGACGGGAGACTAATCCGTAACTTGTCTCAGATTACTCAAGTGTGAGTGGGGAACGGACAGTCCGGATGGACAGTGTTAGGAAGAGGTGTAAGGCAGGGTTGTCCATTATCACCCGTGTTGTTCAAAGTATATGTGGAGGAAATGATTAAAGAGGCATGGAAGAACTGGGGTTAGGAATGTAAGTCGACGGGGAATCCGTAAAATCAGTTAGGCTTGCTGATGGCTAAGCTTGGGTGTGTCAGTCAGCTAAGGAGCTGCAAGCATTGCTGAGTGAATTGGAGGTTCAGTGCGAAAGATATGGGTGGATAATCAATACTAATAAAACAAAAGATATAAAATTTTCCAGAAAGAAAAATACTAAGCTAAACATTAAAATAGGAGAGCAAAAACTACAGGAGGTAAAACACTATGTGTCTCGGAAGTGTTTTAAACCAATACGCTTAAAGTAGTAGGCACGTAAGAAAAAGAATTGCGCTAGGCAAAGAGACTTTCACAAGGAGGAGGGATGACAGGGGCGTCGAGAAAGCATGTTAAGAAAAGACTAACTTTAATATGGAGCGTAGGTATATACGGTGCGTGGTCTCTGAAGCAGAAGGATAGACGTATATTGGTGGCTTTTGAAATGTGGGTGTGAAGAATATAAAAAATGGACCGAAAGGGAAACAAATGAGGAAGTACTAGGGATGGTGGGCGAGGAGAGGGGTTTGTTGAGAGAATTCCTATGGAGGCAGGAAAAATGGATGAAACCTCCAATCTACGTCTATCCTCCTGCTTCAACGACCACGTTTTCGGGACGTACATAGCTACGCTCCATATCAAGAGTCTTTTCTTAACCTCCCTAATCCACGTCCCCTTCATCAACACCCTCCTTAAGAAAGCCTCCTTGCCTAGCGCAATTCTTCTCCTTACGTCCCTACTACTTTGACCGTATTGGTCCAAAACACTTCCGAGATACGTAAACTGTTCTACTGGCTCTATTATTTCCCCTTCTATTTTATTGTTTCACTTAGCCTTTCTCTTTCTGGAAAATCGGATAACCTTTGTTTTATGAATATTAATTATCATTCCATATTTATCGCACTGAACCTCCAATTAACTCAGCAGTGCTGGCAACCCCTTGAATCTGAATAACAACATAATATATCAACGTATATATAAACAACGTTTCACCAAAAATTCTCTGATAACACTGTTTACAAATGAATCCTTCCAAGCGGGTGCCGATTTCTATCCATCGACACGAACAGAGAGTTAGTTCTTCATAATTTTCATACTTATATCAGCATAATAACGATCATATCTTCACACATGGGTATTTTATTCATTTTAATCTAACCCTCAAATTAATATTACGGGTTTTAACACATATAACGAAAACTTCTTTTTGTCTTACTTCCAATCTAATGTTTACCTACTTTCTAGACATGTTAATTATTTCAATTACTCAAATTTTCTTTTCTCCATGCAATATTAGTCTGCATAATCTTCTTCCAATTGCTGGAATATTTTTTTTATTTTATCTCTGAAATTGTTGGTCCACTGCGTTCGATGATGTTTGCTGTTTTACTGAATTTTCTAATGTTTTTGTGACGCTCTATGCTAAGCGGACCGTGTAAATTTGTACCCCATCAACCTCATTTCCGTTGATGATATCTATCTCCGATGTTGTTTTTAATGTCTCTTTCATGCATATCTTAAACACTGCTGATAATATTTTACATTATTTTCCAACTCCATCATTTATTTCCATTTCCCTATTTATTTGATTCTCTATGACAATTTTAGCAACGGTTTTTATATATCTCAGTAATTTAAACGTTCTGACCAACCGTTTTTGACGCAAATGACTCTAGACAGCGTTCGGCGGTTTCCATCTGTTTTTTCATCGTTTCCATCGTTAATTGTATTTATAACTCTCTTCTTTTTGCTCTGTGGAAACTATTGAATTCATTTTGTTATTTTTCATATGCTTTCTTTGGCATTATCTCTTTGAGCAATTATATTTAATGCGCTGATTTTTTCCTCGTCGTGTTCCAAGTGTTTCCGTAGTTCTTTTATCGCCATCTTGGATTATTTATCAATACATACGTCGTCGGTTGTCTAACTTCACATCCCCCTCCTCTTTCATTTTTTCAGGTGTCAATCTCAAGTTCCAATTCAATAAAGATTTTCGATGTACTCGGCCTTCACCTACTTTCTATATGTGCCTTTTATGAGAAATGGTATGTTACTCGTAATTTTCTACATAATGTATTGCCTAATACATGTTTAAATGTATATGTTTCAACTGCGGGAAAAAATATATTTTTTCCAAGCAATTCTAACAAGCGTCGATCAACTGCTATAACGTTCTTTGTATTCCTTTTCCTTTTCAGAATTTTCTAATCATCATCCATAGAAAACCACAGAGCTCCGAAAACAATAGTATAATTTTTTGTAAAAACTAAAATATGACGATAGGGTTAATTTTATGGTAAAAGTAATTTTGTGTTAATTTTAATGCAGTGTTATTCCGAAAAGCTCTTCAAAATGGTGAAATTAAGTAGGCCACACCACACAATAGATTTTTATCTGGTTAAATTCAATTTAAATTTAAACCTTTGTCAGGAGGAGAAATTTAGGAAAATAAATGCAAGATGAAGTTTTTGGCTAAGTTAACCAGTTTGCGTTCAAAAAACTGTTCCCTTCAAGCTCCCTATTTTCCGTCTCGGTAACTCCTAACTCCTCACAAAAAATCCCATATCTTTCCGCCTCATCTCCCACATTCAGTATCTTCCCTCTCTTCCTTTGTTTCCTTCGCAATTTCCTCCCTGCCATTCTCAGTATTTATCTTTAAAATGATATCGGGGGAAGTTTTTTCAAATATAGGAAGTTATGCTCTATATTTTATTGCGCAGAGATGAAATTTTAACCTCAACCTCCTTTTCGTACTGAGATCTTATCATTTTCTTTATTTATCAAAATATCCTTTTCCGTAACATACAGCACTAAGATTTCTTAAGGGGCTGAGTTATTTTATCTTAGCATTGAGAATAGTATTCATCAATTTCTTCAATCCTCGTTGAAGGCATGGTTAAAAATATTATTAATTCGTTGATTCTCACGAATTACCTCTTTTCCCTCTCTTACGCTACATCTCCTTGCAGTGCTGACTTTCTCCATCACCCTTCTCTCTTCCAATTCATCCGTCACCTCCTCACCTTTCAAAACCCATACGGCGTATAAAGCACCCGACATCATATCCTTCCTCCCTTCGCCGAGAAGGTAGCCATAAGGTTTTTCCATTCCTCAATGAACATCTTGAGAAAGATAATGGAGAGAACGATTTTTTCCCGGGTAATTCCAGATGTACCCGACCCAAGAAAGAAAACACAAACGTTTGGTAAAAAAATGTATTTGATTTTCAACATAATCTCCTTTCAGCTCCATACACTTTTCCCAGCGATGGCCTATAAGTTGGATACCCTTTTTATAATAAGAATGTCTTGCTCCTCAAAATAACCGTTAACTGCCGACTGCACGGTTGGAAAAATCTTTGACCACCGAGCCCTTGTTTCTCTCCCTTTTGGATCCATTGTTTTCATTATTCTTTTGTCTCGGGTGTGAAATAATGAACCCATGTTTCATCCATGGTTATGAATCAGCGCAAAAATTCTGCTTTGTTGCTATTAAACTTTGCTAAAAACTCTATTGAAACATCTACAAGACACTGGTTTTGCACAAGTGGGAGCACCTATCACAGCATGCACCCATGAGCATGGGGGTCACCCATCTTGCACTCAGCTTTCTCATGTCCCAATTTTCAGTTAATATGTGATATACCGCACTTTTTGAAATAAATACTATGTCTGATAGCTGGCTCACTTTCAGTCTACGATCATTCATTTTAACTATGTGGATTTTCTTCACCGTTTCTGGAGTCGTCACCTCATTTGGTCGACCAATGCGATGCTCGTCTTGACAGCACGTACGGCCTCATTTAAACTCTGTTACTCAACATTTTACTGTGGTAAAGGAAGGAGCAGACTAACCCAGAGTAGAATCCAGTTCAGCTTTTATATCGGTTGGGCTGAGGCCTTTCAAATAAAAGTATTGTATCGCATAACGATGACCAATTTTCTCCGTTTTCACAAATTCGCTGAAAAAGTTCACTACTGATGGCTGCCAAACAAATACTAAACAACGTAGTGTCTTCAAACTTGAAACATATGCTTTATAAGTTGGATACTTTCCAATAGAGTGATATTTTTCAAACAACTACCACCATATCTAGGTCAGGCCGGGTACTTCTGGGACCATCCTCGTATCTTATGTCCTAAGCATGCTTACACCAATTGGTCTAGAAGCAGAACTGATGCCCGAGATTTAACATCGATGTTTATTTTTCAAATACAACGATTTACCAAATTTTTAGATTTTAGATGTGAAATAAAGTTGAATTTACATTTAAAAATATTAGTATAGATTATTTAAAAAATATGTTTTGCTTCAATTTTAATGCAAGTTCTAAAAAAACTAATATATTCTCAAAGATTCCACTTAAAGACATTTTGTCAGCAGACTCCATGTACGCCGAATATAAAATCCATGTAACGACATGAAGTTGCAAGCTCCATTCTTTCTCTTCATGTTTGTGCTGATGTACTTGTATGCAAAGGACCATATATATAAATATAAGTTCATTATATTTTATACTATAATACGACAAAAAAAGATTATATTGTTAAAAATATTAGTATTTAAATATTCATCCTCATTGGAATACATTTTATGGATTCTTACTTCGTTAGATTTTGATTTAACAGTTGATTTACGTAATAATTATGTAATACCAAGATGGTAATTATTGTCTACGTCTAGCTCGGTACCTTCCTCAGATCTTTCTCTACTTCGTATAAGAAGGTTTTAGCTTGGATACTCAGATTCTGTTCTCCCTTACATTTTATATTTTACGAATATACCTGTACTATGCTTTAAAGTGTACTATTTCTTCGGATCTGTATTTTCCCCATGTAAACTTTTGTGCATTTATCTGTAACCTATCTCAATTCAACCATAAATATAGTAGTGAGTACCAGATTCAGCACTATGGGTTGAAGTTTTTTACTTTACTTTGGCCAACTTTTCCGATGTTTATTGCCAAATAAAACGACTTATAATCATCTTTCTTCTTACCTTCGAGTATTTCTGGCCAGTGCATAAAATGATTCCGCACTGAAATTTCTAAAGTTGGAAGGGTTTTCTCTCAGAATATTTTTAAAAATATTTTTTACTTTTTCAGGTAATTATTTTTATACATTTAAGCACATTTTTCACCAGGCTTACGATTCAGTGTCATTTACTTGTATTCCTTTAAAAGCATATTGCAAACTTCATTTATAAAACCGCCATGAATCCTGATCGTAGATTTTTACCTCTGAGTACCTTGATTGATTTTGTCTCCTCTATGTGTCTTTTGTAAATTCAGATCTTCTACTACTTTGTTGAATGTCGCTCTTAATACATGTGTGCAAGTTGTCTTCCTCCAAGGTCTTTCATTCCAATTCTTAAGTTTTCTGCAGTATTTGACTGTTGATATGGATGTGTTTTAATCAATAACCAAGATGATTTTTATAAAGTAATAGCTTTTTTAATGCCGAAAATTTTTTTGAAAACTGGTAAATTTATTTAAAGAAATTAGTGGTTTTAAATCTTCTTTATAAGTTACGTAGAAGAGACGGATTTGTAATATTACCAAAAGGAGTTTTCATAGGCACGAAATTGGATAATGGTAAGCCTTACAATCAATAATAAATCGCCTACATTAAAATTTTCATTAGAAATGATGACTGTATATTTATATTAATTTATAATATTTTATCACAGGCACATACGTCAATGATTTCTGTATATAAGGGCGTAAAACGTATTGGTAGGGTCAGAAATTGGCCACCCTGTGGCAAACTCATAATTGTGTATTATACATTTCAGATAGAGCGGAAGAAAAATAAATTGCGTATGGTGGTGGTGGAAATAAATGAGTGGCCGTGTTCTAAGTACCGCCGTGCAGAGGAGAAAAAGGGCCAGCACCTCCCGCCTACCCTCCCTGCTCCACTTATCGTAAAGCAGAAATTTTCGTCCTTTACTCGGTATTCAGCCTACTCTCTCGTACTTTGCTTGGCCTATTTGCCATCTATTCACCCCTGTATCTGCTGACCCTAAGTTTATAAAAAGAGAAATTGACGGAAGAATAGACGTCTATCGGATCTCCTTTCAACTCCCTTCTATCTTCTTACCCTAACCCAGCAGTGTATATGACTTTTTCCTCTTCCTATTTCTAGTCATCACACCTGATGGACTTTCAACTACTTCCTTCATACCCTTAAATCCTATCACGAATTGACCATCTAGATCTTTAGCTTACTTTATTTTTTGTGTTTTTATTTTCACGACCGTGGGTGGAGGGCGTAAAGGGTCGCGATTGTTTTTATTTATTTATATATACCCTGAAATCCACCACCAGGGTGTGTGGCAAGGGGCGAATACACACCAGAATAATTTTACCAGAACACCTCCTTACCGCGGTCGAATAATTTTATTATTATCCCCTATCCTTCTTGGATAAAATGAAATGTCATAACATGACAAAATGTATCTGTTCTACACTTAATGTCTACAATTTATCAGCATGATCTCTCCTACCGTGGTACGATGGGAGTAGCAATACATTTTCAACATTACTGCTAAAGAGACCACCTTCCAGTTTATTTAAGATCATCAATCTTTAATTTAACCTTCCCTCCGTGGATGTTTGCCGGATTAGCTTCTCTAATGTTTTGGATACGCAGCTAAGTTTATCGTAACAACGTTTAACAAATCTAGCTCTTCTACGCTGCATGTGATCCGATTCGGCAATTTATCCCACTTCGTGAGGCACCTATATACTTGCAGCATACTCTAAATGAGGCCTAACCAGCGACAGATAATATTTCTCTTTGATATTTTCATCACATTTACCAAGTACTCTTCTAATTAGTTCTAATTTTTTGTTAGCTTCTCCACATATTCCCGTATATGTTTCACCCAGGAGAGAATGATCGTGGATGAGGGCAACGCCTAGGTATTAGTAATCGAGTACGCATTCCATTTTGGTGTTCTCGATGCAGTATGATTTCGGGTCTGAATCGCTCTCTTTCTAGAAATGTATGCCAATGTACTTTTTTGTTTTTAATTGTAATTGCCAAGTGTAGCACCAGCGCTGTATATGGTTACGACGTTTTACGGAGTAAGGAAAATCATTTCTCTCTTTTGCCCTTCAGCCTTCCCTATACTACCCCCTTCATTTTATTTGCTTCGTCATTTTACCCCCATTTTTTCGCACTCTCTCCCAAAAATGTTCGCCCACTCCGTCAAAATGGTGACTCCGGCATCGGTTCAGGGCAGTTACGCGAGGCCAGTCGACTTATCTCTTCCCAAGGTTTCCTGGCTCGCCTTTCACTTTGCAGTCAACCCTTCGAGCTGGAGAAGCATCGCGGTATACGGTTCATTCAACTTCCTCCACTTTCCTTACGGATTCCGGTGACTCACATCGGCATTAAACAGCATCCCTGCAGGGATTTATGTTAAGAGAATATTAACTTACTCTGAAGCATAGAAAGCATTTTTTTGAGGATTCAATAACCACGAGAGCTTTTAAAATAGAAAACATTGGAATGTTAAAACTATTTAAATTTAATTTTTAAAGATCTCTCATTTTTTGGCAATAGTTCTTATTTGTTTATTGAGCAATAGAATAAAATTACTTTTTTAAATGGTCGCTCTCCTTCGTCATGCCAGCATACATTCAATTTTATAGATTTTATTGAGATAAGAATCCAAGCCGTATATAACATCCTTTCTAACAACCTTCCAATCTGTTCTGAGCTGTTGATGTGACAAGTCTGAGCGAGCTCTAGCTTGAATCTTCCCCACCCACCTGCCCTTTACCATTTATCCAATTGTGCAGTGGCTGGGACCGACTACTGGCTGTTCTGTAGCTGCAGCGATAAGTGTTAAAAATTCTTGTATTAATGCATTATTATTTTACAGAGTAAGGTGCATTTCAGTCGTTTAATATTCGTGTGTGCGAAATATTAGCAGGTTAGTGACGAGGAGAATTTACTTTGTGTGTTACTTTGTATTCAAATGTGTTGATCGTGTGAATCTCGCCGCCCCGAGCCCGTGAAGTGAAGTGAATATCAGAGGGATTACAGTGAAGCCCGTGCTTCACTGTAATCCCTCTGAATCGTGTGCAGTCTACATACGTACCTTTTAATTGATCTCAAATTTTTTTCATCAATTATCTTAAAGAGCTAGTGGATTTTTGGCTTGTTAATGTCGCAGGTCAGTTATATCAGTTTGCACGATAAAGTAGCCATCGCCGAAACCAAGAAATTTTTTTATTTATTAAATTTGAAAGTTTCATTGTTTTAACCTAGTCTAAATTTGGTAATTTCGATAGAAGTAGGATGACTTCCGCTGGGTCTTCTGTCGCGATGCACGCCTGAGCTGGTTAGTGCGTGGTTCTAAAGGCCAGTATCGGTGCGTTGGAGGGTATCGCGGCAGAGCTTTGGTCTAAGGTTTACGGGAAGGTTGCTCTTCCGCGGGAGGGCCTTAATCGGGGTGGAGTTGCAAAAGCTCGCCGTTCCAATGGGGACGCACGGATTCCTCCAAATACAACATGCGGCCCCATCGAGAGGGCACCCGGAGTCAGATCCTTTGTGGGGGGAGCGGTGCCATTCCGGAAGACGGAGAATTGGGAAGGTTGTCAGGCGCAGTAGCGGGGGAAGATTAACGCTGCGGCGAAGGATTGAAGATGCGAAGGCAAACCTCATCCCCGTCTCCAACAGGTATCAGATGCTACCGGAGGATAGCCCCAAGGTATCTGCAGCCCCTACCTCCGCCCCTGAGAGAGCATCACCCAGAAGGAACCATCAGAGTGGGAAGGTGGGGATTCTAGTGATAGGCAACAGTAATATCAGGTGTGTGATGGTCCCAATGCGGGAGAGGGCAGACCATGAGAGTGTTAGCCAGTACCTGATGGCATGGTGCATTCCTAGTGGCCGCGTTCCCCAGGTGATGAAGACGGTTGGAGCGGCGGCTGCGGGTAAGAAGTGTTCCAGGCTACGGGTCGTGGCTCATGTTGGGGTCAACGATGCCATCTACCATGGATCGGAAGAGATTATGAATTTCTTCAGGGAATTGAACACGGAAGTGAAGCGGGTTGGTGGTTTAGAGGGGAATGATATGACGCTCTCGATCTGCAGCCTTGTCCCGGGAATTGATCGTTGACCTTAGGTTTGAGCCCAGTGGAAGACATCAATCAGAGGTTGTGTACTTTCTGCAGGGATAAGGGGCGTCCTTCATCGACCTTCATTCGGCGATCCAATCGTGTAGGAACCCCCTCAACCGTTCTGGTGTTCACTAAACGTCCGAGGCCACCAGGTGTGTAGCGGGTGGGATATTCAAGCACTGCAGGGCATTTTTAGATAAAAGTGTAGGTCAGTGTTTAGGTCAATTAGTGAGTATCTTATTTGCCAAATTATGTAACTTTAAATTAAGTAAGGTTCAGTGCTAGCATTGCTTCATTTAACACCAATCGTATAGTACCGGACGGAAGATTTGATAAGGGATTCATTAATAATAAGAAGAAGATCCTCGTTAAAAATTCAAAAAACTACAATGTCAAAGAAACATTATCTGTATCTGTGATTAATTGTCGAAATTTCAAAATTCTTATTCAAAGCACAGGCGCAGATATAATATCGGGACAGAAACCTGGTTAACTACTGATATTGCCAGTGGTGAAAATTTCCCAAAATCCTTTTGAATTAAAAGAAATGATCGAACAGATAAAATCGGGAGTGGTGTCTTTACTTCAGTTAAAGATTCTTCCGTCAGCAGGCCTGAGGTAAATGCGGGTAATGCTTTGGAAAGTGTATGGTTCGCAATGAAAAGTCCTCCATCCAAAAGAATTAATATTTGCACATTTTAGACCACCAGTCGACAGAGAAATTCAATACTAGAATTGTATAAGCAAATAAAAGGTTATTTATCCAAACACAATGATCGCGACATTATAATCGGTGGAGATATCAATGTCCAATGACTGGAGAACATACTCGTAGTGGGTAAAGACAAAAGTATCTACGAATCGCGATTGAACTCTTTTACTTTGAACTCATTGAATCAACTGATCAATTCACCAACTACGGTCGATAATATTCTTGAGTTGTTAATAACGAATATTCATGAAAAAGTCTTTACTATAGAAACTATAAAAGGAATTAGTAACCACCGGGGAGCACATGCTAAGTTTTGTTTCATGGGGTCCGAAATAAAAAGCCCAGAAGGAAAATTTACTTGTTCAAAGAAGGGGACCACAATGGCCTAAAGTTTGCGCTACAGAATCATTTTGCTAATTTTAAGAAAGATAGTATTCACCAAAATAGTGAGAATACGTGGAATCACTTCCTTGAGATCACGCCCTAAGCAACCAACAAGTTAATTCCCAGTATATTTATAAAAGAT
This sequence comes from Hetaerina titia, assembly GCA_037158775.1. Classification (NCBI taxonomy): domain Eukaryota; kingdom Metazoa; phylum Arthropoda; class Insecta; order Odonata; family Calopterygidae; genus Hetaerina; species Hetaerina titia. The sequence goes on from CM073770.1 coordinate 36,590,536, forward strand.
AGCACGTAACATAGACGGTACAACTTGCATGATAGAAAGACATTACGACGTCAAAGGCTATGTCACGCCGAGATGAAAAATATTAGGGATGATATCTCTAGCTACAAAAAGAATGAGATCACTTATAATTGTAAGATATTCAGGGCGAATGCCAAGAATGAATTTTGAAAAGCGTTGAGGGAATTCAAAAGGAAAAGATTAGCGCAGAATTTGAAAGAGAATCCAAAAGCATTTAGCTCAAATGTCGGAGAAGTTCAGGGAAATAAATGTAAGTTACCTGTCAATTCACTCAAAAATGATAAAGATAAAAGTGTAACCAGCAGTTAGGAAAAGGCTAACTTATTAAATTCCTTCTCTCAAAGCGACTACACTAATATCTCACAAAATACCTCGGATATCTTTTAAATTATGCTGGTCAACCTATGTCCAAAATTTAAATCTCATATAATGAAATAGAACGTTTGCTGAAAAATATTAGGCCTTATAAATTCTCCGGGCCCGATGAAATACCCGCTCGTATATTTAAGGATATAGCTTCGGAAATTGCGCTGTATCTAGATATAATATTTTAGAAGTCGATGGTAGATCATAAGGTCCCTAGTAATCGGAAAACGGCAGGCTTAACACTAATATTTAAAAACGGAGACTAGGAGGAACCGAGTAATTACAGTTTTATTTCCCTCACATCCATTTCGTGCAAGGTGATAGAACATATAGTTGCTATTTCGATTGTGAGACACCTCGATAATCAGCAGTAATTAATGAAAAATCAACACGTTTTCCAAAAATATGGATCATGCGAGACACAGCTTGACCTTTTCGTTTTTTGTATTCTTATTTCGCCAAAGAGTAATGATCCAGTGGACGCAATTTTCTAGATTTTAAGAAAGCCTTCGACAAAGTATCTCATAGTAAACTATTTGCAAAGCTAGAAACATATGGCAGAGATAAAAATATCCGGGGTTGAATGACTTTTTGAATGATCGGGTTCAAGGGTAGTGATAGATGGAGGAATCTCAAATGCAGTAGAATGTACTACAGGTGTTCCTCAGTGGAAGCGGACCTCTTTTATTCCTACTTTACGTTTACGACATTGACTCCTTAGTCACTAGAAAGATACTTTTTTTTGCCGGATACGTGGTTTACCGTGATATCCTTGGTTCTGAGGACACAGCCGCTTAGTCGCATGACCTTAATTCTATACAACGCTGGTGCGAGACTTGCAATTTAGAATTAAACATTAAAAAGTGTATAGTTATACATTTTTAGAAAAAGAGCAATTCCCACCCGAAATCCTACTGCATCAGGAACACCAAAATGGAATGCGTACTCGGTTAAACACTTAGGCGTTGCCCTCACTCACGATCTCTTCTGGGTGAAAAACATACGGGGAATATTTGGACAAGCTAATAAAAAATTACGTTGTTACGATAAACTTAGTAGCGTATCCAAAACATTAGAGAAGCTAATCTGGCAATCATCCACGGAGGGGAGGTTAAATTACAGATTGAAGCTCTAGAATAAATTGGAAGGTGGTCTCCTTAGCATTAATGCGGAAAATTTATTACTACCCCCATCGTACCACGGTAGGAGAGGTCATGCTGATAATTATAGACATTAAGTGTAGAACAGATACATTTTGTCATGTTATGAAATTTCATTTTATCGTAGATGTAATTTTATCCAAGAAGGATAGGGGATAATAATAAAATTGTTCGACCGCGGTAAGGACATGTTCTGGTAAAATTATTCTGGTGTGTATTCACCCTCTGCCACATATCCTGGTGGTGGCTTGCTTGGGTATTTATAAATAGATAAATAACGGAATAAGTTCCACTGGCAGTGTAAAGAAATTGCCTCAATTGACTATAGAACACGTTTTTAAGACGTACAAACGGTGTTTACGTGTCCATTGACTCGTATAAATAGTATGACAGAAGAAAATGGAATCAATAGATAAAATGAAGAATGAGAATGAGATGAAAAAATAAAAAGAAGAAAAATGAGATCAATAGAAGATGTATTGAAAAGAGACCATTTAGCAAGAGCTATTTGATGGTCGATAATGTGTTTAAAACCAGTGCATGAAAGGAAAGGAACCATAAAAACTACAGTTTATGCCCCATAAATGCAATAAATTGAAAACTTTGAAGCAAAGATGGGGTAATTAGAAAATTTCTCTGAATGAAATAGAAATAAGCGACACTGTAGTGAAACCTGTGAGTGAGGAAACTTGAGGCGATTTTGTGGGAAGAGATGGAATGATTAAGCCGAATCAGGCGAGGTGGTTGTAGAAATAATACGTATCTTAGTTTTCGTATTTTTGTCATGGCAACGACACTTGTGAGTGGAAGTGCACTGTTTTGAAGAAAGATAACTTCCTTCTTTGCCAAACCTGGCCTTTTTTCATGTACTTTCTGCTGTAATTAGTCCAAGAGGTTAGCGTAGTATCTCTTATTAATTGTTTAACCAGTGGGAATACAATCTATTAGCAGGATCCCTTTCGCATCCCAGAGAACTAAACCCATCACCATTTCCGGCAGACCGGATTGCCTTTTCTTTCTTTGATGGTGGCTAATCAATTTATTTTCTCTTCATTGATTGCTGTTTTATCTCTGCGGTATTGTGGACTCATGTTTCATATGTGGTCACAAACCAGTGCAGAAAATCTTGTTGGTTGCTCTTTAAACGGTCAAAAATTGTTCGGAAATTTCCATTCTGATGCTTTTTTGATGCTGCATCAAGATTCATGGCACCCATATAGAAGATAATTTTCTCATATCCAATTCTACTGTTTTAAAATATGATGTACCTGTTCGAACGATATGTGTACAGCTTCAGTGATTAGTCGCACTTTCATTCGGCGATCTTTCATGCCAATTTTATGCCTCCTCGGAATAATTTCTGGGTTATTGGCACATTTAGGGCGACCACTATGCAGAACATTATCTAATTTGTCCCAAACAAACTTAAATTAGTTTGTTCCTTGGCAACAATTGAATATGACGAGATGTCCCCCAGAGTGTTCTGAAATTCGGCATGAATTTCCTTCGCTATTATATTTTTCATTAAGAAGTATTCAATCACTGCCCGAATCTCAATTTTTTTACTTCTTCACAAATCACTACACTGGAATAAAAATGGAGAAGCGTCCACACCACAGATCTCCTCCCAGAACACTGACACGTTACGCATTAATTCACAAAGGATTTCCCAATACTTCACGGGAAATTCGTTCCGCTACCTATGATATCTGGTGGTGATTCCGAGAACCCATGTAAATACCCTCTACTACTTACCACTCGTACATAGTGGTTTTAAAAAACCATCTAGTAAAGTCGTTTGATCGGTCACAATCTCCGGATCGATGATTGCTAGAATTGAAGACACCTATCAATAATTCCCATAAATGGACAGAGTTAATGATTTTTAGCGCCAAAATTCAAAATAATCAAAATTCATCCTATGACTCAATAAGTTCTGTTACCGTATGCATTTTGAATGCAAAACGTTCATTCATTCGACGTACAGCGGTCCATAATAGCGATTACTTAAAAGTCTTCTCTAATATTCTTCAATGTGCATATAAATTGTCGTTTAATTGTTCATTGTTCAAGAATCGACAAAGTCAATCCTCTTGCAGTAATTATTTTTTGACTGTCAAAATATATTAAATCGGCATAATCAATTCATTTTTATAGTAGAGTAGTTTCAACATTAATCCCATCAGAACTCCTAAGTCATCCATGTTTTGAAAATATTAAACAAAATAATAAATCTTCAATGACCATGAATTATTAGAAAATGATTTTTGGAAAATATAATGTGTGTTAAAAATGTGTTTTTAATATGATAATTCTTTCAGTGCTACCGGAATATTTTCCAAAATATGGACAAAAAATCAAATTAATATTATATTTTTAGTGGAAGCCAGAATACATTTATCTACAACCTGAAAATACTCTATATTTAAATGAAATTTATATATAGCTTAAAATACACTGACGATTCTGAGTGAATGGTTAATTGCTGACTTTATAACTTACATGTGCTGGGAAGTGTTTCTACCGTACGCAAGCTTATATTTGCCCTTCTCGCAATTATTCATTTATTTTTTAACTGAGCAGGAACGAAAGGAATCAGGCCTTTCTCTGTGAGAATATTTTAAGCATATTTTCCTTTAATAATTGTTTGGAAAGCAAGAATGGACTATTTTAAGTCAATAATACGGGATAATTAAAGGGAAGTTGGCATAGTTCCTAGGATATGCGTTAGCGATCTCTCCAAAAATCCTTCGAGATAAAGGTGTTGGAGATTTACCTGAGAGCAGCGTGAGGGAAAATAAGCGCTGACCTTATTTCAGGAATATTTTATGAAAAAGCTGAGGTTTTTATTTTAGAATAAGTAGTGAAATTTACATGAGTGCAGGTTGTTTGTGGACTCTAAAATCCTACCCTTATCCGGACTGAGGACTAGGAATATAGAGAATTTTTTCCGTGTAATTAGCTAAGGTTAGTGAAAGAAAAAGATTGACTCATTTCAAAGGATTCGTCTAACACTAAAAAATTGGTGAGTTTACTATTTTAACTATGGGCTAGGCGAGTTTCTCTTTATTGCTATGAATGCGCATTACGTCCATAGTGAACGAATGACGAGTCTTTTATTATAACAAGACACTATCGTAGAACGTACAAGATATTGTGTACGTACTGTATCGCTAAATTGGTTCACGTAATTGATTTTAATATAAAATACAGCAGTTTTAAAATGTGTTGTTCACAAAAAAACAGAACATTGTGAGAATGTGTTACATTGTACTTTATTCCATTTGAAATTACTCGTACTGTACATATGAAGAAAATGGCTTTAAATAAAAATTTCATTTTGAAGCTGCTTGCATTTTATTAGCTATTATAGGATACATCACCACTTTAAAAAGAAATTAAGTAAGGATTTTGGCAGAAATATCTATATAGTGGCACCATGAACTTATTTTAACTATTTTACAAATGTCTGCTTGCGTGTCTGTAAACGGAAGAATTTTTATGAGCACGACACCTAATAAAATATTACCCTAAGAGTCACGAAACTTTATATTTAAATACTCAACTAATAAAGATAAATTTACAAAAAGTTAGAAACCTACCGGAAGTAGCCATTTCAGTCTTATTTAAATGCACGAGAGAAGCGCTACCACAAAAAACCTTTTAGTAAAAGGATGAGATGGGAAGGTTTTCTACTGCGGTGGCAACGATCCAAGAAAGCCATTGAAAGACAGCGGAGAAATATTTTCAATGAAATTGATACGGATTTCCGTTAAATATGGATTTATTTTTCATAAATATAGGAAACAATCAGTTGTGAGCGAGGAATTTGACTATTGTACGAAGAGAGGATAGTGTGTTTTTATTTATTTCATAAATAAATCTTGGATAAAATCTTGATAAAAAGTCTTGTGTATGCCTTTGTCATGATTTTTGCCCTTTTAACGATACTTCAGTTTTAATCCTACTCATTGTTCGATTAGCGAAAAATATTTAATACCTATAAACTAAGCTATGCAATTTATAATGTTCTGTAAAAAATAATTCCAAACTTTATCATTCATTTTGCTGTACAGAGACTAAAATTACCAATTTTAGTTCTGAGGATTACAATATATCACCATTAATCATTGAATGAAATCCTTATCATTTGGCAAAAAACTAAAATTTAATGGAAAGGATAGTGCGCCGGCCATATTGGATTATTTTTATAAATTTCATTGGTAGGCTTGCCTAGTAATACTTTTCAGACACAGATTTTAAACAAACACCATTGTTGTTTAGGAGTTCTGAAGGTCAACGTAGAGAAGTACAGAACTCAGAGCTCTGTCCGTCTCCTCTTTGAGAAAGGTGGCGTGGACCATCGAAAATTCGAAACCTTGGGAGTTTCCTTTCTTTTTTATGTTCCTGTATTTCTGTCTTTGTCCATTAGTGCTAATTTCATATGCGTTGTTATTCACGTCCGTGAGACTCTCACAAAAGTTTTATATATATATATATATATATATATATATATATATATATATATATATATATATATATATATATATATATAAAAGTATACACACACACACATAGATATATATATATATATATATATATATATATATATATATATATAAACACAGTAATCAACCCGCAGGTCGGTTTAGTAGGTGATGGTAGAGCTCACCCATGTACCAAGCCCGACGGCGTGTGAATTCACACATCAGGGTAGGGGGGCCAGTTCCTTTACCTGTGCCGGTTATGGTTTCCCAGGAAGACCTGGTACCCGAAAAATCAACTAGCTTGGGTGGAGCTGCAGGTGCCCAAAGTGCCTTGCCCGGGAATCGAACCCGGGACCCTCCGGTCAGTAGTCCAACGCTCTACCCACTAGACCACCGCGACCCGCATTTATATATATATATATATATATATATATATATATACATATATAATGTTTGGGTTCAGGAAAGGAAGAGGTACGCGTGATGCCATTGCAGTAATGAGATCACTAGTAGAGAGGAATATAGAATACAATCAGGACGTTTTTGCCTGTTTTGTAGATTTCGAAAAAGCGTTTGATAGAGTGAATTGGGAAAAATTAATGCGTGTATCGCAGAAAATAGGAATGGATTGGAGGGACAGGAGACTGATCCGCAACCTGTACATGTCTCAGACTGCTCAGGTGCGAGTAAGGAACGGAGAGTCCGGATGGGCAGTGTTAGGAAGAGGTGTAAGGCAGGGTTGCCCATTGTCACCGGTGCTGTTCAACGTACATGTGGAGGAAATGACTAAAGAGGCATAGGAAGAACTGGAGGTAGGAATGAAAGTCGGAGGGGAACTCGTAAAATCGGTTAGGTTTGCTGATGACCAAGCATTAGTTACTCAGTCAGCCAAGGGGTTGCAAGCATTGTTGAGTGAATTGGAGGTTCAGTGCGATAAATATGGGATGAGAATCAATATTAATAAAACAAGGTTATCGATTTTCCAGAAAGAAAAAGGCTAAGCTAAATATTAAAATAGGCGGGGAAAAAATAGAGCAGGTAGATCAGTTTACATATCTCGGAAGTGTTTTGGACCAACACGGTCAAAGTGGTAGGGACGTAAGGAGAAGAATTGCGCTAGGCAAGGAGGCTTTCTCAAGGAGGAGGGAGTTGATGACGGGGACGTTGAGTAGGGATGTTAAGACAAGACTCGTAAAAACTCGGAAATGGAGCGTAGCTATGTACGGCGCGGAAACGTGGTCGCTGAAGCAGGAGGATAGACGTAGATTGGAGGCTTTTGAAATGTGGGTGTGGAGAAGAATGGAGAAGGTGAAATGGACCGAAAGGAAAACAAATGAGGAAGTACTAGAAATGGTGGGGGAGGAGAGGGGTTTGTTGAGAGAAATCCTATGGAGGCTGGAAAAATGGATGAAAGGCGTATTGAGCGGTAGTGGAATGTTGAAGAGGGCAATAGAGGGGAGAATGTTGGGCAAGCGAGGTAAGGGTAGGAACAGGATAGGGATGTTGGACGGGATGAAGGGAGGAAAGAAGTACACCGAGATGAAGAGGAACCTGATATAGATAAGTTTGCAAGGTGGGGAGTCACAAAATGTTTATTTGATAGTTGTGTCCATCCAAAAGCCTACCTTAATGGGTAGATTACCTAATAATATATATATATATATATATATATATATATATATAATGTAAATGGAATTAGCACTAGTAGACAAAGACAAAAACTCATAAAAAAAGAGAAACTCACTAGGTATCGAATTTTCGGTGGTCTAACCACCTTTTTCCTGAGAAGGAACAAATATATGGAGGAAACATATATATATATATATATATATATATATATATATATATATATATATATATATATATAAATTCATTCACATTGAAATAGAGATAAGGAAAATGGTAAAGGACATCCCCACCTCTCTTGTGTTCGTCCTTTATGTGTGTTCCTTTACCATTTTCCTTATCTCTCTTTCAATGTCAATGAATATTTATTCGCCGTATGGCGGTATTTCGTGTTTGAATATATATATATATATATATATATATATATATATATATATATATACACACACACACACCTTTCGGCAAGGCATGCTCGTCAACGACGACACAAATACATTGTGCGTAAAATTCAGTCTAAAAACTAAACATCTAGCGGGGAGTAATGAGCAATGGAGAAGGAGAAAAGACTGGGGAGGATTTGTCTGTGAGAATTTGATGGAAAGCGAGCTGAACGAAGTTGAGTGGTGGTAAAATGTCTTCAGTATGTTTGGCGATCATCTAGTTATTAGTTTGCATAATTGAAGAATATAACAATGTTATTGCAGGAATGCGTAGTTATTTAGAGAACATTGAACAGGAAGCAAAGCCAAATTTCTCCAGAATTACATGTATCAAATTTTTAACCTTTTTTCGAGATACCCGCTCCGATATTTTCAACATCTAAATATTATCCACCCGCCAGTCAATATATATCTGCAGATCGTTTAGCCATTACCTTTGAAGATCAAAAAAGAAGGTTTATAAATTTTGTACTAATAACAAGTTTGTTCCTTTGTTGCATTTTTGTGATAGTTGTGATTTAAAAAAATATCCATGGACATTTATAGGTGCAGTAGATACTAATACGTAAAATGGAAGTATTTTCATAGCTGAGCTAATCCCCTAAAGTATTAACTAATTCACTAATACTCCCTATATACATGTTTTTAAAAAGCATTTTCATGGAAAATGTCATGAAATGATAGTTTGTCATCAGCATAATAATTAATAAAATAATTTTTTATTTTCGCGAAAATATGCAATGTGTTACGTCAAGATTTGAGAGGAGGATTGACTGATTGATTGAAAGAATTAAACAATTTCAATAATTTACTGCTATACAAAGGAACTGTGACAATAGTTCCAATTCACATGATCGCAAGTTTGTCTTTCTCGTAGTCGACTGCATCTGAAACTGTTGCAATGATTGCATATCAATTTTTTTAAAAATTTTTAATCAAATGAAATGAGATATTGCCACTTCTCAACAACATATTTGAAATCAACATTGTAATACTATTTTTGGATCCAATATTTATTACTTAATATCTCCACTACCTATTGATGAAACTTAAGTATATTTCCAATGAATGCTAATGATGCTAATGATTGAAAATTACTCCACAAAAATACAATTTTTTACCAATAGGAAGTTGTTTTTTTTAAACAAATAACTTTATGGTAACCTAAAGAAGTATGATAGAATAAGGGATTACGGAGGAACTGAATAAAAATTACCGTCTCTGAAATAGCATAAAATCAGGCATTTTTACTTAAACCACACCCAAAGGATAAGGTTCAAAGGGTAAAATAATATGGATGGGCATTTTTATGAGTAATTTTTCCTATTTAAAGGCGTTTAGAGAGATTAATTTCCCACCTCAACCTGGTCCTCTCACATTTTTCCGGGTCTTCGTTAGCAGCGTGTAATTGTCAGAGAGATCAAATTTCTAGTTCTACCTGCACGGACTGAAGGATGTGACAGATGAGAGCTATTGCTACCTTCCTGGATCTCTTTCGATACCCATATTGGCCCTGCTTTATACAGGCCGTCCAAGAACCAAACGTAAAAGACGTATGTTTCTATTTCCTTCAATGTAAACAGGGCGTCCTTCCTCAGATGGAAAATTATTTTTGGTAATCCCACGTGGAAATATCCGACTAACGCAATCAATTGAGGGGAATTGTGGGGGATATCCTTTATCTTTAGAATTCATTTGTCTCGGAAATAGGAAAAATTATCATTCCTCCTGATAATGCTACCTGTAGAATTCTGAAAGTTTGATCGCGAAAACTCTGTAAGACCAGTAGCTACCAAAACTGCGGGCTTTAATTTGAAAAGTTTAATATCTCGAGTAACTCAGTAAAAGAGCAAGCATTAGAAATTAAATGACTAAATTCCCAGAGTAATCGGTCTTGCAATCCATAATTATGGCTTTAATTTTGATTTTTCATTATCTTACCAGGCGGACATATCTGTGATATAGGTATGTATGTGGTTCCATATTCTCGATCGCATTATTTTCCATTTTTAAAAAATTATTTCACGTGAAAATGGTATAGCTTTTTGAAAAAATGCAGGTTAATAACAATGCTTTATTGTATATTTTTATGACATACTTACAGGTCAAAAAAATTTTAATGATTTGTATGAAGTCTGGAAATTAAAAGTGTTATCAGAAGTCACATTGATACAATTTTTGACATTTTAAGGTTAAAATTTAACTGATAAGGGATATAAATCCATGTTGTAGAATATATTACATCAGCTTTCCTCTTAACGACAATTTTGCGTGAATTTGCACAAATATTCACCACTTGCGCCCAGCCAACATCGAATTTAAAACTTGCTATGTTATTTTTTTCAATTAAGCTAATTTACGTTCCAGAGATACAGCATGCAATAATAAGCCATTAATTATAAACTGTAATATTATATTTTAAAATATTATATTATTTGTCAGTTAAAGAAACAAAATATTGGATTCACCATTGAAAGGAGATTAAGCAAAATCATGCTATATGCTCCTACAATGCCTTCTTTCCCGATCGGTTTTTTCAATCTAATTCTTATTAACCGCAACTTAAGGAATCATTAAGTGTCACGTTAAAGTCACTATACTCGCTTACGTCTATGAAAAAGGTCATATAGCTCCTTGTCTCAACAAAGAAAATTTAAGTAATTTACTTGAAAGAATTTACAAATCAATGACGTTATTCTCCCGAAATGAACTACTCATTCAGAAGACAAAATTCATAAGCCAAACTTCAGGAAAATTATTATGTATAATATGCATTAAATATGCTATAATCTATGATAGTTAATGCTTTGATATGCCTAAACTCACTGCAGGAGGGGAAAATTTCCCACGCAGAAAAACGAGAAAGTAAAATGGATGAGGTTTTGCGAGCATCAAAGGAAGAGATGAAATGTTCAGTGAGTGTAAAAAGACGCAAGATGAATAAATCATACCGAAGAATATGCTGGAAGTGAGAGTATTGTGCGTGTGTGCGTTACACCAGCGGGAATTCCTTCGAAAGAGTATACATAATATTTGGCGGGAGGGAGCAGATGGGCGGGGGAGGGGAGGAGGCGTGCTGAAGAAGGGGTGGGTTAGAGAAAATGCGATTTAAAATTGATAGGAAAAGTAAACTTGGAGGAGAAATGGAATACGTAATTTGGCCAAGATTGGAGGAGGTTGGGGTGCGAGAGGGAAGTGCTGTGTATCCCAGATCGATTTTCCGCGCAAGTTTAAGCAAAACCTCCTTCATTCTCCCGCCACGTAAAGCTGAACCCCTCAGCGTCTCGCCATCTCTAAAAAATGTCCAATCATAATACGTTGACATTTGATTCCCAACCGATGAAATTCTATACTCTTTTATTGCTAACTAAGTTCTTGCTTTGCATATGTCTAGTTCATATTGTGTTATGAAATATTTATCCAACTCATATTGTGATGTAAAATTTTCAAATATTCCAGAACTCATATTCGTTCATATGTGATTCCATTCTCTTTCCCACGCTCACACCATACACGAGTTAATTGTTTATAATTGATGAGAATATTATAAAGTAATAAATTACCAAAGTTTTTCTATTCTATTTTTTTCCGACAGAAACGCATTGTTTGGTACTCGCTGTCACTCCTGGTTCCTGAATCGTAGTCTACCTAACCACCATCTCTCCCTTTGCCCAACGAAGTGTTCCAATCCCGCATAACCATAAAGTATTTTTTCCAAAGTACACACAACATTTTTCCCCCTGCATGCTCTTTTATCCTATTGTTAACAACACTGGAACCTTTTCCCTTTTTTGGACATGTTTTTGACCGCAACGGTCAAAATAGCTGATCCATTAGAAGAAAAAATTACCTTTGGCAAGGTAGCTCTCACAAGAAGGAATTAATAATAGGGCTTTAAGTAAGGATTCTAGGAATATACTGGTTAAAAGTATGATAGTGAGTGTGGTTTTGCACGGCACGGAAACATGGCCGTTGGAACATAATGATACGTATGGATCGGAGAATTTAAAAATGTTGGTGTGGAGAAGATTAGAAAAAAATTGAAAGGAGGAATTACGAACGAGGGCATTGTGGGTAAAAGGAGAGATGAATCCTGGGAGAAAGGTGGATGAAAATCATTTTGACAAGAAATGCAATGTTGAAGACAGTGATAGAGGAGAGAACATTGGGCAAGCAAGTGAGAGAGAGGAAAAGAATTGGCATATTGGACGGAATTAAGATGTAGTATTGGGTCAGCCTGTCTTTTACATGAGGCTGAAAAATATAGGGACACTAAGTTTGTGTCCATACAAAACTTAAATTCCAATCGGTAGACCCCAATATACAATAATTTTATGTTTTCATAACTACGTAATGGTCTCTTCTACAAATATCGATCTTAGTTTTAATGTTAAAGGTTTGCTTACATAAATTTTATTATTATCGCACTTAAGTGGTGTTTGAATTATGCTTAGTTCAAAGAATATATACTTATTCTTATATAGTATGTTCTATCATTCTGGTTATACACTTAACGAATTCTATCGTAGACAAAATTTGCGAAGTAATGTGTGGAAAAATAGACAAGAAAATGGCTCTTGTGTATACTGGTATTTTCATGGTTATCATAAAAATTTCTATTTTCATATCATTCTTAATGAAAAAATTTTGCTACAACTTTTATAGCACAACTCGTGTAATACATACTTACAAAACATGAATAGTTGTAATCCGCAACCAATTTAACCAATCGTTGATCACATCACCCATAGTTTACCTTCTTTTGATAACCAAAGTTAATACTTCTCCAAATGGGTTTAATTGGAACAATATAATCACATTAGCCATGGATTTCTAGTCAACCGAATGTAGGATGGGTGTTGAATTGAGGAAGAGGTTCTGGTGCTGAAAAATGTCCTCTCTTTTCAAGTTTCAGATCTAAAATACGTATTCAAGTGTAAATTCATGAGGTAATGTAAAAATGGAGACCGCCCAATGTCTCAACATATTCGTCAATCTTTGCAATAATCTGATAGCCTGATAGTCTAAAAACGTTCTAAATACCTCGTTTACTGAACTTTAGATTTTAATACTTCAACAAATTCGATCCTTTACGTCAAAATTCTCGGAACATGTAAATAATACTTTCTTATCTGTATATAATATGTAATAATTTGTTAAAATGTTTCGAACTAAAGACGAAGACAATGGCTAGCGAAACTGTCATAACCCGGGGACAATTAACGCGAATGGAAAACCCGAAAGTTGCAGAGACAAAATTATTATTTATTTATTATACCATCTCTCAATGTGGAGAAATACTTGTTAAATTCCAATGAGTCTTGAATATTTTAAAAATTCGTTCTACAAAACTATCTAATGTCTAAAAATAATTTTTTAATCATGGATTTTTGGCATTCTTAAATTTAAAATATAAACATTCATTCTCCGTGCGAATTTCCATAAATATATTTCAGCCATCTGCTGCTTTGTTGACAAGGAGAATACATCAAATGCTGTTATTTAAACTTAGAACCAAGGTGGTGCATTTTAGGTCAAGCCTGAGACTGCCTTCGGATCGCGGGAGTTTTCTAAAATTGAATCGAGAGAGGAATATCTGAGTCATGAACTTGAAGTAAATTCTTGGAAAACATGCGAAGGTCGTGCATACTGACTGAGGAAATTTACGCAAACACTCACAGGCGCATGTATTCATCGCATTTGCTTGCGATTGACTCTGGCATGTTGGAGGAATGCCGTCAGAAGTGATTGTTTATGCAATGGAAAAGGAGTATTGGAAAAAAGTCGCTACTCGTCCGCAAAGTTTTTGGAAATTGTCCATGAATTCTAAAAATATCGGGTGCCATTTTAACTCCAGGAGCGGGCTGTATATATATATATATATATATATATATATATATATATATATATATATAATTATATATATTCCCAGTATAGATACATTTAGCTACTATTTCTTCATCCTTCTTCAATCACTTCCGAGAAAGCGAGTGATGGATTTGAAAAGACAAACAATATGGTAGGAAAAATGGAACAGAGTCCCTTTTCTGCACTGTAAAAGAACCGGTGGATGTAAAGGAAACGGGCACAAAAATAAATAAATAACAAAAGAAGAGGCGGTGGAGGAGAAAACACTGGGGGCGCAGGGCAAATACGGAGAAATCGGTATTGAACGCTATGGATGGCGAGATAAAAAGGGAAGCTCGTGGAAAGTAAAGAGTATGGAGTGTTGGAACGATTGCGGAATGGATTTCAAGTAATGGGAAAATGGTGTTCTCCGAAAGGGTGAGTATGGGAGGATGTGCCCCTGTGTGTATGTGTGATGGTGGGTGGGCTGGTATGCGGGAGGGATAGGGGAAAAAGAAGTAGGAGGGGAAAACGGAGAGAAGGAAGGGGTTGGCGGGAAGTAGGGAAAGAGAGATAGCGAGTGCAAAAAGAGGCGGGCTCTCCATGGAGGTGCAAAGTACCCTTTAAAGTGTAGAGGGCGAGTGTTTTCACATGTGCCTCCCGTCGTGTGGCGATCAGCGCTACCAACCGCTGACACAGATTTTTTCTACTGCGAGGAAAGGAGTAAAATTTTCAGGAAATCGTTTTTCTTCACCAATTTGTGTTTACTTTTGGTCCCCTGTAGCATTTGGATCAACAGTAGAGGCCTGAAAGTGGGTAGTGTTTGCCATGACAGACAGGGTTCCAATCAAAGGCAAAAGTAAAAGATTTCCCCCATTAAAATCTGTTGCGCAACATTTGTTATTGTGTATATTTACAAACTACGGATTTTTTAAATAAAGTTGGCCTACGGAAAAATGTGAACTGGTTTTTTATTCAAGTGGTATATTACGAACATAACCATTCCTGGTCATATATTGACACTGCATTTCAATGCAATAGAAAAATGGTTAAATGGCTGATCATCTACATGAAGACTACTCACTCAATATAGCACGAAATATCATGAAATTTCCGAATAGTATGCACGTATATATATATATATATATATATATATATATATATATATATATATATATATATATATATATAAGTATTTTATATTGTGTAAAAGTGTATCTGTTAGCTCAGAAAACGTATGAAACCGTGAAAATGACGAATTTAATTTGCATTTTCAAAGCAAAAATATACAATTTACGAAGGTAATAAGTATTTAAATCAATTTTTAAAGCATGCATAAGCAGATAGGATTTTTTCCTGTCATTTTCAATTCATCGGGCATACGTATTGGCCCAAGGGTTTGAGTGATATACGTGAGCACTTAACCCAAGAATAATTGAAAATATTAATATAAGGTTTTCAAAAAGTGAGTGAAAAAGAGGTAAACAGAAAGTTAAAATCATTCATTCATCATACAGTGAGGGTTGACTTGATGAACATCCAAAAGTATTAATTGATGCATGTTAGAAGGAGTCGTGAAAAGAGAAACCAAAGCAAAGTAACATATGGAATGAATTAGGAGAAGCAGTAAATGAATCATGCATTTAAAAGGATAGGCAGTGGTTTTGGCAGATCATGGGTGGCTGGAAAACTACTAATAATTGATACTTAATTCTGTGTTGTTATTGAAGGAAATTCATGAAAGAATATCAGATAGCTAAAAGTGGCTTAAAGTTTTTTAAATTCAAGGATTTGAGAAAGGAATTGAACTAATTGCGATGTTGTTTTTAGAACTTTTAGAGGTAATTCACGTTCCTTAAGAAAAGAGTTGCTAAATAGCAGCTGTTGACTGTATGTACTTTAAAATAGAACAAACAATGCTCATTGTCGTGGTACCACTAATATATCCTAATATAATAGATAGTACCATATCAACTAATACAGCAAAATTGAAGAATTACTATATTTCCAAATTTGGGAATGCATAAGGAACAATATATCATGCAAGAGGCCATGCACGTATTTAATTCAACGCCATCAGATCTTTACATATTTTAAGCAATTTAAAAATGTTTACCTACTCTACGGAACTGCATTTTCGATTCTTTTTTTATCGACTGTCCTCAAATTTACGGAGGGTTGGCAACGCTGGAGCCAATGCGTACCCGCGTGTGGCCCTGGGAATAACGGATTCACAAAGGTGAGGGGAGGGAGAGAGGGTGAGGGAGGAGGAAGGGATTGGCGACAGGGAGGAAGGAAACAGGGGGATGGATGGAGGAACTTGGAAGGAGCTCCTACTCTCTCTCTCTCCTCCCGTCTCTCTTTATGCGTACTTTCTCAGGCCCTTCTCCTTCCATTCGATTTATATGCGAGCGTGTATATGTATGTGTTTGTCGGGCCTTTTAGTCGGATCCAAAGTTTTCTGGAGCTGTGGCGGCGGGTGGGAAGTGGATAGTTGCGTCGACACGCGCAAATCCTCCAAGAGTAAAAGTGGAGCGGGTGAGTATGTAGTGAAAAGAGGGAACGGATTGGGTGGAGGAGGATGACGCAAGGGTGAGCATTGAGGGAAAAGGCCGAGAGATCTAAGGGGGGAAAAAAAGAATTGATTGTTTACCCGCCCGCGCTATTTTTACCAGGTCGGTGGAATTGCTTCGGCGAAAAGTGCGCAATACAAAACCATACTCCAGGCCGATGAGAGAATTAGATAGATAGTTGGATGTAAAAGAGAATCCCCTGATTTTATTGAAACTTTAACAAACTATGGCTCTTAGCCAACGAGTCTCACATTGAAGGCCTTCGTGAGCAGGGTTATCCGAGTAAAAGCATTTTAAAAACGTCTCCGAGATTTTGGTACCATTATTTAACGCTCTCATTTATTCCCCTTTATTTTACATAATACTTGTAAAAATATACTGATTTTTTCAAATTGAAACTTTTAATCAGAATATTAGGATCTTAATTCTATCAGATAGATAATAAATAATTTGAAAAAATAATTTCAATAAATGCAAATTCCCACATTGAAAAACAGACATTATCCATGGTTATTTTGTTTAAGTATTAATTCATTAATTTTTCTAAATGACCCCTAAATTTAGGATATAATTTATCAATAAATTCATCAGATTATGATAGTATACTGTTAAACTTATTTGACTCTCCTCAATGAAGCAGTCATTTGTGCCAGAACGCTGTGTACAAAGAATTCATAGAATATATAGGTGTTTTAGGTCTTTTGATAGGGTATTCACAAAATAAAGTTTCAAAATAATATTTCAAAATTTTTTTCCTCACAACTGTAAGCAGTTATTGAAAATTATAGCGAAGAGCATTAGTATCCAAAGAGAATACAAATTCTGTATGCTCACTACCTGGGCGGAATAGTGCAAATTCGAAGAAGGCTTATTAGAAATAGCGCTCATGGATACGTAACACCGTTATAAATAGAGAGGTAATATCCGGGTTATAAGCAAGGACTGGCCTGCGAAATCAGGGCGCAAATGAAGAGATAGGGGGAGTCCGTTACACGAAACGACATGTAGGCAGTACGCTAATAGGGTGAAGGGTAGGCGGAGAAGAGGAGTAAAAGATTGGCCCGAGCGAAGCGTTGCGCGAGGGGGCCTCCAGCAGCAAATAACAAGACGGGTCTTGCAGGTTCGATGGGTGGGGGGTGAGAAAGAGCCCAGCTATCCCATTTCTGGCGCACCCGAAAACGCTTGGCGCCGTTCTTACGAGAAAACACGACAATAAGAGTGGATTAGGAAGTGTGCAAAGAGCACCAGGACTACGAGAAACACGGCCACGCCCTCATTTTGTAGCGGGTATTTAGTGCCTCCGCTCTGAAGGAGTTTGTCCCCGGGGAGCGTCGGTCCCTTAAAACAGTACTCCTTAACAGGGTCGATTCGTCACCCAATGATGGTGTGAGAATTGTGAGAAAAAGGGGTGAAATGATATGTAAAAGTACATTATGCAGAAATGGCAAGAATGGTTGGAAGAGTCATTAAAGATAATGTTTTTATTTTTTTACTTAGGCTAAAATTAACGTTGTTGTTTAATCCTCATTTCCAAGATATTTGTTTTTGTAATGATAATTTAATTAAATAAAACACGATGAGCTTAGTGTCTATTTTAAAGCACATACAGTTTTATCGTTTTATCTTCACTGAGATCTTGGATACAATTCGACAAGGTTATCCTTATATGAAAACATAAAATAAAATATATTGGCTCTAAAAATATCTTCTCACTATTTTCTCTTTAGTTCCTACTCACTGTGGTTATCAATTTAATTTTAAATTCTAAGCGAAAATTAGTTGCAGCACACCGGTAATATTTATTTATCTGTGTACATTTTTTTTCTGAAAGAGGAAAAACGTGTACCAACAAGAGTAAATTGATTCAGTAAGTCATTAAATGAATTTCGGTGAATTTATCTTAACCAATGACTGCGTTGGAATAAATATAGAAACTTATAGAATTTTTTAACGTAGTTGAATAAATTCAACGACAAAATTCATATTGGTTTTCTTTTATAGTCAAAATAACCGGTGAGTCAGGTGAAATATACATACACGTATTTGAAGTACAAACTAAGCATAGTTATGAAAAAACGCATGAAAATAATGATTAAAATAGAGAAATAAAAAATTAAAATCATACGTATAGCATGTTTTTTTCAAGATTCATTCATTTTCAACAGCAAAATATAGTCATATTTTCAAACAATGAATATTACTTATAATATTAACATTATCTAATTCTGAACCAAATACAGGCCCCTGTATATGGCGTGATAAAAACAGACAGGACTGATTTTATAAGTTGTTTATTTCGACGGATACAGCTTAATCGAACTTGTCGCCCTCAAAGTACATGCCTTGGCTGACACACCTTTGTCAACGTTTCTTCTAACTCTCGAACCCTGCCTGGTAAGCCGCCTTAGGGATCCTCTTCAGGCCCGGAGTACAATTAGCTTTAATTTCCGCAATAGAGTCGAATCGGCGCCCTTTCAAGGTTAATTTTAACTTTGAAAACAAAAGGAAGTCTGATTGAGCAACGTCTGGAGAGTAGGATTGCTGTGGGATCACGGAAGTTCCGGCTCTGGCGAAAACCTCTGTCACGATTAGCGCCGTGTGATTTGGCGCGCGACGCGCGTCATGCCCAAAATGTCTGTCAAAATTGTCTGAAAAAATCCAAAACTAATGTTGGCTTCCTTGGATATCTCCCTAACAGTTAAACGGCGATTTTTCCACACCAGATCGTTCACCGATTTCACATGGTTGGGGTCCGTCGAAGTGGAATGCCGCCTCAAAACCTCTCATTGTAGTCATCAGGTATGTCGCTACATGTCAAACTGTGTCTCTTTTTGATCTGTTGAACGGTTTGCGCAGAATAATATCAGTCCGGTCTTTTTTTTATCACACCTTGTGTGTACAAATATACGTTATAACATAGTCCTTTAAATTAATTGTCATTTGAGATTTTATATTGTGAAATGATAACTGTCGAAACTTTCAATTAATTTATAAAATATATTTAGAGAGTTCTTATAAATACATATAATAAGAATTTCATTAGTAATAGGTCTTCCAAAAATCTATTTTGTATTTGAGAAAGTCATAAAGGCGAAAAACAAGTGTTATCTCCCTCTGCTGACGTTCAAGTTCTATTCACTTTCTTTTACTATAAATTATTTTACCAACAGAACATTAAGTTGTTTCGTTGAATGCACATTATACAACACCGTACGGATTAAGGGATTTAATAAAAAAAATGATTCAAATAAACAACATAACATAGGTTTGGTCAGCTTTGGATAAACCCTTCTAGAAACTTTTGAGTGCGAAAACATTTAACACACTTTTAGCAGCGCATATTTAACTCATCATTAGAATTTCAAATTATTCACATCGATCAGGAACGAAGTTTGTAAACATCGTTAATTATAAACAGCTGATGAAAAATCCGAGAGTCTCCGATTATTTCATTAAAAGTTAACTTCGTAGAGAAGTCTTTTTTCGTAAACAGCTAATTCAAAACTCTAAGGTCCCAAATTATTACTTTTAGAGTTAACTTTTGAAGTGCATCTGTTTGTTTTTCAAAAATCTTTCATTATATTGCCTAGTAAATTCAAAATACAATTGTGCACAGATTTTGCAAAATTAGGTGCTCGTTGACTGCAGCGTGATGAAGAAACTGCTTACGTACATTGAAAAGGTCCAAGATGCGAATTAAACCCAGTTAAAGTAGTACGAGGAAATTGATAGTGGTGGAAATTTAAAGCAGGGTATCAGCTTATAATATATAAAATCAAAGGCCTAGCATTATTCATCTTGCACTTTTAAAGTGCCACAGTTCGTTCGCAATCATAAAATTACTTTAATAGACGTAGTAGACCCAATTCAATTTTGATGGATTTGTGAACTAATTCCTTCGATAAATCTTAAATGAGGAAACTATATATTCAAGAAAATTTTTACTACCTCTTTTAAACATATTGCTCTTATTTATTTTTCATTATTGTAAGTAATTTAATTGAATTTAAATTAAAAATGAATTAACGAATACGTCTCCTCTAGTCATTTTTTGTGCGAATGCAAACTTCCACCCAGAGTGAGGAGTAGCGAGTGGACTAACTGCTTCTTATATTATTAAGTAATAACTAAGAAGAAAAAAATCAAACAACTGAAGTGTATCAATAAACAGATATTGCATGCCTTTAAATATTTAAGCTTCATCTTCTAATCACTCATTGTGAACACGATGAAACGAACCGCTACAAAAGTCATATATAAAAAATCATCCTTGATTACATGCTATATGGTTGTGGAAAACTGTGTATACATATTTCGTCTCGATATAATGCGATAACTTCAACATTGAAATGGTGATCTATCTTCATCTCCGATACATTTTCATTAGCCCAGTCCACATACGATATTGAATCATTCTCAGCCATACTCTCATGGATCCACTTGACCAGAAAAGGAAGCGCCTTTCCCAAAAGAACGCCGTGGCTGTTAGCGGCGAGTATACGACACGGAAAGAATTGGAGGAAGTTGTCCAGACAACCAAGGAAGAAAAAAACCTTTTTCGTTGGCGGTCACGTCTTCCTTTGAGCACCGCACGGGGTCACGCACTCACGTGGCGGAGGGGAGGAGAGGTATTGGAGGGACAGGTTTCGTATGCAGACGATAGATCAAGGAGGAGGTGGTCGAGGGGTATGAGAGTGAGATAAAGAGGAGAGAAGGCATCAGGAGGTCTTTGAAAAATTGATAACGAGGAGAAGGCATGGGGAATGAATGAATGGGTTAGGTGAAGGAAGGGAGCTGATAAATCAGGTGAAAGGGCCCTGGGTTTGGTGGTGGAGGGTTGATTTCTTAAAGGGTGGGAGGAGGTGAGATTGTAAAGAGGTGGCGAGGAAGGAAAAATTCAAGAGATTAAAGGGATAAGGGGAATAAAGGGGTAGGGGATAAATGTGAAGGGGGTAAGGGATTGATGGATGAATATGTGATGAATGGGGGAGAGAGGGAATAGATTGGCGGTTGGAAGGTCGGGTTCTGAGGAGCGGAGGGGCAGGGTTCTGGTTAGGTGGAGATTGAAGGAAGGCGTTCGGAGGGGAATGAGATTAAGGATTTCCATGGCAGGAGCTGGGAGGGGAAACAGGGAGCTGGGGCATTGCCAAAGGGAGTGAGTGGATGAGGGGTTAATAAACAAGATGAGCCGATACGGCTCAAGTGCCGGTTTTTTTATTTCTCGTTAGGTCAGGTTGCATCGGAATCCGATACGAAACTGATGCTTTGGAATTTGAGCAGCCATAGCGCTGACTTATTTAGAGTGTTCCGTAATAGTTTTGCAAATTTTAATAATTCAGTTAGTCCTTCAATTTATGTTGTTTACTTTTACTTTATTTGGGCTTCTGGGATCAACTTTGAATTTCCATCCTACTATAAATTATGTTGACGTTTAATTTCAAAAATGCCAAAAATAATCTAACCTTGTGTGGCTAGTTATAATCGATTATCAGTCATTCAATTAAATTAACCTAATAACTTATATCCACCGTTTTGTTTTACATTTACTCATTTAAATGCCATAAAGCGTGTAATTCTCTCCTAACGTTAATGATGGACGTGCGATTTTATCCGCTAAATTTTATTTAATTAAGTTTAAAGTAATTTTTAAAAGTCAGTGTTAACCTTTAGGCCATTTCCTGGTAGGGACAATTCAAATAAAATAAATATTTATATCGACATATTCACGTTGTTTGGAATTAAGCAGTGTAGGAGTAACCGTTTATAAATAATGGAAATAATTAAAACACTCAACGAGCGAGTAATGCATTACCTTTTAATGGGAAGTTTTAGTGAAAAAGTATTCTCTATTACGTTAAAAATCCTTCAATTCAATAATTATGTCACCGATGCTACTTAATGCAATAAAAAAATTTTTAGTGTGAGACTCACTAAATTTTTAATCTTGAATATCCGGAATTATTTGCCACTTTGTTTTGCCAAAAATATTTTACGGCTCTTATCATATCAAAATAATTTGATTAAACTAAAAAACCTACCTAATTGGCGATAATATTAAAAAAAAAGGAAAATTCTTATTTCAGCATACATTTAGCTGAATACTAGTACTAGTATATAATAGTAGAACACCATTTGATGATCACTAATCAAAATCCGTTATCCATCAAAATACTAAATCCAGGAAAGGCGCTGATAACGAACAGAAAACGTAGTTGATGTTTTCTTAATGCAGTCAAATCAGAGTGGAGGAGATCAAAAGAGAAGGGGTACAGGTATGATGACCTAGAATTCATGTGAAATAATTAAGTTTGGACGTAAATTTTTTGTCATTAAGACTAACTTCAAATGCAATATATGAAAATTGAAGGGAATGCCAGTGGTGAAAAAATTTATATAAAATAAAGAGATTGGGTTACAGCCAGATGAAAAAGTATATTATAATAGAATATAATATAAAACTTTGTTAAATGCATAGTTTTGTAAAATCAACCATAATAGTACAAAACAAAGTTAGAAGTACATAGTTTTATATGTATAAGCTTAAAGTTTTGTGGTATATTAATAATTTATCTTCAAGGTCCTCTGCTGCCCTTCCTGCCTGCTGAATATTATTTTATATTAAATAACACTGCCAAGAGGCAATCGGTAGTACCGGGTTAAGTTAAGGACTTTAAAAAATTATCAACTCTTTTAATTTTTTAAAACGTTTTTGCTCCGATTTGCTTTATTGGGCTTAATAAATTATATTGCTATTTCCATCATCATACTTTGTTCTTCTGCTTGTAGTATTATAAATGATTTTATCGCACAAAGTTAGGTATAAAGTAAGTCTAATGTTTGCAAAGTGCATTTAACCACTTGAAAGTTCAACTCTCTTGTACTATTTTAAAGTTCTATGGCGAAGCTTAAAGTTTGTATCCAGCATAATTCTATCTCTAAATGAAGAACAAAATGTATTTTTCCGGCAAAAAGGCTGACATTTGGGATCCATCAGCATTTATTGAAATGGAGAGTTGCTTTTTCTCGTATGACATTCCAAAGGTGGCTAAGCAGATTATATGAGATTGGGTCTATATCGGAAAGCGAATAGTTCACTGTATTAGTATGTGCAGTGATCGTTGCCGTACATCTCTCCAGAGCGGATGGTTGCTCGAGCACTCCCGGAGGAAGTAAGGAGGCATGAGCCTTCCGTCCCTTTCTAACGTTTTCCGCCGAGAGATTAAACACGCTCAAAGAGACAGAGCCCTTCGTTAGCGAGGTGGGGTTGTTGCCTTTGAGTGAGGCGAGGGAAATGGAAACCCCTTTGCCCATCGACGCATTTTAAGCCACACCGGAAAGGTATACGCTCAGGTCTCACATGCGGGCCCGTGTTTTATTTTACGCATATCGAGAGTGAACGACCGCGTGCAGGAAGAAAAGAGAAATTCTGGAGAATATGCGGAGGCGGTTGGAGAGTGATAGGGGAGACAACGAAGGAGTAAGTAAGAGTGAGGGAAATATAAAGGGTGCCTATGTGCCGCAACGGTGAATCACTATTCACGGAACTGGAGAAAAGTTAAATAATCTTTAATTTGCGCCATATATTTTCATTGGCAAACCATTATACTTAATGGTTATTCTAATTATATTTATAAGGAAAAAGTAATTATGAAATTTGGATTCTATTATCCCTTCTCATCACGTTAGTTTTTATTCTGGAGTAAGTTTTATTAGATGCCAGAGTGGAGAAATATAGCATAAAGAGTTTAGTTATTGGAGAAAAGAGCGGGGTGATGGCTTTAACTAGTCTTATACCTAACGGCTTTTATGGAAATGTGTCGCCTATAAGCTTGTACAATGTACTCCTTACAATGCAAAAGCCGGTGCTTAAGCATAACTAACAAATAATAATAGATTAGTCAGAAATGATACTGGTATTATTTGTAACCATTCATCTATAATTCCCTTTCTTGACACCTAGAGATCCGCTAAATGTGATTGCTTGTTACCCAATACTGTCAAGGTAGTAGCATTGCAAATGATCATTATTATATATGCATTTTTATTTCATTTTGACGCTCCAAGCATGGTAAATCCAAGCTACCCGGCTATTTAATTAAATTATGTCACTATCGCGATCGCTTTAATTGATGGTGCTGAAACGAATGTATTGCCAAATAAATTGCATCCAATCCGGAATCCTTGCCATCCATATATAATCGAAGCGGCTAGACATTCAATTCAAAAATCTATATGTTCCTCAGAAATCGCCTAATTTTTTGTTACCAATGCAGTGCTCTTATCCACATTTTTTTACGAACAAAAGTGAAATATTGGCTAAACAGTTAACATATTTACAGGTACTTCACACACCTCGTACCATGTAAACCTTTGAAGACAAATGTACCCACTTTCTCCTTACATACATTAACGTGTCGAATAATTTTCTCATTCTCTAACTTCACCGAAGCCTTGAATTGTTCGCATTGGATTTTCACCATTTTCCTTAACACCCTAGCTTCCGTCCCTTCCGTCCCTCATCAAGGGAAAGTGTCGAGTGAGGAGTCAGGGCTAACGGACACGGAGGGGTACCAACGGAAAATGGGCTGAGCCGCACACTCCGTCGGCCGAAAAAGAAAATGCGGTGATTGTCACAAAGGTTAAAAACTCTAAAACCACCTACATCCACGCCAGGGTTTTTCATAGTGCCCCTCCAATTCGGCTGCAACTCCAGAGCGATCTGAATCTACTTAATACCCCGCAAGCCGCTGCAAATACGTGTTGGAGAGTGGTAGAGCAGCATCCGTAGATGCTGCTCTACCGTAGAAACCGTACCGTGCTGATCCGTAGAAAAAACCGCATACAAAAGCCACAAATGTATACAATCCAAAAACAAACATGGTATACATTCATGCAAAAACTATGACACTCCACACACATGCAAACACAAACTACCAACTAACATACACATGCACCTGCAAATTTAACTGATGAATTTGCAATGTTTAATTTTGTTCCGACTCGTAAATTTAATGCTTTTAATATTTTTAAAGTCCCTTCGATTTCTTACCATTATGATTTCTGATTGTTCTGGTAAAGAATGAGTATTTGAATCTATCTGTATTGAAATCTGTCTCCCATATTTTATCTTTGTGGCCTGATCTACCTAAGTAACGTGCGATCATAATAATTCCTTTAGTGTCATTGTTAAACTCGTTTGTTCTGAACCTTTCTAAAAGTCTAAGTCTAAGCTAAGTGGCTCCCAGCCTAAATCACTTAAGAGAATTGTCACACTTGTGTTCTTTTTATGACAATTTTTAACGAACCTGGCGAATTTTCTCTGGACTTTATTTTATGCTTTTTGCCAATCCCAAGGACACAAATACTTGCGGAATATTCCAAATGAGACCTAAAGATAGCAAAATATCGCCTCTCTATAACTTCTCATTACATTTTCCCACCACCCGTTTAATGAAACCGAGTCTCTTTAAAGCGGATCCGCATCTTGTCCTGTTATACTAAGCTCCCCATGAAAGACGTGGTGTTAGAACTACCCCCAAATATTTACCTTTATTGGCTGTAGTTAGCACTGAACGCTCTTTTCATAGTTAATGTGCTGTTTGCCACTTCCTTTGTTCCAAAATTTCAAAACTGCGCATTTGTCTACAATAAGCATTAATCCCCCCATTTCTTGCTCCAATTCGAGATTATGTCTAAGTCTCTAGAGAGTAGCTCGCGATATAGTTGGCTACTTATTTCCCTGTTTTCCAAGGAGTCATCACCAATTAAACTGAGATTGCCTCTAGCGTGTGAGCTTAAGCCATTAATTTATTAAGAATAGAAGCGGCCCTATTACGCTACCCTTGGGGACGCCCAAAATTGCATCTCTATCCGTTGAGCTCAACCCATCGATGACTACTATTTGTTTGAGATTGGCAAGAAGTCCTAACTTAATTTTGACAAGAAGAACTAATCCAATTAATAATTTTCTCATTGATTCCATGGCATTTTAGTGTGGGTCAAAATTTGTTGTGTGGAACACTATCTAAGGCTTTCCTAAAATCTATGAATACTGCATATACATGTATGTGATATTTTCTCTCGATCTAAGTATATCGTGAAAGAAAAGACCTAATTTCGCAAGATCTGCTCTTCCTAAATCCGTGCTGCTTGTGGATTAGTATTTTCCTTCTATCAAGAAATCGCATAATGTTACTGACAATAATGTTTTCTAATATTTTACAAAATATCGATGTTAAATGAATGAGTGTGTAATTGGTTGGTTTATCCCTATTGCCACCTTTATAAATGGGAGTTATATGGGCTAGCTTCCAGTCGTGAGGTACTGAGCCATCTTCTATCGATTTCAGGAAAACAATTTCTAAAAACGGGGCAATGTTTCCAGCTAATTCCTCTAATATTTAAGCAGGTATTTCTTCAGAACCTAATTCTAATTCAACCAATAGAATGCTGTGGCCTGAGTGTGGGAAGCACGAATGAAGGCAAAACCTTGCCATCAAAACACAATGCAGGGCTTCCAAATTCCCTAATTTCACCAATGCTAAAAGGAGAAGATTCATAAAAATATTTTCTTCAATATATATTTTTTCTTATGCTTTGCTACCAATCAAAACTTTTTTAATGTTGGCTTTCAACCATTTGTGTTGAAATTATGAAAACATTACGTCTTGGCATATGGGTAATTATGTTTCAGGGAATACTACTTTCAAAATTTACGGCAATGTGAAGACGGAAGAAGAGAGCCTTTCATGGTGCAAAGATAGGAAGGAGAATGAAAATGGTACAATAATCATATGTTCTTCACACGCGTAAATAGCAGCTGAAAAATGGGGTTTTAACCAGCATTTATCTTTTGCCCCTCTTGGATTTGTTTTGAACCGTTAAAAATTCTATCAAATTCAGGGATGTAGTTCTTTCTTGATTTTTCCCCCATGGTAAAAATAATGATCGGTTGATTGAAATTCTTGAAACTTCATGGCACAAAAATAATCGCAGTTCACTGAATTTCAATGGAACACTTCATTTCATTGGAATTGTAACTTTACTGAACATTCTTCAGCTTTAGTTGTTTTCATAGTGCTGTCGGTCAAATGTACTTACCATACACCTTGCCATATATTTTCACAATTTTTTTCATAACAGTTGTAGTTTAAATATATAAATATCTATGGGACACAACATTTAGATTTTATTTCTAATGAAATGATTCAATTAGAAAATGGTTCGTATAAATTGTCGTTGTAGTTTTAAAAACTCCATCAGTTTATAAAAACAGGTACCATATCCTGATTTCTGTGTGACTATTAGGGTACCTTGAAGCCTGGGTGTAACAAACGTTTTATAGCAGAACGACCGCGGGCCAAGAACATGAGTTAATTTCTAACTAATACGAGAGAATAACTATTGGTGTGTCGAAATGGGTTGAAAAAACGTAGCCATCAGGAGACACAGTTTCGGCTGTTGAGCCAGAATATTTAAGGAAATATTATGCACCATCGCCGTCCATATTACATTGAGCTAATCAGGAAATATTGGGAAGGGAACGCAGCACGCCCATTCCTATGCCAGCGAATGCCACAGGATAGAAATATTGCTTTATAAGTACCGTGGAGGACGTCGCGTTATTGGCAATCCTTATCATGCATAGAAAGATCACCTTTGCGACCTCAGATGGGATCTGCTGGGTGGAAAAAAATAGGTATGCTCGATTCAAATTTGCATGCGGGATTACCAACCACCCCAAAAGGGTTAGCGGGCCTGTGACCCTTAGACCATTAATAAACCCAAGAGAAAATTAAACGGGTCAAATCGGTCCAGATTGGAAAGGCAGTGGACAGTGGTTTCGGTCGCCTCCCCTGAGCACTGCGTGGTGGTTGCAAATGAGCCAGCAGCCAGGTCCCCTCACTTCCACGCTGGTGGCGGTGATTTCACACCGGATGCCGCTGACGGACATAATTACGCGTGCCTCGGAGAGGAATGAATGCCTTTTGTATCCCGCGACCATGTTCCCTTCCCTCTCCGCTGTCCAACCCCCACCCTTCCCCCCAACCTAAGAAACAATGGACTGCGCTGTGGAACCTGGACAAAGCCTTTAAATGCTGCCGCAAGTTGGCGTGCTCTCAGTGTTTCGGGCTCCGTGCGTTACGTGTCGACGTCATCCGGCGTGGGAAGCACCTAATCCGGCGGTGGGCTTTACGGTAAAAAAAGGCGCTCCTTTGGATGAAAATGAAATAGGGTGAAGGTGGGGAGATAAAACAGCAGGAGGAAGAAATAAGGAGACTAGAGACAAACGAGAAGGAAATAAGGAGAAAGGGACAGCAGGGATGGTACGGGGCAGGGTAGGAGGAGGAATTGTGAAAGGGAAAATAAAAACGATAAGAATTGCGACGCTGCGTAAGGATTTCTGGCGATCCGTGGGGAAGATGAATGGCAGGGAGACTTTGGCAGTTTAAGGGGTTAGGGGAGCAGGGAGCGTGGATTGGGTAGGGGAGGTGGGCGTATCCAGTGCAAAAAAAGGAGCCGTGTAGATGGGAAGGAATTATTTTCTTCAAATGGCGGTGTTTGCGTTAAGCTTGTTTTCACCTGGATTTGTTTCTGAATTTTTTTCATCGAAATGGTAGGTCAGGTGTCAGAAATTATATTTATTTTTTGCTAAAGAACAGACTGTCAACTTCTGAAGATTTGGTGAATTTCTTTCCGCCGTCATTTGATTTACCTAATCACGCTAACGTCGCTTCTCACGTACTCCGAGAGATTATCATTCGTTACACGAAAAGTAGGTTTCACACAAAAACCTCAGGTCTCAGGCAGCAGGCAATTTATATGCAGACAGAGAACGTGCATCAAACGAAAGTGGTGCTTGTTAAAATAAATTAATGGAGGTAACGGGGAAGGTATTATTAATTTATAGAGTACCAGATGCCCAGAAAGACAAAAGGAGTTCAAATAACTTTGAAAAATATACCCAATGTTATTTCGATTAATAATATCTCTGAGATTGTATTTATGGCATTTTTAACCATAATTAATGAAAGGATTTGGATCATTAATCTAATAACAACCCTTGAAAATTCAAATAAAAAGTTCAAAATTGCCTTTAATAGCTTATCTGCGACGCTATTTCAATTATTGATCACTCAATCTATCCTAATGGCATCTTGGGTTAACTAATTTATTTCTATTTCCAAGGCTTCTTCCTCGTCACTTAAACGTATCCCAGTGTTTCATCCACTCAGTAGGTTCAACTTCTTCCTTCTCTTCCTAGCAATGATCCGAGTAGCCTATATTGTTCTTCTTAACTACATATTAATTTTGCAATATTTCCGATTAACATTCACGTTAATTTTTTATCCTTCTTTTTCTCGTTTTACCCATTCTAGAAGAACAAGTTATTTAAAATTATTAGCTGACATGGTGTTTCTTACCATCCTTTCTCCTAAAATCTCTTCTTAAGTTTTCTTGGCATCATTTATCACATGTTAGTAGATTTTAAAATTTCAAACGCTTTTAGGAATATGGTAATATGATTTTATGCAACGTAAGGGCTCAAGTTCAGTCGTTGTGTGAAACTACGACCCTTAACACGCGTGGGGACCTGTTTTCCAAACCCCCAAACCTCGCGGCGCATAGGTTATAACACACATGGCCAGCCTTCAAGTTAACGACTGATGGGACGGAGTTGTAATACGCAAGGGAGGGTCATGCGTTTCCCCTAAAGGTCGTTCTCGGGGGGTAAGGAGATGGCAAAGGGCGGAAGGAGATGCACCGGGGGTAAAGAGCGTCGGCGGGATGTGTCAGATGGGGAGAGGTTGGCGTCGATAGAGGCTGCGGTGTTACAAGCGGAGAAGGGAAGAAGGAATGCAAATGGGGGAGTATAAAGAAGTGGGGCGAGGACTGGGAAAGGGCCTTTGAAGATCTCCCTCATTCCTTTACACACAGTCTGTGGATGCAAAAGCGCCTCCGCAAATATTCCAAATTCTGCACTGAAAAAGGTCGTTGGATATGAAGGTAAATGGAGGAGTGAGTGGAATCCTCCATGGTGGGGGTTTTTACAGGTATACGAACGGATTGGGGAACACTTGGAAGAATTTGTGGAAGATATAAATTTAATATGCTGCTGGAAGTTAGTTCAAAGGAGGCACAAAATTCTTCATAAGTACATATAACGTGACACGAAAGACTTGCATTAATAGGCATGCGTTGAAAAAAAAAACAGTCAATAAGCGGATTACTCCAGAGAATAAGAACTACCTAGTTAGAAAAGGTTGTCACACTCCAACTCTCTTTCCCTGGTTCTTCTTTTAGATTTAAAGAATGTGAAAAATGGCGGGAAAATATTATTATTTTACTCGTACATGATTTCTACTATTTTAATACTTTCCAAATATTAGAAAAATGTCCAAAATATTGAGAGCACTGACGGCTTAAAACGAAGCGATGTCCTATATTGAAGGTCGAAAAAGCGGAACATTTCTTTAAATATCATTCAGAAAACCGTTGTTTGAAAGTTCCTCATTGATTTGACCTGTGAAATTATATCAAACGAGTTTTTATTTATTTAACCCAGAATGGTTTTCAGATTGTGAAGGACTAAACTTATGAAAACAGGTATACTTGAGCATGTGATAATATTTGGTTTCATTGCATCAATTCCGTTTCAAAACATCATTTTCCATTATCATAATTTCTAAATCAACTAATTGCAACATTTTATCAAGAGGTAGCTTTCCTCAGAAAGATATCAATGTGCACACTTACCATCTCTTAAAATTAGTTTTTGGTTGGAGATTCGTCACCATTTGTGAAAACTCAAGGAAAATTAAAGGGCAGCATTTTATCTAAATGCAATGCAGTACTTTTAGTTCTCTATGATGTTAGATTGTGCTTCAGTGAAAGAAAATAGCACAAAAAATCACATTAATCTTTTAATTTTTAACTACTTAAATTAAAATCTATTCTTTTATCTGTCGGATGGAATATAATGATAACTATAGGAAACTGTTCCGCCAAAAACTAAATACACAATGAATATACCTGGGACAAAACACAAATGAGAATAGTACTGAAAATGTAAAAAAATTCTCTGAATGGAGAGATATCATGATTTCTTCCTCACACAACCGCACTCACTTCGAACGCGGCAGATTAAGCGTTCACGAAGTTCACACGTTTTAATGAGGCAAATGTCCACTGACAAACGCGATGCCGTGCGTCAAACAATGATAATTCGGGCTTTATTTTTAATTGTACCTCTGCCCGGGTGTCGCGGGGAGATACCGTTTTAAGGGTCGTTCATCGAGTTGACTCTGGCATACACACATATTTCCCCAAAATTCCGCTAAGATGGATGCCCTGTCTGCTATTCATTGCAGAATTACGGACCTTTCTGAGAGATGTTATTAAATAGTTATCCATGCCAATTTAACTTAGAGAGATAAAAAATAACAAATCTTTTTTAGAAAAATCAAATTTTTCTTTTCCTTCCATGTTTAGTTATTTTATACTAAAAATGAAAATCAGGATTACATATACAAGTATTTTGCATGTGCCATGCATATTTACTCTATTAATTAAAATAATTACTCTACGCATCTTTTAATCGTTGGTAAAACGCACGCTTCCGTTAAAAAAGGAAATACATAGCATATTATAGCCGTCACGAAGGTAGGTAAGTGACATAATAGAATAAATCATTTTTTCGGTCACTTAACAACTCCAAATGTTCAATTAATATGCAAATTCATTAACTTTTCGTGTGGTGCACCATAAATTCATCTGTCATTACATTTTCGAGGCTAGACATAAAAAGATTAGGACAGTAGAAATGGTGGAGCAAAGAGGAACGAAATTTTGAATGAGAAGCGGGAAATCACGTTGAATTGTAACATAAGAGAATAAAGGTTAATATTCATGTCAAAAACCGCTATTCCAGAGCCTTACACTCATGGAGATACTTGGCAGGCTTCACCTGAGGAGAAATGTGACTGTGTCAACTATCCGGTCGTTTTTTGTTGGGAGAAACAAGTAAATACAGTGTTTTGAAATTGTATAGCCTTTGTTCATTCAAAACATTCACTGTGCCGAAGAATACCAATTGTAAACATATACAATTATATATAAATATATGTGCATGAATGTTTATATATGCGAAAATATCTTCAAAAAGGAAAGCTCTTCGGCAATGACACAAATATATAAAGATTAATAAAGTTTATGCATAAATACTATATATATACATATTTTTTTTCTAAATAATATATATTATTCACACGCCAAGATATCATTATTCGAGGATTATTATTAAAGAATAACCGAAATATAAGGATAAAATTTACTCTGAGTAGTAATTGATCCTTATGCACAAAATATTTTGAATTACAGCTATTAATGTAGATTTGTTTTATTTCAGGAAGCCGTGGACTGAAGAAACTCACTACTGGAGAAAGGTTACGTTGCTCGGTAAACGAACGATAAAATGATGGCAATTTATGGAAATGGAATCCCGATATATGATGCAGTTGTGAGGTGGGGAAGGAATTTTAAAACTGGCTATATGTCCCTCACTTACGATCCAAGAATTGATAGACTTTCACTCATGGACGATGCTGACACAGTGAAGAGAGTTGAGGACTGTATCTTACTAAACCGAAGAGCAATCATTCAAATCATCGTGAATGTGATACCGATCTTAGTTACAGGAGTATTTAGAAAATTATTCGAGAAAGACGTCTCGCCAAAGGTACCTGCTTGTAGGGTTCCACGACTACGAACTCATTTTCAAAAGCCTATATGCTACCTTTCAAGGAATATATTTGATCTCTTAGAGAAGAAAATTAATGTCATCGCTGGTTACAATAGGTCATTCTTGGATCAACCAATATGATCCAGAGACCAAAGAGATGAGTAAGGAGTTGAGGCACAGGGACTCACCGGCCCAATGCGACTGAGGGATAGAAGTCTGAAGGGAAGGACATGATGTCTGTTTTCTGGCATTGTCGTGGAGTCATCTTAAAAGGATACCTGGAGAAGAATTAGACCATCAATGGTATTATTATTACACACTGCTGAACAAATTTCCAATGTGTTCTGAAAAAAACGGTGCTTTACGATCACCGAAGCCATTCGTCTTCTAGCCGACATTGCACTTTCTCACTTATTTCGAAGTACGTTTGATTGAATAAAAGAGATAAAACTTTGAAATTTTTCCTCATCCGTCCTATTCTCTTGCTCTCGCCCTCTCGCTCCTATTCTCAGAGCTAAACAAACTCTAGCGGGTTCGAAGATGCGATAACACAAATGACGTCATTAAAGAGGTGGAAAAATTATTTTCGACGTCTGTTGAGTTCTACAATGACAGCTCCGAAAGATTATGAAACTCTGGAAGAAAAGCTCTTGATAGTATCTATTTACAGGAGTCTTGAGATAATATTAAAAAATTAAAGTTTCTATCCCGATTAATTTTAGCAATAAAAGTGTATGATACCCTTCCGTACGTATATATATATATATATATATATATATATATATATATATATATATATATATGTGTGTATATATCTATATCTGATGACGACGGCCGTGCCGTCGAAACGTAAATATCTACTGTAAGTGTCCTTTTATGCTTCTGTGTGTGTAATATCTGTTCTTAGTGTTTGTGTGTTTGTGCGTCGCCGGAGAGCGTCATTTTCAAGATTATATATATATATATATATATATATATATATATATATATATATATATATATATATATATATATATATATATATGTATAGCGGGTCGCGGTGGTCTAGCGGGTAGAGCGTTGGACTGCTGACCGGAGGGTCCCGGGTTCGATTCCCGGGCAAGGCACTTTGGGCACCTGCAGCTCCACCCAAGCTAGTTGATTTTTCGGGTACCAGATCTTCCTGGGAAACCATAACCGGCACAGGGAAAGGAACTGGCCCCCCTACCCTGATGTGTGAATATTCACACGCCGTCGGGCTTGGTACATGGGTGAGCTCTACCATCACCTACTAAACCGACCTTCGGGTTGATTACTGTGTTTATGGTTTATATATATATATATATATATATATATATTTCATACACATACATGAATGCACACGCATTTCTATACTTAAAGTGATCATTTTTTAAGTAATGATTTGAAATGCTCCCTATCCTCTTTTCGATTATCCATAGAACCACTTCATCTGAGTGCGAATTGAAATAGATATACCTCCATTCAAACAGTCCTCACATATGGTTGGGATTTCATTTATTTTGGAATAGGAACTCAAGGTGATCTGAAGGATCATCCGGACAAATTCCCTCCTAATAAATGCGCTAAAATAGTCCATAAAAGCTCTTCCTCACATATTTTATAAACTTTTATGTAGCTACAGGGAATGTTTTCTACTCCCACGACGTATTTTATTTCGTTTTCCTTAATGGCATTTCCATCTCACAGTCGAGTAAGCCTGAACCTAAGCTATCCTCATCAATGTCATATTTCCTTTTATGTCTATCCTTGATAGTCTAATTTCCTTACCAAACAAATTTTTTGTAGGTTTCTTCCATCTTTCTTGAATCATCTCTGGTTCAACTAATATTTTCCAGACTTATTTTTAATTTTTGCCTCAGGTTTTTCCTTCTTACTCCTGACAGTTGACTTTCCTTCATGCATAGCACACGAATTTCCCTCATCCTTTGTAAACTTTCCATATTCTCGCCGATTCTGTACAACATTATTTAAATACTTCCTTCTGCCTATCTTTGTGTTTACAATCTTCATTTCCTTCTCATTTCTATCTTTCTATGCATATTGTCCCTACTCTATTGGTTCCCGTTTCTTTCCCTAATTTTTGCTCCAATAGGTTCATTTGCAGCTCTAGATATCCCTTTTTTGATATGTTCCATTTTTTTCAAAAGTTCCAGCTCCCTGTCCTAACTCATAATTTAAGCATTGTATTATTTTCTTGTCGTTCCAATTAATTCTTCCAAATTCCATTTCCTAAAATTTCTTCCCTGTTCTATCTTTTTAAATTGGACGGTATTCTTTATTATTACTAAATTATGGTGTGAGTCCACATCAGCTCTTTGCAGATTAATGTGCAAGTGCAAAACTCTGCAAATTCATCACGCCGTTCCTAAATATGTTCCTAGACAGAATATATTTTAAAACTAATATCTTCCTCATTCCCAGGGCATTTTTCATGTAAACCTAGGCCTTTTCTGCTGTCTTCTCGCTATGTATATTTTCTAAAATTTTGGTGGCCACTTCTTTCCAACGCTTTATTCTAACTCAATCTCTATTCTAACATGTTGGATCCTTTTCTATTACTTCCTTCTCCCCATTTACTGATGCTTATTCTCTGTGCAAGGGTCTCGTGAGATGACGCCCTCCTGCCATCTGGCACGACACACGGCCACGCCGATCGAATACCATATTATCCAGCAATCATTCTCTTTTATACTTTATATGTTTTTGGTATTTTATGTATTTATTCACAAACAATTTCACGGATAATTTTAACGAAAGTGAAAGAAATGTATATTGAAATGAATGATAGGGTAATTAAAAAAAGAGAGACACGGTTTTCATTTCAATGTTCGGAGCCAAAACCACTTCTTTACCGTGAACAGGGGATGCACATGAGCACCGGCGATGAGCATGAAAGACAGTATCAGGAAAGTAGGAGGGTTGGTCAGGGGGCGAGTTTCAGGAGAGATAGTTCACAGAATGGAGGAGGATATCCATAGTGGGAATGATTCAGGCCTGGGTCCGAGCAAGCTCCTGGGAGTCGAAGTCATGCCGCGATGCAGATTTTCACCTGTAATGATGTGCCCAGCGTTTCCGGGAGGGAATTTCTTCCCGCCGTTCCCAGAAATTTATTTTTCTTTCCCGTTCGCGAAAAACTTTCGTTGGGAAATCGAGAAATGTGAAAATATTGACGAAGAGTTGTGAAAATATTTAAATATTTTCCAGTAAAAATTCCTCTTTTTTACAGCAATAGAAAACCAAGAGTGACAAGAGGGAAAATGTTGAGAGGTATCTTGGATTGTTTACAACCTGTGAGATTAGCAGTAGAAGCTTTATGCAACAGAGAGGCTAGTGTTCTCACACGTGTTGGAATTTTTAATTTTAAGAGAATTTCAAGTGAAGAGAAACAGAATTCTTCAATGAGCCAAATGCTTTTAAAAAAATAAAATTTGAATTGATTAAACGTAGACATTGAGATGTTATGTCTCGAGACAGTACTTGATCAAAGTTATTTGCGGATGTGACATGGAAGAGATTACATTTTTTGCCTTGTCAAGTAAGAATGAAATTCCACGATTGACGAAGTCATTCGTGGAAAGACATTTTAAAGGAACATTTGCAGCAGAAGTTCCAGAAACGATAAATAAAGGATGTCCTTACAGATAGTTCCGATATTAAAGCAGAATCTAATCTGAAGCGTAAATTGACTAAAGCAATATAAATGTCCACATCAAAACCCAGCCCTGTTTATGCACGTAGAAAAAATCATTGCTTCTCTAAGGAAGAAAATGAGCTGGTATGAACGCATTTTCTCACTCCCAACTTGAAAGATGCTTTTGAATGCAGTGATAACAATTCGACCAGTGC
The DNA here is from genome assembly GCA_037158775.1 of Hetaerina titia. Taxonomy (NCBI): domain Eukaryota; kingdom Metazoa; phylum Arthropoda; class Insecta; order Odonata; family Calopterygidae; genus Hetaerina; species Hetaerina titia. The sequence goes on from CM073770.1 coordinate 36,627,661, forward strand.
CGACAGAAAACAAAAGAAATTTTTCCACATTTAGTTTATTTGTTAATAAGCAAATATCACGATTGTCTAATCGGGTAATTTATGCTGAATGTTTCTTAAAGTTTCATTAAAAAATGACAAATAAAAACTAATTGAAGTATTTCTTTATTTTCAGACGAATAATATTTATAGTTGTTTTTTAGTAATTCTGAAGTAAATCATTGATCTATTTAAATGAGATTGGGAGCGTTAATATATTGTGTGATATATGTAAAAACTTACTGAATACTATAATATTTGATTGAATAAAGTTTTTTTATTAATTACAATGTTTATATTTGGAAAATCTATCCGAAATTATACTATAGTGACCCCTGTTTAGTGCTCAGGGCAAAATATACACTAGTCATGAAATGCCGGTTGACGTCCATTTTCGGAATTGTATCTATTCAAGTTTTGTGTAGACCTATTGCATATAGAAGTTTCTAGGAACCTCTGAAAGACTGTGACGGTGTCAGGAACCCGGTTGCTCCGCCTTCTCTACGGCTTTTCTATTTATTAGCATTTACTGTTGCAGGCATTTTTACAGATGATTAAAGAACGTTAAATAAATAACATTATTTCCGAATTTAGTTTAATTTAGTTTATTTCAGAATTTAGTAACATTATCGAGAATTCTCGAGAAATGCGATTTCCAGTTCTCAATTTCCGAAGATCTCAAAATTTCGAGAATTTGGAAACCCTAGGTGTGCCTGATAGGGGGAAGGAGGCAATATTTAAGACAATAATTCTGTCGTTGAAGGAAGCATGGTAAAGAAAATGTGTTGTTTTGGAAACTTGTTGATAGACTGATGCGAAAGAATAGTTTCATAAGACTCTGTGGTTATTTGTGTAGATGTGTAGGCTAGTGGTGTAATACCCAACATTGAAGTAAGACCAGCGCTTGCAATTTAGTTGTTGTATTATGTTGCTAAAGGTGCATGACGGAGAAAAGTAGAAAGGTGATTATTTGTGAGTTGTTAAAGGAAGGAAAATATCTTGTAAATTGGCTGTGTTTTATATTGGGGTTAATTGAAACTATTGCTGTAGAAGTGATTGATCACGGAGGATTTAAATAAGGGTTTATTAGATTTCAATATGCCAGATACATTGGCAGGTCTTTTAAAAGTGACGGAGTACAGGTAGTATATCTTCCATTGTTTTCAGTTAGAATTTGAGGTCATAATAAGGAATAGGTGTTTTAGGAAATGTTGGAGACACTACAGTTCAGAGAAGTAAGTTATGGAGGCGAGTCAAGAGGGAGGCGAATTGATGTCTTAGATATGTTCAAGTGCGTGAAAATATTGGAGGCTATTTTATTCAAGAGGATTATGGATGCCGGCGTTTAAGGTGACCGTTGAATGAAAAAAACCACAATAACCTATTCATACGGGTATGTATAGAGTCTGATAATACACACGTATAAGAAACGAACACAGTGTCAGTAGAGAAGGTGAAAGGTAATGGATTCCAAGAAGAAAAAATTTCTTTGCCTGAGAATTGTTACATGGACCTTTTATTTTCCGGAGTGATGTACTGACTATTAAGCAATCAAGGCAGATATATTTACGAGCTATACTTAATCTGTTTAAACACATTATACCTTCTATTTATGTAATAATGAACTGTTGTCCCTGTTCTTCTTTTCACTTGTGCTTTCTTCCATTCCTCTGGCGGTGAATTAAATAGCTTCCATGTGCCATTCGTAGGCCAAATAATCTGGGCACTTGATAACATAAAACTGTATTTTTTCGGGTTTTATACAGCACTATTATGTTTATGTGTGTTCCTTGGTAGCATGGTGGTAAGAAAATCGGATAGTCAAGGATATCAATATACGTATGTATCCAGTAGTTTTGGATTACTGACCTGAAGGCCCGGATATGCCTCAGGTGACTCTCAGCTTCACACAAGTTATGAGATTTTTCCGGTACCAGACCTTTCTGGGAAGATTATAGAGGGGAAGGAAATGTTCCCTCTTACTTGAAAATTCTCATTGGCAGTTTGTTAAAAAATCGAAGGAGAGTGAATGACACCTCTCTTAGCTACAGCAGAATACTTCTGAATTAAATGTATATATTCTCTTCCACAAGTGCAGTGGCAATGTCCGTATGCGTTAGCCAAAAGTACATCTGAAATTCTTTCATAAGCAATTCACAGTAAAACATAATTTTGCGAGGTAGTGTAATCTTTTTGAATTAAATTACCGGGGGCCTACCAGAATTTCCAATGGATAGCTGGGTATGGATGGAAGGATAGGATGGGCTTGAGCCATAGTCTTCAAAGATCTTCTTTGCAAGGAAAAGACCTTAGTCGCAGCACTATTTTTTCCCAAAAAAACACGCCATAGGATAGATATGAATGTATTTTGGCATAATATACGTTTTAAGAAATCTAAAGAGGTAGTTGGGATAAGTTTACGAATTATGAAGGTTTCCATTACCATTTTATTGATTACGTTTACTACGTGAGGTTGCTAATGAAGAAGTATCAGTTAGTATAAGACCCAAACATTTTGGGGAAGTAGATTGTTGTACTGATTGAGTAAAAGTTCTGAGAAGATGGTTCGAAATTGGAGGACAGATTTTACTATGGAAATTCAGAACATGTGTTTTATTTTCATTCAATTATAAGTTATTGCTGTTACGATACACTATTCACTCACCCTTGTTATGTTTAGATGTGCATTATCATTAAACTCTGTTTATTGATCACCAAAGAAAAATGTTGACCTAACGTCATCATATGCGGTCACTTTACCGTGAGCTCTACCCTATCTTGTCAAACCAACCTTCGGGTTGTTGTTTTTTCAAAGCATAGACACAACTAAAACGAACGATCAGATATGCATTTATACAATTTAACCACCTTGGTCGACGGAATAAAAATGAAGTTCTCTGAATAAAGGTGTAAGGAAGGTGATTACGAGTGGCGGGTGGAGTGTCGAGATGGATAGTGTTAGGGAGTGAGGTAGAACACTTTCTACCACTTGGCGGATAAGTAGACATTAACATTTAAATGGGATCATTTTATTTAATTAATTAAGCATTGGATTCAGATTCACTCCTTTATAATACTCCATTTATCGTGCCGGAAATTAATGATGGTAAAGTTAAATTCGCCATTCTTCCTTAGTTCGGAATGAAGTAAAGTCCTATACGTTTATTTTATACTAAAAAATAACAATGACTCAAATCTGTGCAAAGGAAGATAGATGATTATTTTTTTCGATGCATTTATATTCTTTTTCAAATACCAATCCTGCTAATCCTGGGGTATAACTTACGGCCTATTGAACCAGAAACATCACCTGGCGCCAGTTCACGGGAATTTACATCGAAGCACGACAATCATATTACGAAAAAAAGGTTTATTATATTTCGTTGTATTGAAATAACTTTGAATGCACTTCGACTTCTATAAACGTTTTATGCAAATGGTGGGGATTAAAAAACATTTTAAAAATATTATCGGCATTGCGAAGAGGATAAATCCTCACAAAATTAACATTGATTTTTTTATGGTATTTATTCTCTATTTTAGAGGATAATTTTGGAAACAATTTCCCGAATAAAAAACAAATGTATTCATCAGAAAATCTTTCTAGGGATTTATGACAAGTACTTATTTTTTGGGTTTCCAGCATTTTCCCCGTGTATACAAGCATCTCTGCCCAAAACAAATGAGCGTTTGAATAACCTTTATTAACTTGAGGTTTTAGACAGAAGATATTGATTCTCTCCTTATCAAATCACTTCATTCTCGAGTTACTGGTATCTAGTAGTGTTTAGTGTAATTTCAAAAATATTTCTTTTGTTACAAAGCATATTCTAAAGTACAAGTGGTTTATAAAAATATAAACAAATTATTAAATGTTCGATAAAATTGTGTATAAATCACATTTTAATGGAATAAATAGTACTAACATTTAAAAGAAATTTTGAAGAGATAAATTAAAAATCATCAGGAGAGAAATGGTGAAAACATGTATAGATATGCTAGGTTTCTGTGAGTTGAAATGGAGAGATAGCAGGGAATGCTAAAATATAACTAAAGAGTAATTTCTTTTGTGGCGTGGAAGAGACAATTTGGATTGACCTTCATACTGAGCAGAAAGATGGGGAATAGAGTGGTATATCTAAATAGAGAGGGTGAATGATAGAGCTTCAACCAGTCTGGTGTCCTTGGTATATATCGTCATCTAATGAAATACTATGAAATATATAGCAATAATTAGGAACGTGGGCTGAAGATAACACTAAGTTACTTTAGGGGTTTTAATAAATAGTCGTAGTTGAAGGCAGATGGCGAGGGATGATTTAGAAACAAAGAATAGCCATGAGAAAGAAAAGACTCGACTTTTAAGTATAGTTTCATAGGAAATTGTTAACAATTGGATCAAATTTTATCTGAATTAAAGGTTCGAATGGGTAATTTGTGCAACTGCTTCCGGAAAAATCACAAGTTTAGATTGTATGGTTGTGGATATAATTGAAAATGAGCAGGCTTTGAAAATAACAGATTTCGAAGGCGACCAACTTGGTCAGCGATCGCTAAGGAACTAGAAAACGTGCAATTAGGTTTAGATAAAAGTCGAACGCCACGATCAAAAGGGAAACGAAAAAAACAAATAAGAATTCTCATTAGTACACAAAACGGTAATTTTTTTGATAAATCTACGTGGTAGATCATAATATAAGAATTATATACGTAGTAAAGAAATGAAGCCAGTTGGTTTCAAAACGGTAGGATGATGCCATGCAATAAAGAGTTTGTATGCCGTGCAAAATGGAGAGTTTTTAAAAGTTAGATGAACAACACAGTAGAAATAGATAATATCCGTGATTAATTTCCAAAGCGTCAAGAAGAAAATTAAAGGAAGACCTTTTAAGAGAAAGACCTTTGATTTATATATATAGGGCTAATGGGAAAGTAATTGAGGTAGAACTAATGCCTATTCCATAATTAAAAGTCCAATTCGGTAGAATGTGAGGCTGTTTTGTCTAAATGTGGTAAAGTTAGCACTGATTATTATTATTAGAAAAATGCCTTTAAGGATAAATGGAAGAGAATGAAAAGCCTTGTATCGCCGGTATTTTAGATAAGTGTTTTTAGATGATCAGTCAACAATTATTATAACAGACAATTGAACACACTCATTAATGGGTTCTGCTCCTTTAAAATCCAGCTTTTTCTTTAATATGGGTGTAGGGGTTTTAAAATTCCAAGGTACCATGCACTTAGTGTAACGGGTAATGTCAAATAGGGCTCACCAGGTGGGAGTAAAAATATTCTAATTGAATTCTACAGCAAAAGAAGCCGTTTCGAATAGGATGTAATTAATGATAGATATGGTGATTCCAGATTCCAAGAAAAGATTAGCACATAATTTAAGATGAATCAAAGCAGTGTGTGGATCCAAATTTGGTCTTTAAGGTTAGATGATCGCATGTTATTGATTTTTGAGATATGTATATGGAAAAGAATTGTATGATGGAAGAGAAGGTTGATAGATGTGATCTGAAGATGACAGAAAAAGATAACATTAGGTATTTGGAGGCTGAAGTATGTGAAACCAGATATGGTAAATAAGTAGTGAACACAGACATTTCTAGTCCCATAATTTATTATGCTTGAAATTCCATTATATCATATCTTGAATTAATGTGTAATTTTTATGTGGTAGAGGCTTAATTAAATTGGATCCAATGTGTCAGAGGAAGCAGTTGCAAGTGAAAACTTACTTGGTTCGCCTGATCTGCTGTGATAATGAAAAATGTTTCCATAAAGGTGGTTCTTCACGTTCAGGAACAAAATATTAGTAAAATAAGAGTGAAACCGGACAATGCGGATTAGGAGCACATTTTAGATTGATTTTTCACGAGATTATTGCGGTTTCGTGGAACTCACCGGGCATAAACACTTCACATACTCGTATGGACTTTTTCAGTTACCAACTCCGGGTGCCACCCAGTAAAATAAACAATATTTCAAATAGTGCTTTCAACGCTATTCGACGGATTTTGCTTACAATGGTAGCGCGATTTTCGCTTCCGCAAGAATAATGACCGGAGCTCTGGGTTCACCTTCCTTTGATATTGATTGTCTCCCCTTTTTAAATATTTAAAATCCTCTACAGGTACTTTCTGTGACGCAGGGAAGCACGGGCGTTCCGTAACTATTCAGTGACATTGATCAGTCCTGCGCTGGCGATTTGTTCTGGCGCAAGCAATTCAATACATAGTCGAGTGTTAATTCCGTCTTTGCCGTTGGTGGACTGCACATGTTTCAAATTACAAGAGTTTTCTCTGACGCAATATAGGAAGAAAATCAAACGACAGAGAAAATTAATGCCGGATGATCAAGATGAAATTCAGAAGAAATATAATGAGCAATATCTTATGGGAGCACCATCCAAACCTAGCTTTGATGGATACACTACCAGTGAAAATACTTGTAATGCGTAACTAAAATTAATGCAGGAAAGTACGACGAAAGAATAATAAAGGCCCCCAGATTTGTTAGTCACCACATATCAGTCTTATTCCGTTTGTTCTCGCACATGAATTACGTTTTCTCTGAATTAAATTTTTTTAGACCATGCGGTATACTTTCCACCACACCATTATAAAACGACGTCTATCCATTCGCAAGCTTGCAACTAAAGAAATGCCGAACGTACGAGTATGGGTCACAATTTATCTTCAAAAGTCCCTGCAACAATTGTGTTTTAGTACTGGTTTGCTTGAGTTTTAAAATAAAAGTTTTGCGTACAAACTGTTATCTCAAATAATTCATTTTCAGAATAATTAAAGTCGTCATTGAAAACTGACATGAAGCGCAAAATAAATTATCGAAAGGTATCTCTAAAATTTAGGATCACAAACTTTGACAATCAACGAACTTATACTACGAACCACAGGGCAAGTGCAAAGAAGAACCAAAATGTGTCACTGATCACATAAATTACACCTCGTAGCGAGTATGACGACATTCACAAGGAATAAATGACTTAAGTATGGAGTAACCATATTTAGGTTTTGCAATGAAACGTAAGAAATAGATTTGCTATAAATATGAGGAATGAGTGACTAAAGAAATAGTGAATTAGTATGACTCAAGTTATCATTAAAAAAAAAAACAAATTCCGCAGCCTGATGGCGAGGGAAATTAGATATCGTCAATGACAAACTGTGGGCTAAATTTTACTCATTTAAATAAATAAATAAAAATATTGATAACAAATTGAAATGACCTTAAAATAAAAAACAAATGACAAGCTTTTGAATGCAAGTGCTTTAATAAGTTTTCACGCTTCATTTTTATATCTAAACTGAAAATCCCATAATAGTGCACTCAGTTACTCTATTAATTAAAGCAGAAAAACAACGAACTTGAGAATGGAAAATCAACAGATAGTTCCAGGGCTTTCCAGTTTTAGTGTTATAGTTCTAGTAGTCTTTTCGCTTAACAGTTCAGTCAGTGAAACGAGTTCATGCCATCTTACTCGAATTCAAACAAACCTCAGACAAATTGGTTTTTCTTTTTAATTTACCACCAGAGTTGTCTCTGGAAGCATATTGAACTTTGGAATCTGCAGTACATATCTGAAAAACGAAGAAAAACCCGTCAATAAATGCAAGATACGTGTTCATAATTCAGGCAAGTCCAATGGGCAGTTTATCTATGCTTGAGCCAATGAATTTCTTTTATTGGTGCACTTAAGGAAGTCAAACTGTATATCTGTTTCAATGATCATTCACATTTTTTCTTCAAGCATCGATGAGTCGAATGCACTAATTGATCAAATGTGTGCTTCCACGTACACTAATATTTGGAGGACGCTTTGCCTTCGGAGTAGTGGACGGGGCGAATGGGAATCACGAGCGCTCTGAATTTGTGTATTTAAAGAACCGAGGGAGGTGAGGACGGAGGGTAAAGGGGGTGAGGAGTGGTCGACTAAGGTGGGCATGGGAGTTTTTGTGGAGAGCGGGCGTGTGTTGCGAGTAGGGGGTAGAAGAGGGGAAGAAGGAGCCCCTTTTCTTCTCCCTCGCGCGCATATTCCAGCCCGCCATGAGGGGAAGGGGAGGGTTGTCTCAGGAAGGGAGGGGATGGCGCTCTATCAGCGTGTGCGGCAGTAGCGGTCTCTCAGTCCGCTGCCGCACTTGTACCGTGGCGCTACGGGTGAGCTTGGCCTCGCGACGTCCGACGCGTCGTTCAGTTCGAGTTCAACGCTGTCGGGAGCCCGGCATACGTCGCCCCTCTTCTTCGGGCCCGAGGCATCCGGCCACCCTCCCGCTGATTGGATTGCTCCCGAGTTCCATCTCACCTCCACAGTGTTATCGGGAGTGATCGTGGGAGCACGTGCTCCCTTGGTTCCTTCCCAAGCTGGGAATCGGCCGCCGGGCCCTTCTTTACCTCCCTCGACTGCCTTGGTGTACTTTTCTTTTCCCGTCGCCCCCTCTTCGAGCGTCCGAAGGGGCGCGGTTCGTTCGGCGGCGAAGGGAGCCCCGTGACTGACCGCGTTATTGTTCGGTGTTCGGGCCTTTGGCTCATTTGTCTTGCGAAACTTTAATCTCTTCCGGCCTTGGTGGGGCCAATGGATAGGAAGGTCCGTTTCACCTGGAAGCTGCCAAGAGGTGTATCGTTTTAACATTTACGCAGCTTCTTCCTGGAAGGAAATCCTGTTCTTCCACTCCATCCATTCTTTCCCCGCGAGATCCAGAGAAGTGGTAAGTAGATTTATTTTTTTTTCGAATCATGGAGACCTATGAAGTATTTTTTAAATCTGTGTTAAACCTAATGTTAACATTTAGCGAAAGAAACAGAAATTTGTATGCTTATGCTTTTCACTCATAATAGTACGAAATAGAAGTTTGCGCTCAATTTACATGAATGATGCGAAATGTGGGAGTAATTGGAATTGTCATGTATCGTTTAAACATATTTTTTGCAGACTATTCCAAGTATTTTTTTAAAGAAACACTGGCAAAGACTAAAAGACCTATTTGCTCTGGAGCCAGAGTACGTTTTATTTCCACTTTCGGACGGCGTTGATTGAGCCGTTTTATGTGACGGCTTCTTCGCCCGTCTTACCCAAATTTCATTTTCTTCTTATCTCGATGGACCCGGATTCATTATCTCAGGGTGTCTCGGTTAACTTTATTGCTTGCATGAAGAACTTGAGTTTTACGAATGTTATGAGTTCCATCGTTTCATCGATTGGTGTTCTTTGCAAATACAAGCAACAATAAATAAACTGTGAAATTGAGTTCCGCGGACTACAAGGGAATTAATTTGAAAATTGAACGTCAAAGGGAGTCTCTTGAAATTAAATTTTATCAGTATTCCCATGATTGTGACTTAGACGCCTTCGCGAAACTATTTATTAAAGTATATATCCTTCTTTCCTTGTGTGAGGTAAGCCCACTGAAAATAACTCTCAAACTAACTGACGAAAGAGATAATATTTCGGCAAGGACCGTAAGTTTCCCCGATACTATTATGTTACGCTAAGCTAAAACACTTGTGAGGACACAGAAGAGTAAAGCCACTTGAAATTGGCGTCGGTAACATTCGTTGAAGGTGGTGTGATTAATGCCCCGCGAATTAACGTGATGACGAAGGGCAATTTAACGCTGAAGATGCAGCGAGATTCATGTCTTGAAGCGATTTCTATTTTTATCTTTTTGGGCCATAATTTTGGTGAAGGATAAAAGAATGGAGTGACTGGCTTAACACGCAATTTTGGGGCGCGGTTCGCTTAGTCCCCGTAAGATTTAATGCCGATCTAGTTGAAATTCCGCGAGGAAAGAAGTCATTTGTTTTTTCGCACGTTTTGCATCGTTCGCGAGGGAAGCAACATTTTTCCGAAAAGGGATTTTCGGAGAAGCGGCAAGAGAAAGTTTACACCAGCCCTGTCTTGAAATATTTGCTCTAAACACCATGTTCAACTGTCAAAAAGCCTGAATTAACATCCTCAGTTTGTCGAGAGAACGTAAGAACTTGTTTTATGAGAAAACAGGGTTTGAGTAAGCGGTAACTTTTCCATGGAACTGTGGCATGTAGGAAAGCAATTACAAAAAAATGTAAATTTTCAGATATTGAAAAATCCCAAAATTTTATATATTATTTATTCGGTGATTTTCAATTCTCTTCATACTTCATTTATTTGCGAGATAAAACAGCATTGGCAGACGTTTAAAGGTGATTGTACCTTTGTCTTGGAGAACATGGAGGAGATCGAAAGTATCGCAACCAGGGAGAGCGAATCCGATATGAAGGGCGAAGATCATCAGAAAAGAGTATATCCCTTCAAAATTGAGCTCACTTCCCAGTGGGAATTGCTTAAATGCTCTGGAATTATTGGTGGACAGTGTACATAAGCGAAAAATACCAGATTTCATCCAAGTGAGTATTTGCGTTATTATACTTATTTATTAAAATATAAAATATTATCCTTCTACTGTAACTCGGCGAGCTGTCATTATAGCCGCTCACTTTGGCGTCAAACGCATTCCCCTCTCCAGAATCTTTGAGTTACCAGTTTTCGGTCGTGCTCCGACAGCGAGGGGAGGTGTGGGATTTCCAGTGGACGTTTACATCAAACGTGCAAAGCACGTTCGTCGTGAGCATGAGGCATGACTGCACACAGCTCCTGCTGTGACGTAGATTACCTTACCTTTATAAGCATTGCACAACAAGAGGATGAAATATGGGAGGTCGGCATTCACCCTGCCTTCGCCCGTAAGTCATCGTGAAAAATGAGGGGTATTCATTAGTGATCGCGAGTCACCCTTTATGTAATGGGGTCAAAGGAAGGCTATCCTTCATTAATACTGCTAGCGCCCAGCCTACACCAAAACCGCATCGACGGATAATGCGAGGAAATAATTGTCTTTACTCCCGTGAAATATTACTAAAGCGATTTTAAATCTTACGTTAGGGAGGACGTGTGGACGGAAATCCGGAGGGCGCCAACAAATGCGGAGTGGAGGGTGCGGTAACCGAATTTAAATTGACCTCTTTTGGCCTCCCGATGGAGTCGGCGGGAGACTTTAAAAAAGTGGCGGGAGCAATTTCGACCACGGTGGCAACCTTAAAACGCCGTGCAGAGGACCGAAAGACGATTAATGGCAGGAAACACCGTGCATTAATACTAACTCATAAGCTAATAGGCTTTGTTTTGGGAAGAAATCACGCCCTCGTTTACGTGGCCAATCGCGAAATCTGTTAATCTCATTTTAGAAGGAATTTGTTTCCCCAGCTTTAGATAAATTTAATGAATGTGTTGAATGTTTTTTCTGTCAGCTTCAAAGATAAAATTACACTCAAAACCATTCCCGAACACGCGAAATTTCGTATCATTTTGTCAAATGACTGCTTTTATTTCACTTTCATTAAAATATCTTGATAAAAAAAGCTGTGAAGTATGCCAACGCTTATCTAATGTAACTGGGATTCAGCCTGCAACAACAGTAGTCAACGTATTATCCCTGGCGTTCCATCAAATGTCCATTAATTTAATTGAAATATTTATTATTAATATAACCCCTATAATTACCGCAGATATATTGTGTTACTATTATAGGGTAGTGGTAATATGGGTAAATTGTAGCTAAAAATAACACCACTTTCAAAAAGTTAGAAGAGAAATTAAGTGTACATTACAAAAGGCTCGGCGGAAAATGAATTATTTCACAAATAAAAGATTCGACAGAGATGGAAATATTACATTGATATGTGTGGTAATGATATTAAACCAGCCAGTTTAGGTTTAGAAAAAGTATGACGTAAATGGGAATAGGCATCAGGCGTATTTGATTGCATGATAGAAAAGGGATTAAGGGAATTGAAACGAAATAAGGCCGTGGGCACCGATAACATTCCCGAATGAACTACCCACGGGTTTAAGAAAATGAGGAAGGGAGACTATATGAACCAATTCGTATTATTTATGAGGGAGTTATTCGGCTGGAGGATTCCGTCAGATCAGTATTAGCTCACAACCCAACAAAGGGAGAGGAAGAGACAAATGTGAGGATTACAGAAAAAATGTCTGATTTCACATGCGAAAAATTGGTACTTAGGATCACCATTAAAAAGAAAGGAGAGGTGGGCTCACGATTACTTAGGGATTTGGATTCAGGAAGTAGAGCCTAACGCTTGATGCCATAACAGTTATGAGTCACTAATTAGGGGCACAGTCAATACAATCAGGATGTTTTGGTTTGTTTAGCAGTTTCTGGAAAGGCGTTTAATAGGATTAATTGGGTGAAATGAACAAACTGAATCCATAAGTAGATTGGAGGGATTCATAATTTATCCGTCAAATAAACGCGTCAGACTGCCCAGGTGCATGTTACGAATGGATGAGTTGGGATAGGAATTAAGGAATAGAAGCAAGACAGGGATTAACATTACACATGACCTGCATGGCTTCACCCGCGATTCGAACCTAGATCCCTCCAATCGAAGGGATCCGGGTTCGAATCCCAATCAAGGCGAATGATTTGTACATTCTTAGATTGTTTCACTCAATCTTTAGTTAGCCAGCCGAAGCATTACAGTCAATCATTATTGATGGCTTTTAAAAATTAATCTAAGATATGGTATGAAAATGAATTTAAGAAAAATTAAGCTCGTTAGTTTTCCGATAAAAGGGAAAGCTATGTTATGTTAAACGGTAAAATAATGAGGCAAAAGCTAAAGCAGGTGGAAGAGGGTACGTGTCTTTAGTGCCTTCGACCAAGATGACTATAGCAGTAGGAATATAAGAAGATGATTTTCGTTATGTAAAATAACTTTCCCAAGAAATATGAAATTGATGAAAGGGACGTTACGTAAGGAGACTAAGAAAAAAATGAGTGGAATATATGGCATGGCACGGCTCGGAAACTTGGCCTTCGAAGCAAGATGGTAGTTGTCGATTGAAGGCTTTTGAGATTAGGGTATGGAGAAGGATGAGAAATATAAAATGAACAAGTATAATGACAAAAGAGCTGGGGAAAGGCATGTTGGGGAAGGAGAGTTGTTGGGAGAATCCTAAAAAAAGGTAAGAAAGATGGATGCAGAGCATTTTGATTTGGGTTGTTAAAGATTGCCAAGGCAGAGGATGGTAGGGGTACGAGGTAGGTGTAGGAAAAAGGAAGGGTGGCTGGGCGGAATGAATGGAGATAGTTGGAGAGGATTGCATGGGGAATCGAAAATAAAAGTTTATATGCAGTTTGGGGCATCAGCTTTAGTTAGGCGAGAATAAGAACTACATGAATGTACATATGTGTCCATCCAAAATCTACCTTTAAAAACGGTAGAGTACCAAATAATAAATATCACGTATATCAGATTAAGTACATAAATCTTTCAATAATCGATCTCACACTTTATTTCTTATTATAAAATTTAACGTGAAATTTGTGAAGCATAGTGTACAAACCGTAAACATTATTCCCCTCCACGTGATGAAAAACACACCAAATTATATCTCTAACAGCTCATTAGTTGTAAATTCATTTCTGCGTTTTAATTGTGAAAAAATCAATGAAATTTGGAGTAATAATTCCCAATAATCTCATCAATGTGGTTGTGTTCGGTTGTTATCTAAGAAAACATTATCACATTAATATATACATTTCCGGAATTACGTTTTCGAATAATAGGCAATAAAGTAGCTGCTCCCTATCTAGTAGGGAAAAAATAAAAATTATGAACTGTGGCTGTAATTGTTTCTTGATTGAACAAGGAGGAGAAAATTTGGACACTGAGGTAGACTGAACATGTTCAAAAAATTTATTCCATTTTCGCTCACTCAAAAGACTATTTGGAAAGCGTAGGTATTTTGACGCTTACATCAAAAAAATTATTTAAAAACCTCCGACAAGACCGTAAATACACAATCAAAGGACGAGACTGGAGAGCAGACAACGGGAGTGAAAGAACTGCCATTTTTGAGAGGTTTTCCGTCATCCACGGGCGGAGTTCGAATAGCGCTCCCTGGGATTCAAGGTCCGATAAACCTATTTCCGTCCTTTCAGGGTAGGAGTTGAGGGCACGGGTAAATTGGAAGCGGAATTGAAATTTTGGGCGTGGGGAGACACCAATGGCCAAGAAACAACTTTACTCATTCGCTCTTTCGAAATGAGAATCACGCCGCCACTTAAATTTCGATTCGTTGCCACCCTTCCCTAAAAGGTGGGTGATTTTCCGGTTCGCCAATGGCCAGGTAATTAATCGGTTATTGCAGTCGCTACCCATTTGGTTCTCCAGACTCTTGCTTCGGGGAGTGCGGGTCTCTCATGGAATCATTCCCATTAGAACTGGCTGAAAAATGAGTTAGTACGCGAGGATGCAGCTAAGCCGTACGGCCTGCATTTTTTTGTCGCCTTCCTTGAAAAATTCTCTATTTTCCGTCGGTAAGCTCATTTTGATTTCAATTTGCGAGGCAATTTTCTCTTCACCAATCCCTCCATAGTTCTATTTACCATATTTACATATCCACCGTAAATCATTTGTAGTTATCATATATGAAATTTTCTCATTTTAGTGACCCCAAATTTCAATAAATGATATAATAAAAATTTTTATTGTAGATTAATTTTTAGGAATTATGGTATCAAATTTATAAAACTTAAATATTATCCCTTATTTTTTTATACACGGAAGTAGTAAATAAAATTTATAAAATCCTTTCAAAATAAAATTTTAATTTGCTTTGCTTGTGACATTAAATTGGTGTTAGTTTATTCTCAAAGAGTAGGCAGAGAAGGCAAGGGATAATATTAATTTTTCATAGTATATTTTTTTAGTAATTTTCATAGCTTAAATAAGAACTCGGTAAATAAAAAAGACTATAAACAGATACAAATACGCATATTTTACCATGGAAAATTACCATTTCAAAACGTTTTAGCCATTTTTGGATGCCAATTTATGCCAAAATGAAGTGTAATTGGAATGTGACCAAAATCAACTCGCGTCCAAATCACCATCACAAGCCACATTAGCTGGAAACCGCGGCTAAATTACAAACGCTGATTGCACTATTCAAGTGAAAAAACCAACAACAAGCAAATTGCCTTTGAAGAATAAGTTAGTTAATATAAAGTTGTATCAACTTTAAAGTCAAATATGCATCAATTTTTTTAAAAGTCGTTTCAAATTATTGGTAATTAACGGCGAAAACAGGTATTTAATATGTCCTTATGATATTTCACTTAGGTTTATGGATAGTACGTGATTGTGGTCACATGTATTGTTAATTTTTTTATCAGTTCAAATGAAAAGTCACAGGAGTGAAATTCATTTAATTTAAAAACCATATACCTTGAACGGTTTAAAAGTACAACTCGAAAGGTGAGGTTTATCTGAATTTGAAATGTACAATACTTCATTGCTAATCCTATTTGATTAAAAGAGTAGACAGCCTTGGTTAGCCGAAATTCATACTTCTACTCCAACTTTTGTTGTGCATGGCCACGATTCTAAAGGACATTCACCGTCCAAATTGTCTACTGGTTCAGTTAAGTGACATTATATGATGTAGTTTCAAGCTTCATCTTGATTTCAAACCATAAAATTGTCACAACTCGTGGGTTTAACGCCATTATTACAACCGTAATTGGGCACAAATTGAATGTAAATTACTTGTTATGTGCTCTCATCTTGTGATAGACTTTAATAAATTTGAGACATGAACTACAGGGAAAGACAAGAATTACTCTTCGGTAACTTGACGGTATTAGGATACTTAGAGTAATTATTATGGGGAATGTACGTGAACGTATACAAAAATATTTAATACACACATATTGTTGAATAATTTGTTTTATCCCCTTAACCTTAGCCTACCATGCTTTCAGTTGATGGAATACTATCTTGAAAATCCTGAAAGAATCTTAAAAATATTTAAATTGAACTATTTAGCGATATATCAAAGACATACAATTTCAACAAGCGCACGGGAAACCTACTTTCATAATTGTGTAACATCACATTGAGGCCACCACCTAATGATATGTATGAGTAAAAGTATGTAATGAGTGATATGGTACCAAGTTCCCTAACGAATATATTTTAGAGTCCTTATTTTAATTTGTACCTCGTAAATGTAACAAGGGAACTCGATTATTTTCTCCAGAGTGAGTCATATCCTTACCCTAGAGCAGAAAAGTAAAGCCTCAAATAAGCAAACATCTTCTTATTAATTGAATACATGTATTTATATGATCCACATCATGAAACAAAAACAGGAAATACTTATTTTTAAAGATAATTATGTCCTATAAAACCGAATTTCTGAAATATTCGAATTTAACAGGAGAGTGTTGCAATTTCCTTGCATTCATGATAGGAAAGCTGAAGCAGACCAGTAATAAATATTGGTAAAATTTACTCAAAAAATATAAAGATGCAACGAAAACCTAGGGAAGAAACAAAATATGCGAGCAAAAAAAAAACTTAAGGAGCCAACCCATAGATTGTTTACGAATAAATATTTTCGGAAAAAATATTAGTTCACACCATGTGTGTAGACTAATGTCCAAAACCTGTTAATTATCAGTTTGTAAAAAAAACTTTTTGATTTATTCGAAAGCACCACAGCAAGGATACCCAACGCATGCTATTGCCTCAGTCGACAGTGGGAGTGCGGGGTTGTTGTGGTGGTGCTTGGGCTCCACACCATGGTGACGTAGTCGCGGTAAGCCGACTGATTGTCGACCCTCGACTACTGTTATGCAGTATGCAATATTCGCCCCGGCAACAGTCAGCGCTATTTGCAGTGCATTCACCGGCACAAACTATTATTCATCCCTAAACGTCTAAGCGTGAATTAAAACGGAGGACTGAGCAATGACTAAATCTTTTTGTTCTTATTATGTTATGTAATGATTAGAACTGATATTACAGATAACACGTAAAAGGACACTCACACTGTAGATGATTTAAGCTATCGGCCTACTCCGAGGCCTTCTTCAGGTCAGACTATATATATATATATATATATATATATATAAACATACATACTATAAAATCAAAACGGAAACCCGCCAAATGACGAAGACATTCATTCAGATGGAAATAGATATTAGGAAAAGGAATAACATCACATAGAAAAGACGAACACAGGAATGGTGGAAAAGCTGGAACCAAGAAGATCACAAGCGTTAAAATGTTTCCTTGACCGGGACTCAAACCATAGATCTTCGACCAGCCAGACATATGCTCTAACCATTGAACTTCTGGGTTAGATCATCGGCCCAATAAGTCGAAGATCCGTGGTTCGAGTTGCGCTCAAGGGAACTTTTTTACGCTAGTGATCTACTCTATTCCACCCACCATTTCCATGTAAATGAATGTATACACAGAGTATTCTAATCAATATGTATGCATAAATTATAATTTGGCTATCACAAAAAGCGTTTTTTATCATGATCAATGAATAATATATATTAACAATGATAATTTCTTCTGTGGCTTAAAATGGCAGTTCAATCGCAAAATTTGATGTAATAATTCGTGCCATAGGAATATTCCACTGGAATTTATTACTGATGGCGGTTAAAATTTCATATATTTGCATGAAAATAGGATGAATGCAACAAGCCGAGGTCAAAGTCTCTCGTGATAAGCTCAGTTACCATTGATAACACATCCGCCCTTCTCTTAGTCGTAAGCTTTTCGAGCTCTTCCAAGGTCGTCATATAATAAAACAGCAATAAACTGACAAATCTTGTATTTTCCTTAAAGAATTAGAGCTATACGAAGGGTTTTTTAGTGCCGATTCAATGATTTCGATCTTTTCTTACAGGAAACGACATCCGACAATAAGAATTACCATACTGCATCAATTTATATTTTAGAAAATTAAATTCTTCTAAGAAATTATATTTTACAAAAAGAGTTTTTATATACCTTTTGCTCCCGATGGCTTTCGAGTGCAACTATTTCATTGCTTTTAGGAAAAAATATCTTCTAACCATGGGATATAGCCCACGGGACAAACTCCTACATCTTGATTAAAGAACGATTTATCGCCGCTTTAGTATCCTATTATTGTCTCAAAAAATACAATACGAGTACGTTCAATTCATACTGTCGTGGCAGTTTATATTTCACATATTTTTTATTGAACGCCATGTCATCTCGACGAAAAAAGACTTAAGGAATATCTAATTAATATTTATAGTTCTTTGAAAATATTCTTTAATATGATTTCCTGGAACAGTATTTCGTCAGTAGAAAGCACTCCGCAAGGTTGTTGAAAAATTTCATGTATGCACATTATAACGTTTACCTCATTCCGATCATCGTCTTGAATCTTCGTATCGGTCCTAGAAAGCCAAGTGGAATTGACGAGAGAATTGATCACATTCTCCTGGGGGGGGTTGTCTGCAATACACCTTCCTCAAGCCAAAATTTCGCATTAAATTAATACCATTCGTTTAGGAGAAGTTACTGGTTTGAGCGAGCCACCCATTACCCCGGTCGTCTTAATTCTTGATTCACGAAGGAAAGGAAATCTGAGACATCGTAATACTGTCGTCAAAATGTAACACGTTTCGAAAGAATCATAATTGTTATTTAATTACGTATGATTCATGTTTTCTTTATAAACCAGTATCATTTTTCTCATTTTCTCTGTAATACATTCAATAGCATATAAAGCTCATTACTTATTTCGACCAAGAGTAAGTGCATTTACCCAATGATTTTTCCTTGAGAGATTCTAACTGCACATTATTGTCATCTTTCAAAGATTCTTACGACCGTCGCTGAATGTTTGAGAAACATCGCGCATGGTTTTCTAATTTACACTTTTATGAAAAATATACTGCAATTTAAAAGAGGACACAAGGTTAAAAGTAATAATTTCAATGGGCAAAAAATGACTGTACGGCAACGATTCCTTAACACGTCGCAAATTTTTGTCCCCATCGAGTGCAGGTTCTGTTCCGCCAGTTGTGTGTCATTAAGTTTGAATCTAGATGGCAGGAAGCACTGAGTAAAATCCCAAAAATTCTCCAGTGTGGCTTGATTTTTAAGGGAATCCTCAAACTGTAGGGGTGATATTTTACGTGAAAATAACTTTTTATTCCACATCCCTGAAATCCCCGCGCCTGGTGTAGAGGCGGCTGATGCCATTAGTCTCGAAAGAGGACGTTCAGTCCGTGGCTGTGAGGCGGGGGAGGTGACTGGCTTGGGGAAGAGAGAAGGGTAATGGTAGGGAGATCACAAAAGAGCCCTCAAACCGCTTTCGCAAACCGCGGACGCATCCTAAGCCACACTCAACTTGTCCCATCTATTAACGATCCCCGACACGCAAAACGAACCGGAAATGCAATTCTAACGGGATAACACCCACAACATTTCACCAGCTTAAGCCGCGCCGCTCCCATTCCGTACTTGGGTGCAATATGCAGGCGAGGCGACTGACTGCGGGGTCGAGGATCGGCGGGAGAGGGGGCGAAAGAGTTAGATGGGGTAATGGGATGGGAAACGAGGGGTTATCGAAAGGGGAAAGGTTTGGAGGCGGTGTGTGGGTCGGGGGCAGCAAAACGCGCCAGCGACGACGCTCTCTGCAGCTCGCTCTCTCCCCCTCTGACTCCTGCACCCGCTTCCACCTCCGTCACTGCCGCCTCCGGTCTCCCCGCCTCTTAATCCGCTGCTTTCTCAACCATTGCCCGTCCTCTCTCACAGGTTTATCCTTCGAAGCGTCTTCAGGCTGAACGAGGTCATACATTACTAAGAAGAGTATGCATGTAGGGCTATCATAACTTTCATTATGGCAATCGTTCCCTCTTGGACTACAGTATTGAGACTTTGCGATAGATTTATCTATATGCATTTGGAGAATGGAGGTCAATGCCTTGTTGACATCCTGAAGGATATTATAAATTATTACATAATGACCTACGAAAAGATGGAGAGTGAAGTACATTCACGGAAAAACTCGGTGAAACAACAAAACAAAATATATGTAATTGCAGGCAAATTTTTGGTTTCTGGAGTCTTGAGGTGGGTCCCATCTCTCCTGAGCTCAGAATGAATTTGATTCTCTCCTCGGGGTAGAAGACGGCTAACAACAGAAAAATTTCATGTTAATTTTTATTTTCAGCGTGTTTCCGTTTATCTTCCGGTCCCTCCTCATGCTGCCAGCATTTGTATATTGTCCAAATCCTATGAAAGCAACCTGATAAGACGCTATCTGTTGAATTTTTCCAGTTCGACAAAATGAGTAACCTCCTTCGATGGCGGGTAGGGAGTTCCTGAAAAGCCGCATGCGATATGTATCGTAAGTTGTAGTGGCAACATCGGTCTGCTCTAACATCGTTCACTTGTGCGACTGATGATAATTATCGGGCCTTAATAAATCATTTCAAATTGTATATATTGATCATCCGATGTGAGGCTAAGGGGCAACTTGAAGTCTTTATATCGTGATATCGCACTACTTCAGATGCACGCACTCCGTATCATGAGTGAGGAAGGAATACATTATATCGACGGACGGGCTTCGTCGCTCCCGGTTCCGCTCCCCTCTAAACTCCCTACGCCCTTCGACCCTCGCCCCCTTCACCACTCGACCCCTTGGCCACTCTCCCTCCTCGTTCCACCCTCTCCGCCTTCACCGGGTTCCCGCTCTAGGCCTCCCTCCCTCAGCCCGTCAGCTGTTGGGACTCATGGTCCCATCACTCTCTCTCTCTCAGGCTAAACCTCACAAGCTTCCTCACCCTTTCCTCCTTTTCCCTTTGCACATGCAGCGAGAGATTGACCTCTGGACGAAAGAGGGCAACTCAAGTGAGGGGAAGGGGAGTGAAGGGTAGGTGCTTTGGACAGGGGAGGGCGTGTTCGCGGGGTAGGGTTGGTGGTTGGCGTGTGGGAGAAGACCGGGAGTTGGTGGGATTTGGGAGTGTGCGTGGTGCGATGAGCGAGTGGATGGTGGAAGTAGGCCTACTTTATTGCTGGCCCTGCGGAGAGCAAGTGGCACGTATTTCATCGGCCCTTTGTCCCATCGTTATCATAAACAGAGCGAGGACGTGGCCCATCACGGCCACATACGTAGCCAGAAGGAAATAATGATCCAGGTGGGTAACGATGCAATGCGTCTTTATTTTGCGGCATAAATAGGAACAATCGTGCCCGCTTTGTCGGTGCAAAGGTGCCATCAGTAGCGTTTTTATTCAAGAAGGACGGAGCGAGTTCAAGGGCAAACGAATGCAACTATGAAGAAGCATGCGAGTGAGGGATTCTTGGGACGAAAAATTCTCGGAAAATTTCTTTATCTTGCCAGTATGCTGCGTATATAATCATGGTTGTGAATTAGGATTGTGAAATAGCGCTGAAATTTTTGCGAAGGCTGGATTGAGATTGACAATTTCAATTGTATTCTGAATTAGTTGTAATGTAATTTAATTCCTATTATGATATAATCTACGTAAATAATGCCAATAATAATATAAAATTGAATGTAAATTAATGCCTTCACATATATTGATGCCAAAAAATTCTTATAATTCATTCGAATGCCATACTGTGACTTCACATTTCAGATGGCATCGGATGCATCCGATCATGTGTAAAAGAATGCTGACTTATTACTCGGAGGTGACTGGGAATTATGAGAGGGGGAATATGAGAAAGAAGGCGACGCCTTTACCAGTCGATCAAATTTTAAAGGAGAATCTTCCGAGAGAGAAAGTTTAATTTCGTATTATTTATGTAGGTATGTATTATTGAATATGCGCTTATCCAGTTAAAATTAATGGCTGATATATTAACTTATATTTTCATTAGTAATAACGTTCGACTGCGCATTAAATTTCTCCGTTTTGACGTTCACGTCGGAGAATGATACCAGAGTGAGTACTTATAATAGGAAGGTGGCTGCAAAACCTTCCGTCTACTGTACGGAAACAATTAACAGTGACCATAGGTCATTTCCCATTTGCGCAATGCTTCCTATGAGCAGAATTGTGATTTCCATCCCTGTCCCTCCATAGCAACCGATACCAGAAACCAAGCCCCATTCCATTTCCCACGGGTCTGACGGTATCCGGACACCATCTGCCCGAGAACCTTTGCGGTGGTTCGCGGGGAAGATACTGAGTGCACGGCGGGTAGGGGCGGGGCGCAGCGGCGGGTTTATGCGGAAGGTGGGGGAGGGGGGCGGGTGGTGTAGGGAGGACCGTGTGATGGAGTCGAGGGGGGGAGGGGTAAGGTAGGGAGTGAGTGAGCGAGCGAGCGAGCGAGTGGGTGAGACGGGAGGTCGGCGGGAGCGATCCCCTTTCCTCGCCGCGTGGCATCGATCTCTCTCTCCTCGGCAGCACCGACTCGCCATCGCTTCTCACTTAAAGTGCCGACGCGGGTGGGCCTATAACTCATCGACTATATACTCCCCAAATTCCTTTGCACGATAAATGATAAAAAAAAGCATGACGTCGTACTACTTCATGAGTTTGTATAATTTCCTATCCAGCTGAGGGTTCGGGTTCAGTTCGGTTGATCAAGAATCCTTTATGATATTGTACTCGGAGCTGGACTCCATATCGAGTGGGTAAAATAATGTTTGAGATGATCTGATCGATTTTTGTGCAACTATTTATTTCTATAAACTTTATCAGAGGAAGTAATGAGTTAACATTTATATTTTCTCGTAATATATGATATCACATCATGGCTATCAGTATGGGAAATTGAAAAACCACCTCTTCAGTTTAATGAAATGTCACAGGAGAAAGAAAGTTTCCTTTACACGTTCTGCATCCCGTAACGCTTCCACGTGGCTCATGGTACCAATGGCGTAACCTTCCATATCACCCCGTGTCAATATCAGTTGGCAATGCTTGCTTCACATTTATGTACGAAAGCATCCTTTACATTTGTAAAGAATATTTGGTAACCACTGGTGCCAACAAAGATGATGGTTTAAATAAGTCTCAATACATGTCCGATTTGGTTTAATTTACCCTAAGTAAATTCAAGCATCTAAGATATATGCTTTATATGGAATAAAGTAGAAAACATGAAGAACTATGTCTTTTAAATTTCCTATGTCAAGATCATTCATTAGTTTTCCATGAAAATGTTACATAATTCTGCGAAATTGGGTCTTCTTAGGACCTTTGAAGTCAGAGCACTTGGGGAAAATTCAATGACTAAAGCGAGCCTGTAGCCAGACTCCAAAGATGGGTTAAACAGTAAAATTTATCTCCAATCTTTCAGAGTAATTATTTTCTGTCAAGCCTTTACAAAATGCTTCTAGAGCTATCTCTCCGCTGTAATTTGAGAACGGGAATTTTATCAGAGGAATGCTATCTATCCAATAGTCTCTGTTGTATATTTATTTCAGTGACTTTCAAATACAACCATTTCGCAAGCTATTTCGTCCTACTACTACAGTGATTCGTAAAGGTCGACTCTGAAAACTCGAAATATGTTGGCTACCCTTGGGTCTCAGCGGGTTATCAGAATATTCAAATGCATCTTGCACACATATTCAATGGGCACTGTTTTCGGACGATGTATTCTAAGTAGAAGCAAACCCATACTTCAAGCATGACCTTCGGTTGCATATAAGCGTGAACATCGAAAATAAAAGGAAGAGGGAAAGCATGATAAACCCGCAAATGATATCCTAATAACTTGAATGACAGCTTGTGGAATCTCTGAATCTCACCATAGGCAATGCCGATTTAATCGGCCTAGCCTATGCGACCAGAATTCAGTTTTGGTATGTGAACACTTTGATTGGGGAAACTTGCATAGAAGAAGTTCATACATCGAATGAAACGAATTGGGTAAGCGTATTCGTTTAACGTGTATCTAAGTGCGTTCAATCCTCATAATTTGGGGAGAACTGGGGGCTCCTTTCTGCGGGAGATCGCCAACCCAAAAAACATGATTGTGGTAGTTAGGTCACAAGCATTTCAGTGTATTCATCTTTGCTGCCACGCCGGTCATTTTGAATCTCACCTACTTTCTATTCCATTATACATCCCTTTAAATATTATGGAAATAATAGGTTCCATAGGATATTCATTTATAACATGGCTCACTTTGCTTTAGACTCTTTTTGTGGACTAATTAAATTATGGTCTTTCTATCTTGGTTTAGTTGTGACCAGGAATTCAGTGTGAAAAAAAACAAATAGTTCTTTAATGTTACTAGTAAGTATAATGTTTCCGAGTATTTCAATCCGTAGCATAAACCAGTAAAAAGGACCTAACTACCGGAGATATTCCAAAACAAATCTATAAGTAATATTAGTTCATTCCGCTCTGTGAAAAAGGCTATAAAATCCCTGGAATAGGTTATTTTATCTCATGATTACGCCCACTTGCTGAATCTAAGACTACGGTGCCACGTAGATTCGCAACTACATGAATGCCACCGGACGTTGGTGCTGGTGCTGCCAACTTCTCTTCTCCTCGCTGCCACCCGTCTTAGTTTACCATCTCGTCACCCACGTCGCTACCGCCATTGGACTCCCCCATACTCCCCGCCCGCTCCGTGGGATGGCTCGGCCCCGTCCCAAATACTTCTCACCTTTAACCCCACGATCCTCGGGGCTTTTATCGCCTTCCCACCTGACCCCGAGTATCCCTCTCCTCCTCCTCCTTTCGTCCCCTTCCCTCCAACTCCTCCCCTTTAGACACTCTTGGGAGGGCCAACACTTCCTGCTCCTCTTACCACCCGCTTCGGTTACCCTGGGGGAGGGGAGAGGGCGTCGCAACTGTGCCCGGTCCCTTTTCTCCTTCGCCGCTCCATATCCGACAAGCAACCCTTCCCCGGGCAGCTGCACTCGCCGTTCTCGGAAAGAGGGGACGTGTTCTGAGAGAAGCGATTTCCAGGGAGATTGGTGCAGGTAGGGTAGGGTTTGGATGGAATGTTGGGGTTATGGGGATGGAGGAAGGGGGTGGCTTTTCCCCCGGGAAGGATAGTGGGGGGAGGGCTCTGGGGAAATGAATCCGCCCGCCAACTCGGTATCGCAGTAATCGGAAGGATGGCGTAACTAGATTACGACGAGGCGTGTGCGTATTCGAGTGTTTAGGGGTGTCGGGACAGCGGCTGTGAGCGCCCTCGTGGGGTTTCGGGTGCGTGGGCTGACCCGCTAATGCCAGCCTCGGAATGGCTCGACGCGGCTGCTTCGGTGATTTGGGACGGGTCTAATCGCTCTTCGATCGCCCAACTTCGTGTTGCTTACCTCCAATGCAGTTATTCTGGCCAAACGGCTCAAGTAGATCTAATTACTACTGACCTAGCCGACCTTGAAGAAGATTTTCACGCTTAATGGTCTCAAATAAAACGCTATGGGATGCGGAACTTATTTTCAACATCATCAATTCATTTTCGTGAAGATATTTTCCATCCTCTTTCTATTCGTCTTAGCCCACCTACATACCAAGGTACTATGGGTACATAGGTACTATGTGTTTTGTTGAAAAAATTAATAATATCACGGAATTAATTTTCGCCAATCCTTTCCACTTCCTTACTTGATAATTAAGTATTGTTTCACACATAGTGGTCGATGGAAATGTCTTCGGATTTCACTAAAGCCTCATATCTTGAATTGCAAACTTTTCCGACATTAACCGTGATATATTTTTAGTATTAATACACTTTATATTTCGTCGTGCATAAATGCGGCTTTACTTAAATTCACCAATTTCATGGTTGAACTTAAATAATAAGTTATTTTAAATATACCCACATATAGTATATTTCTTAATGTTAGGGTACTGACTGAGGGTTAGGAATACTTGTACCTTAACTTAGAAAATGTACTTACCTAAAATCAAGAGGGTTGCATAATGAACGGCTCGGTAAACATTTTTGCGCTCCAAATCACGCTCATTGCAGCTCTGCGTTCATGGATAATGCAATTTTCTCCCTTTAACTCCCACATTAATGAAGACACTTCATTGCCACCGGAAAACTGAACGTTAAAATGTTCTAAACCAAACCCATTACTAAAACTGTTCAAAGATAAATAGCCCTGAAAACTTGGCGACGTTCGATTACCTCCAAGGATTTCTTGCCACCGTCATTCATTTATGCATTACTCCTGAGCTTTCGTGGATCGAAATAATGCGCATAAATTTTCAGAATTCTATTGCTACTAATGAAAAATTATTTTTGAGGTCAATACATATTTCTTTAATATGCTCAAGAAACACGCTTTATTTTGCATTGCTTCATATTTCATTGCCAAGATTAATTTTAAGCCTCCAAAATCATCGCGATTTAACTTGTTGAAGCGCCAAAACTGATTGTATGAACGTTTACGATCAAACAGGTTATTAATAGTGATGAAAATTGTTCCTATTACTCTACGTTAAATAGTACACTTCTAACAAGTAAGCACTCGCAAAGACTGTGTATTTAAACTAATAAATTCCTTGAAATATGAACTTTACTAAAAATCTTATTTTTATTGTTTCTAAACTTGCATTATTTTAAAACAATGAAAGAACCATATGTAAAACTTGATTCAATATTAATTTTCATGTCAGTTTTCATTACTATATTTGTTGTTTTGGTAGAGTTTATTATCCCGCCTATACCCTACGCCTTCCTGAAGTTTTGTATTATTAAAGGGTTCATATCAGACTATTTTATTTTCTGGTTTATGTTTTTTGAGGTTAATTCACCTCTAAACGAAATGGAAATCTATGAAATGGCGAAATTAAAATAATAAAGTTTTAGCCGCAATACTTTATGCAATGAGATCATCGCGAACTAATATGTAGTGAACTTAATATGAGAGGTAATAGTGCGAGTTTAACATGTAATAACATTTTCACTTTTGTTATTGATAATTGTTTATTGCCTTCCGTATTCTTAAATCCTTCGGACCTTAAATGGATCTCAAAATAAGCAAACGACCAGCAAAATTTAAGAACTATAAAAAATCAACCTCTTTATTCGTGACATTTAAAGAATTTCAAGTGCTCATAAAATTAGAATACATTTTAATAGATATGAAACTCAAAATATGAAGATCTGCCCTAGTTACACACCCACTGTTCATTAAAAACTTTGAAGAATCATAAGATATATTTTATGGCTCAGTTTTGATGCACCGTGTAGTTATTATCGCGCAGTAGAAAGCTGAAGTTTTCTCTGCAAAGTTTTATGCGTTGAAACTCGCAAGGATCATTGTTCGTCATTTTTTTAATATAGCCCTGCAGCTTTAGAAGTTTGCATCGTGGCTGGAGGACCATTTTACTCATCAACGTTCAGATCTTGTGGCGAAATTGAAAAATAATGCATCAACCTATTTTTCGTTTTTTTTCTGATAAATCTGTTGCATTATCTGGTTTAGCAGTCCGTTTTTGTGGAAAAGCTTTAAGATTAAATGCTTAAATCTGTATAAATTTTAGCTATTTTGCGGGCAAAGTTCCCAGTGGAGCTTGATTTTCACATCCCTATTTTAAGAATTTTGACTTGACTTTGACTTGAGTGGACTCTTCTTAACCGAACCTTGCAGCCGGATTTCAACAAAGATTCCGTACTTAGAGGCATATTAATATTTACCTATGTAATTAATATTTGATATTTTTTTATTTATTCAACAGATTCAGGCGAAGTATAGTGGAAGTTCGTCATTATGAGGAAAACAAAATTTGCACTTTTCGACAGATTTATTTGTAAAGTGCAACGCGTTTCGTTACAATTAAATCTGTGGAAAAGTGCAAATTTTGTTTTTCACTATGGTAGTTTATTAGTTCGCATATTATGTTATGGAAACCCTACGGATCAACAGTTATTAACCCGAAGGTTGGTTTGATAGGTGTGAGTAGAGCTCACATAATAATAAACCAAACGGCATGAGATTCCCATAGATCAGGGTGGGGAGACCATTTCTTTTCCCTGTGTCACCACTGTAGATTATATCTTCCCATAATTGATACAAGATTTTTTAAATTTAAACCACTCATTTTGGTAAAAAATTATGAAACACGCGAAAAGGGATGAGGATTTTTCAAGGGAGCAGTGCAGCAGATTTTAAAAAGTAACCAAAATCATCCAAAGTTTTTTGTTTTTCTAGAAGAGACCTCGTGAGAATCACCATTACGTGCTACATTTGCTCATTCAGGGAAAGCGGGCTAATTCCTCTCCGTGTACTCATAGCGGTTTTCCAAAAAGTGTTAGTGCAACTAAAATAATCCAATTGTCGTTAAGATATAGGATACTTAGAGGTATCCTCCGAACTTGAACCTTAGACCCTCTGGTCAGCAAACTAACCTCCAATCATTTAACATAACTCCGAATGAGGTTATGTACAGAGCCTCTGAATCGTCACAAAACATGTTTTATTCGGTTTGATGCCAACGAAGTGTGTTTACTTTTTGGAATTAGGCTACATGCTCCAGAAGTAAATCCTCGATGAATATAGCTTCCTAAGGGAATCTAAAAAATATGAATATCATGGATGGATGGAAGCCTGACCTGATATTACATTTTCATTTGATAAATTGAGGTCAGCGTAAGGTTAAGTATTTTGCTTGGTTCAATTTTTTAGCTATTCTTTCATTTTCTTTACATTTTCATGCGTCATCTCTTATAAACCACATAAGTGATATTTTCAAATAATTAGCATTAACTATAGTTAAGCGGCTTAAGGTGGGTTATATGGTGGGTTTTGAACGACACTAGTGAACCTGTAAGCCCTGAATAACCTGACGCAAAGTATCCTTCCCTTAATAACTTATTCTTAAAGTCTTCATTCTGTCTCCCTCAAGCAATCTCATCAAAAATGCATATTCCTTTCCTTCAGTCTACCTCGCCTTCTCAATATACTCGCCTCTATTACAGCTTTTAGCATCCAATTTCCTCTCAGTAGATCCTGTATCCACGAGGTAAGCCATATTCCCGCCTATGAAAATAGACATTCACCTGCATCCGCCTTAAAATTTCTCCAACCGCCATTTCTCTCTCCTCCCACTCTACCTTGACCTTCGTTTGTTTTCCCATCCGACCATTTTATTTTCTCTATACTTTTCCGCATCTAATTTTCTAATTCCTCCAATCTCTAGCTATTCTTTTTCTTAAATAATCACTTTTCCGCGCGATGTAAAACGATGTGCCCTAATCTTCTATTTACATATTTATTTAAGGTCTTGCCGTCAAATCTTTCCTTTTTTTTGGACACTTCTTTATGAAACGTAATTCTTCTTTAAATTACTTTACCCACCTTCATTAAAACGCACTATAAGTTGGTGAAATGTTCCAAAAAACTGCATTGTTTCAGAATAAGTGACCTGTTCTGGTATATTTATTTTAAGTAATATTAATAAAAAGTTTCTTCATGGAAACGGTTTTTAGAATAAAAAATAATTAAACATTGAATGCGCATTGGAATTATTGTGTTCATATTTACAACTTATATAATTTAATAAATTCCACATACGCTTTTCATATAATTGTATTTTTTATGATATTCGGCTTATTTTTGTATAATTGTTTAGATTTTGTTCATCCAAAACCTACCCAAACAGGCAGAAATAATAATGTTCATTTGCACATTTATTATTGAAATAATATCATTCTCTGTTATGAGTTATATACTACCAACGTAATTAATTTCTTCCTTGTAATTCAACAATTTGGCTCATTGTATGAACGAAACTTCATAAAGTGAGAGTATTGCCTTACATATCTCGTATGAAATATTTATTCCCCGGGCGTTCTTTTGGCGGCTTGAAGAAGATCCCTTTTGTAATGTGATCGACTGTTCTCATCATCTCCTTAACATTTTGGGGCTAACAATAATTCCCATGGATGTTTAAGTTAAAAGAAGAGCATTGGTGTGGATAAAAGTTTATGATGCTAGAGAATCACTCTCTGGAGTTGGTCTTTCTAACGAAATAAATTATTCTTTTGCATCTTGGAAAATCAGTATTCCTTTTGGAGCAAACAGTTAAATTGCTGGATAATATAAACTCTCTAGCAATTTTAATATGGGAATGGAAACCCTTCCTACCATCACCTGCCTTTAGGTAGGCGCTGGAAATATAAACAGGAGTTGAGAAAAAGGCATTGTCTAATGCCTGAACTTCAACGATTTTGCATTCGAATAGTGAACTTTCAATTTAATTCCCAACAAAATATATTGTGAACATGATATGTTGTGGAAATACGAATTAAGAAATCGAATAATCAAAAAAAATATCATTATTAAGATTTAAGAGGGAATAATAAAGAGGTGGTAGAGTGATATCCGCTCGTATCGTCTTCCTGGTGCATTACAGATTTTTATTATACATAACTGTTATTCGAATAGAAAGGGGACAGATAAACACTTATTTTTCTTCTGTATTGAATATGAGCAATACTACATCTAAATACTATATATTGAAGTTTATCGTAGAGAACAGCAAGAGCACAAAGCTGCACTTTGGAGAAATGAGGATGCTTTTTTTCCATTCTGCGTGATTTCGTAGCTGTGTTTGGAACAAAATTCTCATCGTTATTTGAAGATGTAGTATGATTGTCCTAGATGGAATCCTAAAGTAATATAAATGTGAACACTACGTAAGAGGTTTAGTTTGCAACAACGGACGTGAAAATAAATGAACTACATTATATATCAAGGGCCATTACTCTGAGATGTTGATTATATTGAATACACTTACCTGGTAAAGAATAGACGACATTATTGCAAGTGTAGCTCATAGTTACCACAAGCAAACGTAATCGACCGTAAGATTGTTTGGATTGGTGAGCATGGAATGAAAAAGTCAGGATTATGGAGTCAGTTCTTTCCCTACAGCTTGTTAACGAAACTTTCATTGACTCCCCTAACGGGCAAGTATGTACCGTCTCGGTGAGTGAAATCTCATATTTACCGGTCATTGTACATAAGAAACGCATGGCATTGTAGAAAGAAATATGGCTGAAGTGAAAGTGTGGTTTGTGAGAAGAAGAAACTTAAGACTAGAAATAAACTATGAAATCTTAACCTAACAAGAAAGGAAAGCCAACAGGAAACGGATTTTTACAAACAGGTCCAATATAAATGCAGGAACAGTACTAACTGCCCACCGGTGCATTCTAAGCGTAGAGCGGTACAAAAAGGAAACGGAGGCAAGGGCCGCCTAATTCCTACAGCGGGAAATTACTCTTGGGCTAGAGGAAGAAGGCAGTACCAAGCCCGTAAAGCGGATATAATGATGCTAATATAACACTACTGTGCCTCGGTAATATCCGTTAATCCAACAATCACCCATTGGGATAAATCGTTCGGTGTCTGAAGTCAACAGGAATCAAAATCGAGCCTTCGGTCGCCTCTCAGTCGGCTTCGAGTCAGCAGAAGGACACCCTTTGCTCTAGGCCAACTTATTCCTCTATACATACTTAAATGCATGAAGTAATCATAGTAAATGAGGTGACGAATGGATCCAGAGAGGAATGCTCACAAACGTATTTGATGACACGTAACACGTGAGCTCTCGTGCCTTTCCGAGATTCTATTACTGCTTCGCCCGCGGTTGCCGTCGTGTTTTTTTGCCTTGCACTTTCCTGTCTGTCGCTCGTCACGTCATTCTTTCGTGCCTTCACGTCTCTCCAACGCGTTTTCCCGTCCCCACATTCGAGGAAGTATCCCTTTCCCTCTCTCTCACATATTCTCCATTCTACATTCTCTCCAACCGCACGCTCACCCCGCCGCCAATTTCCACCGTCGTCATTCCACCCACCCCCACCCCAGAATAAGCACGTGGATATCCGGACGGGGGTGCTTTTAACGGAGACAAGAATAATTCCTCGCCAACGCTCAAGCTGTTATCTTTGAAATCACTTACCCAAACGAGTCGTATTAATTTCCACGACACGCGAATGAGAGGGAGGGGGAGGATGGGATGAACGGAAAGGAATGGGAAGATGGGGGACAACGAGGGGGAAAGGGAGGGAAACATGGCTAGTGAACAACGTTGGAAGGACGTGGATAGACTCGGGAGGAAGGGCGAGAAGAGATGAAACCTTATTCCACCAGCATTTCATTAATTCGCATGCACACAAACGGAAAACGGTGCACGAACGACTGTCTTGGCCTAACTAAAGGATGGGGGAGGAGAAATCGGGTTTTGAGAAGTACGGCTAGGGGCCACATTAGAGGGAAAAAATATATATAAAAAGGTGGGAGGGAGATGAGAAGGGCCAGAGAGGCGGATTAAAAGTGGGGGATGGAGAGAAAGGGGGGTTGGGAATGTTGGGAGAGGGGCTGGATGGTGGATCTTCGCTCCTTGAGGTACGACTAATGAGCATTCCTATAGCCCTTTCTCTCTCTCTCTCTGTCCCTCCCTCTCTCTCGGCTACCCTCACCCCCTTCGTAAGCTTCCCTCCTTTCCTCCCAGCAGTCTCTCCGGTCCCCACTTCCCTCTGCCGTCCACCCCTCTCTTGCCCAACCCTCCAACCCCTTCCGGCCCACTCTTGAAGCCCGAGGCAGTGTTGGCAGTCAGCGCCGCAGCGGCAGCAATTCAATGTGGAAGGAATTGTAGCCGAGGGAAAGAAAATAAATTCTTTCTCACCGCCTTCTCATTCGACTCTCGAACTTTACTTCGTGCAAATTTATTCATTCGCCACCCAAGAACTGGGACGGAGGGAAAACCTTGCGCGGCGGACTTATGCTACTTCTGAATAGATTCAAATTTCAGATGTCTTTGGTCTTCAAAAATCACCCTGGTGTCTATTTTTACCTATAATTCATTACTCAAGATATGACAGAATTGGCAATTTGTTGATTAAATGATGTCGTTATTATCTCTGCTCAATAGAAGGTACAAAATTAAAAACTAAGGGCATAACTCTTATTCTGCTATGTTATCCGCGAACTAGATTTCAGGTTTTTTCATTTCGAAGGTAAAAAAATACGAGGATTTATTAAATGTTCAAGAGGAAAAGATGACCCAGAAGTGTGTTGGAAATGAAAATTATTATTGTGTAAACGTAAATGGGTCATGTGTTTTAATCCATGCCATAAAAACAAGAAAAATAGACATTTAAATGTAAACTCCATATTCAGCTAATATTTCAGTATGATGATAAAATCGTGCCAAATTCAATTTTTTATGTCGAATGTACGAGATTCGTATGATACTTACGTGAAAATCCTTGGGAATATCGTAAATTCATTGCATATGCATTTATAAATTGATGAATAATGTTATAGTATTTTATGAATTAATGAATTAAATTGTAATTATTATCTTATTTTAGACGTATTTATTAATTTTTCTCTATTTATCGACAAGATATATCTGAACTGTTTGGATAAGAATCATATCTCGGAATCCAGTATTTTATAGCTTTAAATTAGTACAGTTGGAGTCCGTGAAATAAGGCTCCATGTCGGTGGATTAAAAAGACGTACACTAGATTTTGAGATTGGTAAAGCAAGTGGAAGTGAGATATTTCCAAAAGCAGAGGTTATTTTAACTAAAGAATATGTCAATACATTTTGATTCAACATCTGGCAATACTTTCTTTATAAGATATTCTTAGCATAGGCTCTTTCGCTAGGTTTTTCTAAGACTCTAATTAAAGGGAAATATTTATCGTAAATTTCTAACCGAGTCAAAATATTATTTCAATAAATCCGATGGAGCCAGATTAAATGTTTATAAAGATTTTAACAGATTCTGATATTTGAATGCATTTGATATCTTTCTGTACGAGTATCATAATATCCTTGATGAAAAAGCTGTTGGTGCAAAAAAAAATAAATTTTTGAACACCAAATCCTTTATAATGGCAAAGAATAGTCCACTCCAAGCGCCCATTTTTTTTATCTCTTATAATCCTTTCTTCCCAGATGAATTTGACGTCATCTTAAGTCCATCTCTGCCGTAGGTATACATTCCGGCATTGGAGTGGATGGCCGAATAACGGCGAAAAAATTTTATAGGGGAAAACAAACACCAACTGCAAGTGGAATTTACGGAAATAAAACATAAAATTCATCCTGGTCCTTGGTCCGGAAATCCTTTAAATGGAAAAGAAACGAAACAAAACTGAATTAAGCTATCTTTCTCGTTTTTCTTCCTCGACCAATCTCTCATCTAGTAGCAGCAGCCCGAGGAAATCGCTGAATTCAATAAAAGTTGATTTGGCGGCTTGGGAGGGGAGAGTTTTCCAGGTTTCGAGGGTAGGCGAACACACACTCTTATCCACCATTTTTCCAAAACCCCAAAAACTGCCTTTCTCCCCTCACATTTCGGTAAGGAAACCCCATAATCCAATCCCACCCTAAGACTCTCCCCTCTACGGGCTGTCAATGCACTCGCCTTCGCAGATAAAGATTTCTACCGTTTTGTCCAATCCTTTCTTCCTTGGAATTCCTGCTTTTCCCAAGGCAGCCTGTTCACCACACTTCTTCGAAGTCTCCCAGCCATGCTTTCCCCTTTGCCACTCCCGTGTCTCTCCTCCCCTCTCGGTGGAAACTTACAGCTTCCCTGCCCCGAATCTGCGTCTACGAGGAAGGAGGGTTTCCATCAGTTGATCCGTAGCCCGCGGGAGTCTCAGCGGAACGTACTGTTGGCCGACCACCGGAAATAGCGTCGCGGAGAGTTCGCGTCTCACTCTTATCTCCTTTCACATCCTGTGTAACTTCGGTCATTTCTACACTGCCTTATAGGGTATCATTCTACTTCGTATCTTTTTCACTAATTCTCTGGATTTTATCCTGCATGTTTTCTCTAATCTTCTCATGACCATCGTGGTCACCCATTTTTTTCGCATTTTACATCGGGTATGTTGTCATTCGTCTTTTGAGTTAAAAATATAGAATTTTCCAAAGACTATCAGGTATAGTACAGTTTAAGTTAATGCAACCGCAAAAACTTCCACCATGTGCAATTAACTTAATTGGAATTACAACTATGTTGATTTGTCAAATGGATTTAGTACAGGACAAAATTCAAAGATCTCTTTGTTACGTCATTTTTATGAGGAGTTAGGAAGAGATTATTAATGGCGCTTAATTATTCCAGTTTGAATTTTGTGACATAAGTAAGTTACCAAAGTACGTTGAAGTCCGAGTAATTGAATTTATAATATAAGTGATTTATATTATTTTAAGGGATTTAATAGTTTCAATTTAAATTCATTCTTAAATAATTGTTGCTGATGCATACATTTGGTAATTACATTCTTTGTTTTGTATTCATGGACGTAATTGATTCATTATTCGTCTTGACTTGGAATTAGGTTTAATCTTTTGTTAGAAATACTTACGGGAAAGAGGAGGAGGATATTATTTCCATTCGTTACTTTAATCTTGTATTCTCGTAAACCGAATTTCTAAAATACGACCACATTTAATGGGCAATAACGCCTCATGTCCTAACAAAAAAACCATTAACCGTCGAATGGTTAACATATCTAAATGAGGAAGTTCAACCTGAGTGTCTCATGTCAAATTTGTCTCGGATCACGTACGATGAAACGGGGTGGTGGATAATTTTTAAAATGCCGACGGCTCCATCGACGATATTTCATGGGGTCCCCATGCCTAGGAGCTAAGGGCTGCAAGTGGCTTTGTCTGTTTCTTCCCATCTTTTACTTCTAATATTTCATCGCCATCAAGTCGTGTCCTCACGCCCGCGGGAAATTCTTAAAAATCCTTCCCCTTCCCATCACCCCCACCTCTCGTCGCTCATCTCCCTTCCACACCCCTACCCCATCATCCTCCAACCCCGAGGCCGTCGTATTCCTTCGGCATTCGGGAAAATTCAAGACTTCGAGTCATCGTTCGAATATTGATTCTTTTTGTCGCGACTATATTCCTTTTCTCGCCCGTCTTCCAGGCCTCTTTCCCCCAGCCACCTTCCTCACCCACCCAACCTTCCCGTCCACCCCCGCGCGCGCCTGTGTGTGCGACGAAGACAACCGCTGCCTGTCAGCCCTCAAGCCCCGTTTTCAATTTCGGTCATGAATCCGCGAGGAGGAGGGATGGAAGTTGGTGGTGGCGGGAGAGCCGAAGGGACCAAGGAGTCAAGAGAGAGCCCCGCTGCCACATTCCTCTCAAGGAGATTTTATATCGGACTGACGCGGGGGAAGGGTGACTGGGAGTGAGTGGGGAGAGTAAGGCGGGCGTAAAGGGATCGGGGGTGGAGGAGTAAATGGGTGATGGGGGGAAGGGACTGGTCCAAAGTGTAGGAAGGGGTCGGGATTAAGGTCGATGGATAGCTTCACGTCCGCTCATAACCGGCCACATCACAATCGACATCACGTACCTCCTGACTTTATAAGATAAACGAGAAGCATATAACCGTACATTTCATTACTCCGGAATGTCATTGCGTGACTTCAAATAAATACATTTTCCATTGGCGCTGTTTTTCATTAACTCAAATGGATCTACTTGGAATGCGTAATTACGCTTGCCATTTAGAACATTAGTACACTTAATGCTGAGGTAAATGCGTGGGTATTAGTAAAAGCCCATCGGAATTGGTAGTAAAGTATGTGACACCTGGAAAATAGAAACCAATTAGCGTGTCAAGTATTTGACGCACGTTAGTTTTCTCTAAATAGGACTATAATATAACATAAATGGGAAAGATATGAAGCCAAATTTTACAAATTAATTTTATTTTAAATATCCAATTTTGAGGGAATAATATCGATCCAAATTAATGTTAATGTAGTTTTGTGGACAGTCTCTAACACATAATATGTAATCCATATGGCATTGATTATTATTGATTCAGCTGGAACATTTACTTCATTATTTATTCCCCATGGCCTCCTTCCTTTCCCGCCAAACCTTCCCGTCCACCCCCACATCCCGTTCTATCTGCGTCCCTGTCGTCTAAAAATCTCATTCTCATCTTCCACCAGCCCGCTTATCAAACATTCTATCTTATATCGCAATGTTCCAAAAAATACTAATTTATATCTCCCTCAATTTTAACTTTCAACTTTTCCCTCATTCATTTAATATCTTCCTGTCATCTCCAGTCATGGAACTTAGTCGAACGTCTTTCTCTATCACTTTCTCCACTCTGCTACATACCCTACCTCTTAAAAGGCTTCTAATCTACGCTTCTCCTTTTTCCTCAAATGAGTTTTAATAAATGCTGCAATCGAATATGCCTGTATATATTTATGGTTCATAAAGGACCAATAAATTTCAACGATGAAATCTAAAAAAAATTGTATTGCTACCCGCTAACGTGCACATATAATTCAATGTGGATGGCTACAGAGGAGAGAATAGGTGTTAACCATAGATTTAAGGGAACTTTTAAGGTAAAGTGGCTTTAGAGATTAAGTTGAAGCTTTTAGGTTTAGTTGAGGTAAGTACCCAATGGGTGTGATCGAGGAGACTTGGGTTTCGATGCGAAAGATTAGAATAAACTGGCTAAAAATCAGGCGTTATGCATTTTTGAGCATGATTGTAGGATTTTTATTTTGTATATAGTCTTGGACTTTCATTTTAATACGTATTGATTGACTTTTAATTGAGTGCTATTAATCTGTTGCTTGTTATGAAGTTATTATGGCGAATGCGGAGCAAGTGGCCGACTGAGGGAGGCCGTGAACCACTGGAATAGCAGTATTTCCCCACGCTCTCCTTTTCAAAAGTTGAAAGTGTTAACGGCATTTCACGGGTAATCAAAAGTACTTCAATTATTAAAGTTCATAATTAAACTTTGTCTAGTGTACATTATTTATATGCCACATCTTAATCGCATTTGCTTAGAATAACACCAAATTGTATTTCTGCTGATATGGATCTACATCTGCGTGTAATGTGGAAGTGTCCACTGTGTTTTGTAATATGAGTCTCTCATTAAATAGATGGATATGTGTAATTGTGAAATTTTAAGCTTTTTCCATTACCGCCAAACGTTGTTGTGAATATTTCTCCATACCGTATGTTTTGATAATCAATATTTATCTGAAAAAGTTTTTAGTAATCAAAGAGGGAGAATAGGAATGCATGCTGCCCTCAGGTAATACATTTTATTGAAAATTATTAAGCGATTTATCACTGGAAGGTCTTTACCATTATTTTATTCGAGGCAAATAAAGCATAACTCATATGTTAGTCAACTGTCTGTCTGATTAATAGGATCTGAAGAAAGCGGTTGACGTAATATCCCAATATTCAAACTTACCCCAGTAATCGTGAATCATTGATCAGCAGTTAGAAAACTATTACTAATGATTATTAAACCTGAGAAGTCGTTATAGAGATTAGAATCGTACTTAAGATAAAATAATTGCTTATTGGACAACAGTTGCTATGGCTTAATTCAAATTTTAAATTGTTTCCCCAAGAAGAAAAGAAAGAGAGCAATTAAGATTACTAATTCCGTCATTTTGGTCTTTATCTACCACTTTTTGGTATATCTTATAATCGTTTCGTTTTCCGTGACGTCTAATATCCAGAGATTTCAATCAATTCCCATTCTAGCCGTCGTCAGCGTAGCCAGCTCTCTCCTTGTCATAAAACACGCGCCTATTTCTGTAAATCGATTCCATTAAGGTGATCGGAAAGTGAGAGAAATGCGATCGGGAAAGGGATCCCACTCCGCAGATGTTTCTCCCTCGTCTCACCCCCCTTTTCCCTCCAAAGACTTCCACCGCCCTTTCACCCAATTCAACCCCCTTCTTCCACCTCCCCACCAATCAAACCACCGCGCCAACCCCGGAAAACTCGCGACCTTTCCACCAGAGATTTATTTTTTATTAATTGGACCCATAGATCGGGCGCTTGCATTCCTTTTTCCTCTCTCTCTCTTCTGTGTCTTTCTTTTCTTTATATTTTTTCTCCCAACCCGCGAAAATCGGCAAAGCATTACTCTTCCCCGACCGGTGTAACGACCGCACTCCCGAAAGGCCCCTTGACGACAATCCAAACGGTGAAAAAGGAAGAGAACAAGCAGAGAGCCTTTCCATCGCAATAAATGAGGCGCGAGGTTTTTTACCATTTATTTCTCGTCTCTCTCTATCCCTCTTGTCCGCTCCCCTCTCCATGAACCCGTGCTCTCCTATCCGTAAGAATGTTGGCAAGGGCTATTTTCAAAGCGCAGCGTGGGAAGCGGGGGTTGAGAGGCGACGTGGCTGTCATATGTGATTAAAGCGGCTGAGAGATTATGGGACGAAGGAGAATAGTCGGGTGAAGGCAGGGGGAGGGGATCAGGGATTTGGTAGATGCTAGTGCCAGGGATAAAGAATGGCGGACGTTTCAGCGTCTTTGGAGTAGTCAGTTGCACCGATGGTGTGCGATTCGCAGAAATTCGTTCGGAGAAATGCAACTAATTGATGGGAAAGAAAAATTTATGGGTGAATCATG
Source organism: Hetaerina titia (assembly GCA_037158775.1). NCBI lineage: Eukaryota > Metazoa > Arthropoda > Insecta > Odonata > Calopterygidae > Hetaerina > Hetaerina titia. Next base: position 36,666,986 of record CM073770.1, read on the forward strand.
CATTTCAAGCTCTTTACCAAAGATGGGAATAAACTGTTATCGATTTACAATCAGCCAAGGATGTTTCCGTTTTACGACAAATGTAGCTGATGATAGACTCCTACGATAAGCCTCAAAGAGATAAGTGAAATAATACGTAGTCATCAGCTTGCCTGGTCAAACTTTGAGCAAGGAGTCACCTCTTCCATTTTAGGGAACCAAAGTCGCCAATTTCGGTCATGATATTCTGTACATGTTTAAAGACAGATTCATAGGCTGACGAGTAGGTAGATCTACTTGTAAGTAGACATCTGTTCCATTAGTAACATAATTAATGTCTTGTTGCATTTTCCTTTTGCTATATTTAGCTGATCTGCATCGTATTGCATATTGTGCGCCTAATTTTTCAGAATTGTTCATTGGCTCACCTGAGTGTGTTTATATGTATGATAAATAATCATCTGTTAATTGGTTTAAATATCTCTATTGAATCAATTATGATCAATAAAGTACATTTTTTCTCCCTTTTTACGAAAATAGTTTTTAACGATACTATTAATACTTTCTTCAAATAGTATGGAGGGGTACCATTTTGTCTCAGTTTGTTCATATCAATTTTTAATCTTATTTGCTGTCTCAACTGTGTTTTCTTTTACCATTATACTAGTGAGATAAACTAAATTGCATCCAAATCTGTTGTGAAAAATTCTAGCGGATCCTGTTCGAATATGAATTGCAATAAAAAGTTAAAATTGCGATAGTTTTTATGAATACCTCGTTCCTGCTGATTTCGTAACATAATTGAAGATACGCTAGAAAAGTTCATGCCAGGAAATGGAGTCAACATATCAAATGTTTTAGCATACATAACATTCGAGGCATGATTCTCCAAACTTTTGTAAGTATCATCCAATTTTTAACTGGTCTGATGCATGAGCTAATGTGTTAAAATAAGGCTCAAATGAAAGATCAAAGGCAAACTGCTGGAAATTCATCAAATGGTGTCAACTATTCTGATAAAATTCCATATAGATAAAATTCTTGGGCTAAAGTGTGCGTAGGATTATATTTAGCGCTATTTTAGCGTAGCATGGGATCATAAAATTGTAGCTATATCATTTATTTTGAATTGAAGAATGTTAATACTCTTCAATTAATAATAGATAAAATATGTATAATTTATTCACCAAAATATCATTTATTCACTAAAATATTGTCTAATTTATATTAGTGACAAAACGTATGATAGAATTATTATGAAAGACACACTAGAAAACTACTTTAATATATTTTTGATTCATATTTTTTTGTGAATGAATAGTTGATTTAAGATGAAGTGCTATGACATTGAATACTTTCGAAATTATTCGATGTGACTTTGAAATATGCCTCTTATGTAGAATGTTTTACTATGCAATATGTTTAACCTAATTTTGAACACTCCACTCCATGAATTAAAGAAATTCAATTTCTGACCCATGTCATTGGGTGAACTGCAGACATTCTTGGTTCATTTTGAACGAAGACCCATAACAACTAACGAACATTCTTCTGATGTTTTATTTTCCAACTCCCACGAGGGCTTTTATTACGTAAAATCATACCGTCCCTCTATCAGAGGCGCGTGAAAATTTCCATAGGTATTGACAATGAATATTTTCCATAAAACGCTATTTTGAGCTCAAGTGACCGAATTTAATGTTTCAATGTCGCCCCGTATTATCTGATTTTCAGAAGGATGGGGGAGGAAGGATACTTCGGACGGACGAAATTCGTGCGCACGTGCAATTAGGGGAACTGGGATGACGCCAGGGAATCTCCAGTCATGCATAGACACGAAGTGAAAGGAAAGCCAAGTATGAGCCGCGATGTTGGTGAAGGTGTGTGTGTTTGAGCCAATCGTAGTAACCTTGAGAGCGTAATTTCGGAGACCATTGCTGCAGAAGTTGATCGATGATCACAATCCTTGGAGTCGCAGCAGAGAGTCACACAAAATGGCCTCAAAAACTCCAAAGTATCATGCATCATACCCCGTTCTTTTCCTTCTCTCTCCCACCACGCTTAAAGGGAGAGAAAATTTAAGAGCTAATAGATTTAGAGGGAGCGACCAAGGATTTTTAAAGGCCTATATTCTTTCCTGCGTGTAGTTGATCGAAGAGACTTGAAGTTATCGAACGACGTCCAATATTTTCCTCATTATTTTTTACCATTTTTCCTTCCTGACCTTCTGTTTCTCCATATTTTTTATTGATACATCAAATGCGACCATGGCTATAATTTTGAATGTGTTGCCCACTCTTGTTTCCATTTGAAAGTTCCTTCCGCCGTGAGATGCCTAGGGCGAATACTTATTTACTATTTCATTGAAGAAGTATGTATGAGATCCATAAGTCTTTCATCTCTTCCTGTCTCCTGTCAACCAGGTGACGCACGGTCTGAAATATCTCCTTTAATATCAATGCAAATGACCAAAGCGTTCCCTTTTTTATTCGAAGGAATGCCATTTTATTAGTTTTGATTCTCACATTCTTTATGGTTGAAATCCATATTTCAACACTGGCATTGTGTCATGAAATTGACATTCGAAGCCGTTGCTGTGTTTATAACACATAGAGATTTATCATTCGGAACTTTTTTCCGTAAGCTCAGCTTCCAAATCATAAATACCAAAGTGTATTCCGCGCGAAATATTCAATTTTGTTGCTTTTTTGAAAGGCTTCTTTTCTTATAATATTTTATGATTGGAAATGATTAGCAATTCGTATTTGATTTCTACTCTTGGTCTGAGCTCCCTTTTTTATTCTGTCTAGTCTCTAATGCTATTTCAAATATGCGTAACCGAGACTAATACACCAGGCATATGCATGGAATTTTTTCTATCGATTGTTGTATTTTTAACCTATTTCTTTGATTCATGTAATATAAAATAACTTTTTTGGAATATTGGAGTTTCTTGGAATATTGTAAAAATATCTAGTTAAGGCCTGGCTCGACAAATATGTAAGATTTAGCTCAATATAAATTTCTTTAAATGAAAATCATTCAATATAGTTTAGGCAATACGCACATGTGCACATCTTAATCATTTTTTCATACATTTAGCCTACTATGGAAGTAAATCACAATACTATTTTAAGATAAAGTCCTGCCGGAATTGCAGTTTTACCAAAATGGAAAATAGGCTTTTATTGCATGAATTAGAATATTGTAAAACTATTTCTTTTAATTTAATTGTTTACAAAGTTCCTTAGTATATACTCACATTCCGGCATCAATCAATCTAATTCTAACCTTTAAAAAGTCTTTTTATACAGATTTTTACCCTCATGACTTATCAAATATAATATTGGAGCTTACGATTGTCCAAACTTCCGTCCGTTCTAAGACATCCTTTCTAAAATACCGACTCTCAACTTCCAATTCACCCTGGAAGGGTGGAAATGGAAAATGCGTGGGAGTCGGGAAGACTTTCCCATCTTCCGAGCGCCCAACCCTCTCTCCGTCAAAAGAACGACTGGGTAAGGGATGAAGATGGTGATGATGGATAAGAGATACGTCTCGAAATTCTAGACCCCTTCACAAGGGTGGAAAGCTATGGGCCTTGGCGACCTTTAGGCGGGACGAGAGACTGCACGGGACGATGATGGAGGCGTTCAGTCGACGTGGTTTACCTTATGAGAATCGGCTCGGAGAGAAGGTATTTTTTCAACAGGGAGATGGTTTAAGTGAGTAAGCCAAGGTCCGCAGGGGGGTATTATTGTCCATTGAAAAGAATTATCTCTCTGTAAGATTGGAGATTTTAATGGAGTTTTGCCGAGTTATTAGTTTCAGATTATGCGATTCCCTTACAAATATTTAGCAGATACGAGCCGTCCTAATTCAAGATGCACATACAATTATGCGCATGTATGAATCTTGGTTTGTATGGCATTTTGTTGTGTACGGGCTAAGAATCCCTATTTTTCTGTTCTTCGTGTTTGGTTGGTGGCACCCGTAAAATATTTGTCCTGGTATGCTGTAACTGCTGCTAAAACTGATAGTGTCAATCGATACAGTTATTAGATGGCCATCTAGAGTTATTCAAAACTCATTGAGTACCAACGTGTACCCGAATTTGCTTAATAGGGAAGTTTCAAGTTGCACGCGTTGAATTAATATCTCTAAAGTTTGGTTAAGCCGTCCTTCAATCTACTACTTGTTGGACTAAAGCCTAATTGTTTCTGGATACGTATATCCTACAGTACTTTGAGGAGAGTTTTTCTTTCCTCTTAAATCCCTGTGCATTTCCATAAATATAATTAATTTAAGGACGGATACTATAAGGATTAAATTATGGTGAATATTAAATTCAATGCTGAAATTAGGCTGATGATATTCATTAGTTAAATTTGTCTGATATTTTATCTTGTATCGCGCTGCTAACAAAGAATGACAGCCGTAGTAAATGACTTAAAGGAATATATCTGCATTCAGACTCTAATTAATAAATTTTACCGTAATAAGAGCTTCATATAATATTTTCGTGATTTGGTTTTAATGTAGGAAAAATCAAAAGAGAATAATACCTATAATCTAGTCACTATAAGTGACTATTTAACTAATGTAAACTATTGCTATTCAATGTCGTTAGGTATCCGTATGATATCATTTACTAAATATCTCGTCATGTTCGAAAACATGTTTGAAACATTATGAATGTTCCATGACCGCGACAGGAATTGGAAATTGAATCATTATGAACGTGAACTTTGGCAATCATTAAAATGCCATCATTGAGGTCACGTCATTTTGTCCATCCACGACCATCACTCATTCAACGGGCGCGCGATTCAGCATATACACAATATTTAAACTGTGTTCCCCAGAAGAGATTCCCTGGTATTAATTTGTCCAGGTGTAGTTTTAGAAGTTCATATGCACCCCAAACTAAATTCCAACTCTTATCTTAAAATTTGCATTTTATATCACAGCCATCGATTAAAAAGTTACACTTTCGATTTTATCTTATTTTCCTGAATTTGATAGGTAACATAAGCTTTTAAGTGGAAAACTAGCATACAGGTACATATTTTAGTGCAAAGAATGTAATCGTCCTCATACGGAACGGAAAAAATTAGTTACGAAAAATGTGATGAAATTTTCGCCGGAGAAAACAAAAATAAAAAACAAATTTTCAAAAATTTAGTGCAAAATCTAAATTTAATTTAATTATTAATGATTTTGGATTGGATTTTATTGATCATAAAAAAGCTATTTCCGCATAACCTATGGTAGAGATTTCGAAAAAGCGTTTGATAGAGTGAATTGGGAAAAATTAATGCGTGTATTGCAGAAAATAGGAATGGATTGGAGGGACAGGAGACTGATCCGCAACCTGTACATGTCTCAGACTGCTCAGGTGCGAGTGGGGAACGGAGAGTCCGGATGGGCAGTGTTAGGAAGAGGTGTAAGGCAGGGTTGCCCATTGTCACCGGTACTGTTCAACGTTTATGTGGAGGAAATGATTAAACAGGCATGGGAAGAACTGGAGGTAGGAATGAAAGTCGGAGGGGAATTCGTAAAATCGGTTAGGTTTGCTGATGACCAAGCATTAGTTGCTCAGTCAGCCAAGGGGTTGCAAGCATTGTTGAGTGAATTGGAGGTTCAGTGCGATAAATATGGGATGAGAATCAATATTAATAAAACAAGGTTATGCGATTTTCCAGAAAGAAAAAGGCTAAACTAAATATTAAAATAGGCGGGGAAAAAATAGAGCAGGTAGATCAGTTTACATATCTCGGAAGTGTTTTGGACCAACACGGTCAAAGTGGTAGGGACGTAAGGAGAAGAATTGCGCTAGGCAAGGAGGTTTTCTCAAGGAGGAGGGAGTTGATGACGGGGACGTTGAGTAGGGATGTTTAGACAAGACTCGTAAAAACTCTGATATGGAGCGTAGCTATGTACGGCGCGGAAACGTGGTCGCTGAAGCAAGAGGATAGACGTAGATTGGAGGCTTTTGAAATGTGGGTGTGGAGAAGAATGGAGAAGGTGAAATGGACCGAAAGTAAAACAAATGAGGAAGTACTAGAAATGGTGGGGGAGGAGAGGGGTTTGTTGAGAGAAATCCTATGGAGGCAGGAAAAATGGATGAAAGGCGTATTGAGCGGTAGTGGAATGTTGAAGAGGGTAATAGAGGGGAGAATGTTGGGCAAGCGAGGTAAGGGTAGGAACAGGATAGGGATGTTGGACGGGATGAAGGGAGGAAAGAAGTACACCGAGATGAAGAGGGACCTGATATAGATTAGTTTGCTAGGTGGGGAGTCACAAAATGTTTATTTGATAGTTGTGTCCATCCAAAAACCTACCTTAACCGGTAGATTACCTAATAAATAATATCGTAGAGAAGTTCGCACGACTTCTATCTGGAGATGTCTCACAGCGTGGGATAAAATATTGGTGTCGCAGGAAATATAGAAGAAAATCCTAATTAAATAATGAAATGGATAATAAATCGGCATAATAATAACAAAGAGTAATGCACGCTGGATACGGAGAGTAGATGATGTTGACCAAATTTCGCTTAAGAGGAGAGTTAAAAATAAAGTAAATGTAGCATATACTTCTTCCCATTCTTCTTTATTTTATAATGTAGGTAAACATCGAAAAGACTGATAAAATATTAATTAAGGGAAAAATAAAACTTGGTTTGCAGATTCACAGTGAACAAAAAATATTATTTGGTGTCTAACCGGCATAACAAAGTACTTGACGTGATGTAAGAATACAACCAAGAGGCAAAAGACTATCAACGTCTACGTTTTAACCTCTCAGACGTCATGCTGACTTTTAGCACGGAGTATTTATGCCCTATCGTTTAATATCCTTTGACAATATATTTCAGTTACAGCTTCGAAATTCGAAATAAAGAATCGCTGAACGGAAATAATTGTATGTAATAACATTGAGTTGAGAGGTGTTATAGATAAAAGTTTTAATTTTTTCCATTAAAGGCACCAGCTTGAATGTACTCGTAGATGGAACACTAATATAATAGGCAAAACATATACGATTTTTTTGCTAAAAGAATTAGTTAATTATGCAAAATAGCGCAGGTCTGGTAATAAGCAAAGGTTCATACAGATTTGAAATTAAAATTTTTTCTCTTAGATATGATGGCAAAATGGCAGCATTAGCAATCAAAGGGAGGATAAGAAGTAGTAGGCATGTGGGGCTGCAGAAGAATAATTTAATATGATTTAATCAATGGCCAAGGGAGAAATCTTCAGGAGCTGGTAAAAGAAAATATATTGGAAAGACACTGATAACAAGAGGAGAGTAACTTTCATAGAGAGAAAATACTTTACCACGGGCCATTAGGACAAGAAAGTAGTGTAAGGGTCCATGAAAAGAGCTTTAGAGCATGGCCAAGGATAAATTGCGAAAAGTAATGGTACGAGTCAGCCGAAGGTACAAAGAGGAAATGTAGAGATTGCTAAGAAATCGGATTGGATGGCACGGAGTGCTGCTATAACCATTTGCGAACATTAGTGACGCCCGTAGCCATTTGTCCCATGGATTCGGACTTACCGTGGGACAAGGAAATAGCGTTCATGCATTCAATGCCGCAGAGATAAGTCAAGGGGCAGAATATTGGATTTCTCATTGCGTTTCGAATACTGCGGTTGTCCCCACAAAGGAAAACACCCATTAGTCTATCATTAATTTCAAGTTCAAGGGAGTATTTCCTGAGACCTGACTACATTACTTAGAATAAAAGGAGACGTTTCAGGCGTGACATGGTGGAATATCATGAATGATTAATTAAAATTGACAATTTTCCACAAAATAAATTATTTTTATTAATACGACCGGTTGCCATGTTTCCTATATTATCTTCTGGTCCCAGAAAATGATGTAGTTACATCGAAACCGGCCGTATTAATAAAAAAAATTATTTTGTGTAAAATTCCCAATTTTAATTAATACATTCCTTAGCTTGGAAAAATTTATTAAATCATTTAAACAATCTGTCAGGACTGCGATGGTTAAAACAAAGTGCAATAAACGAATTGGTTCACTACGTTTAAGAAATATGGACGTAAATTTTGCCCTTAATTAGTCAAGATAGCTAAGTTCTTCTCTTTTTTGGTTCAACCTAAGATTCTTTAGAAAGTAAATGAAAACGTTGGCATATCCGTCCTGTATACTGATGAATAACAGCAATAAAAATTCATTTGACTTTCAAACAAATGTTCATTTTTGTTTTAAAAAGATTGAAAACGTTTCGCCGAAGGTTTTTTTTATCCTCACATAATACCAAAACTCACTTTTAAGCTAACCGGTAGAAAAAATCGATCGGCGTCATCATGACTGTGAAATTTCTTAGTTATGGGGCCGTGGAGTATATTCGCGATTCGAACCCACAGAATGAACGGCTCACATGACGGCGTGCACCGGGGTGGGGCGGCGGGGGTAGAGGGTATGCGTGGGACTCTGGGTGGCCCTGGCTACACACGTCGAAGTGGGATGCACGTTGAGGAAAGACGAAGGTGACTTCGAGCGAGCCCGGCGAAGCGGAACGATTCGAAAAAACTCCTTCCTCGGCTCCCTCGCCGTCGTCACACCCGTCCCACTTTTCAGAGCCGGGGGTGGTGGGGGTGGGGTCGGGGTTGAGGGGAGAAATGGGGGTTTGGGAGTGACAAGATGCCGTGAGAGAGGCGTCGTCGTGAGCCGGAGTTGCTGTGTCCGGGCCCTCTGCCCGCCGTTTCTTCTCAACGCGGGAAGGGAAGAGGTGAGGTCGGTGTGGGGGGAAATCGGAAGCAACCCCCACCGCCCCGTAACCCCTCTCCCTCCGCACCTCTCACGCTTCTGTACTTAATACATTCTGGGGATTTCTGAGTCCCTGGAGACAATGGAAAACTGGTGGTTCGGAGGGAAGAGGGTTGGCTGTGTGCTGAGGATTTTTTCCCCGTCTCGTTCCCTCACCGCCTCTTCCTGGCTCCCCATTTGCCCTGCCTCCTCTGGCGGATTTCGCTCCTCGCGCCGGGTCCTGTATTTCGGCCATGGATGGATTACTCGGTGCCCGAGAAAGAGATCCCCGGCTGGGTGGGGCGCGAGTCGTCTATATGCCAGGATGGCAGGCGGGGCTGCGACAAGACTTCTTAATATATTCCAGGAAGGATTTCCGTGGTCGGGACAATGGGAGGCGACGTGTTTTCTTTTATTCCCGGCTCGGGTTTAAGCCCGGGAGTTAGGATTACGTGTTTTTGAGGAAGCTTTAGGTTTAGAATGATGTTATTTTTTTACCAGGACAAAATTTATGTTATTTTTGGAGAGGGGTGAATTATGGAGTAAAAAATGGAAGGATGAGAAAAGCATTTTGTGCTGGCCTTCCGTTTCTTTTCTACAATGATTAATATTTTTGTTTCTCTGACGTTCGCTCAGCGCTTTTGTATATTTGATGCCTACCATCCATATAGATGCTATTATAATATTTTGTACCTTAATATACTTTTAAAGAAATTCATTTCTTGTGGTTCAATATGAGTATGACTGTAAGTGATGAAAGCCTCCATTTTATTGCTTGAAGTGGATAACATTTCAGTGCTAGTTGATGTAAATATAACTCAGATAGGAAAGTTAAAAGTATACTTCCTTTTATTCTGGTTGCGTAATAATAAAGTAGTAATAATTCTTTTGATAGTCATGGTTTTGGCATTAGTAATCATCATCATATGTTTGCATCACCAAAGGTTGTTTTACGAATTCGTTCTCTGTTAATATTTCTTTATCTCTTTATAATGTTATAAGCATTTAGCATGGCTTATTGGGGATTTCCTAGTGGAAATAGTGCGACGGTTTTAAGTTCAAAATTTCTGCAATGAAACCTGTCCCTTCTAGCTGCTTCTATTTCTAAGAAATTTAAGAGACAACATTGTCGACATTTGGAATCCTCATGTTCATAAAGAATGAGCCAGTTAAATAGAGTATTGCATTTGCCATATTGTAATAATTAATTCTAATTTTTTTGTGATAGGTGGGGCTAGAACTCTCTGGTACTAAAATGTAACCCTAAGGCATGTGGAGTTCACACATTATGGTATCAATAGAAGTATATTTTCTTTTGTCCCGTAAAGTTTTCGATAAAGATCTAATCACACACCTTAGGCGAAGGGTGGAAGTCACCTGGGATTTACACCCATAACCTTGAGGCTTGTAATCGAAGCCTCTTCTCGCACGGTAACCACGACATAAAGCACCAACTCTTTTTAAATTCTGGTCAATCCGGTATAATTTTGAGCAAAATTTCACAGTCAAAATATTCATCAGATTTTATTTTCACTGAAACGTTTCAGTAAAAAGAGCGATAAATTTGGCGACGTTTCGACTGGTTGTACCCAATATGCTTAAAAAAAACGTATTATTTCGATGTTATACTTCCATTGGCACAGATATTCAATACTAAGTTTACCCAAACAAAATTGAGCTCGTAATGGAATTCAAAGCATTTAAGCATTCTCTATTGCCCTAAATGCTCGGGAATTTCTTCGCTCTATCCTTTGTGCTTTCATCATATTAGAAATGGCTTTCCCAGAATTATCCTCGACCTTGAGGTTGAAGCACACCAAATATCGTGCCCAGAGGTGGTTTATTTGATTTAGTAGTCACCCAAGAGCCTAGAGAGGAGCAAAGTGGTGCATAAATCAGACAATTTCGCGATAATCGGATCGGGGGAAATGCGTGGAGGGGTGTTTGGGGGCAGCGGAGTAGTCACAGGATGGGGAAGACTTTAAAGCAGCGGGCGTATTCGAGCCTTATTTCAGTCGGGAGGGCGTTCTGGAAAACATATTATCCTCCACACGGCGCCCCTTCCTTCCGTCCCCACAGCTCGCCCCGCCCTTGCGGCTCCTCCTGACGTGCATTTGCCCCCCTTAACATCCCAACACCCCTCCCACCTCTCTATCCTCTCTGGCAGGACGCATTCTATTACAGCACGGCGAGCAGTAGTCATTTGCGGGAACTAATGGAATGAAATCCTGTTATCAAGGGCGAAATTTTAGTTCCATTAAATGGAGTGGTGCTTAAAACATGGCGTAAAATATCGTCCCAGCAAAAAAAATCACTCTTAACCTTTTTTTACTCGGAGAAAATCGTTTTATTTCTCTTTGGAAAAAATCGAAACCAATTCTCTTGCCAAACCTAAGAGAGAGAGATAGAGAGAAAGAGAGTGGAGCGTTGTTATTAACGTTGTCTAAAAAGTTGGACCACCGCCATTATCGTCCTCGTCAACATCGTGGTTATAGCCACCCATTTGGTTGACGACCTGCTCGCGGCCGCCGCAGTGCATTATGCTCTGAAATAGTGCCTCTGGCTGACCAGGGTTTAGGGTAAGCGCGGCACCAAGACCCATTTATACCCACGAACACGGCACGTTCGTTCCGAACGCGAGATACTCAATCCAGGATTCACTGAAGCCAAATTAAAGCTTAGAGAATCTCCGAATTGCTGGGTTGGGATTAAAATTTTCCCCGTATTTTTTTTTAATTTCGCGGAAAGTTCAACAGTTACCTCTCCACCTACATTTTCTCGCTCGTGTGCAAGGCGTGTAATTAGTGAAATCCAAAAGAATGGAAAGTGGATAATAAATCGTAAAGGAGAAAGTGGCGGGGCCATTCAGTGAGAATGATGGGAGGTTTGATTCATTGGGAAAATAAAATGGATATCGGGGGAAATGAGTGGAGGCGCCGATGAGCGAAGAGGGAAAAATGGATTTTGGGCTGGAAGTCGGTCGCAGGTAGGGGAAGAGGGTAAGGTAGAGGGGAATGTGGTGAGGTGGATGGCTTTGCGAAGAGAGGCGGTGCGGCGGGGAGGGGGAACGGATGGAAACGAGAGATAATCGGAGGGGCACATTGGTGGAAGGGAAAATGGCCGCTTAGTGTCGCTTAGAACGAGTGAAAAGAGTGGCGAAAGAAAATTTTAGCATCACCCAGAGGCAAAATGCGCGTGATTCCGCATTCCCATTCAAAATTATCCGTGAAACTCCGTCAGTGAACAAAGTCAATTAATGAAGCTAAAACAGCCGTTATAATAGGCGTGTGTGGCCATCATATTTGGCTTACTTGGTTAAGCTGATGCAATAATCGGACGGGACGAAATACTTCGTAGTTCCAAATGAAACTTCACGTGATTAACCAGTGTGATTATAGCGCCACAAAAAGTATTTCAGTGCCGTTAAAAATTATTAAAACGTACTCTTGTTTATTTTTTTCTAATCATGCCCAAATTTTGACTCAGATCATTTTTCTGAAACATTAGTCATATTTTTATTGGTTTTCACCTTAACTCGTATCTGTTCATAATGTGTCACCTAGTGCTCTGATTCAGTTATAACTATCAATCTAAATGTGTGCTCAACGCATCAGTCTCATTTCTACGTCATGAAAAATCGCATCAAGTTAAGGGCAATATTTGAGTATTTCCAATAAAAGTTTATTCGAAACGTAATCAGAATTCACTATAATAAGCTATATTTCAGAACGTGGTAGCGTGTGATAAGCATTAAATTTTCGTGTATCAGACTCTCTCTTATTTTCGCTCGAATAAAGATGTGTATCTATGAATCTCTCTAGGGAAATATTTATTTTTAGTCGCAGAGTTGATCTCAAATTAGGTTAAATGCTTCAGTTAGGCTAAAATATTGACTATTATTCTTTATTTCGCATTGCAGCATAGAAACTCCATTTCCAACAAAGTTAGATAAAGTATTTTCTCAAGTTTTAAAGTGACTAATGAAAAATCGTGATCAATATCCTAATTTTTCGGCAGGCATCTCAACAAAATACGAAGAGAAATATTTAACCGCGTTTCATAAGTATTATATATATATATATATATATATATATATATATATATATATATATATATATATATATATATATATATCGATGATGCGGAAGTACTCACGAGAGCAATATAACTTTTGGACGGCACAATAGAACACAGAATAAAACAGATAACACGTAAAAGGACACTCACACTGTAGATGATTTAAGCTTTCGGCCTACTCCGAGGCCTTCTTCAGGTCAGACTCTGACTCGGAGTCAGAGTCTGGCAGAGTCCTCAGGTCAGAGTCTGACCTGAAGAAGGCCTCGGAGTAGGCCAAAAGCTTAAATCATCTACAGTGTGAGTGTCCTTTTACGTGTTATCTGTTTTATTCTGTGTTCTATTGTGCCGTCCAAAAGTTATATACATATATATATATATACACATGCGAATGATATATCATTTTACATATGAATACATATGTAGAATCGGGGTACTTGGTTGCATAAACCCCCGAATATCTGTGTAAATTACGTTTTCTCGGTAGCTCAAGTGGTTAGAGGCAATTCGAAAGATCCGGTGTTCAAGTCCCGGTCAAAGAAATATTTTTGCGATCGTGATCTGCTCTAGTCCGTCCTCCCCACCTTTCCTGTGTTCGTCCTTTATATGTGTTCCTATCCCTTTTCCTTATATCGATTTCCATGTGAATGAATATTTGTTCACCATACGGCGGGATTTCGTGTTTGAATGTGTATTTGACCAATGTGGATTGTCTCTTTCTTCTGGCTATGCGTGACACGATACGCACTGTTCCTATCCTTTATAATGTTGTACGATTGCGTACCTGAGGCCCTTTTCTCATGTGTATCGTTTATTTCTCTTTTGTTGGGTGAAACAGCCCCCTTACACCATTTTTGGCCAAAGAATCGGGGCATTTGGTTGCGTAAAACTCCAGTAAATCTCAGTGTAAATTACGATTTATCCATAGCTCAAGTGGATAGAGGATCGGCCCGGCGAGTCGAAAGATCTGGTGTTCAAGTCCCGGTCAAAGAAATATTTTTGCACTTGTCATCTGCTGTATTCCGCCTTCTCCACCTCTCCTGTGATCGTCCTTTATGTGTGTTCCTATCCCTTTTCCTTACATGTATTCCCATGTGAGCACACAAAAAACAATATTTCTCGCAATCCTAATCATCATCAAATCCTTGCGCGATGACTCCTCCTAACTGCCTTATTGTAGAAGATAGAACTTGTGCCCTTAAGTATCTCTTAAGTGCTTTATTGACATATAACTTATATGTACAGTTAAGAAAAAAGTAGTTTTAATTATATTATGCTATTAAAATCAATGATATAATTGATGGTTTCCGGCGCAACTTTATGGAATCGATTCATATTGGAAATGAAAGAATAGTAACTTTGTGATTCCACAAACATTTTGTTTATTTCGATACGACCCGGATTTCGACGACTCGATTCAGGTGAAGATGACGTTGAACGTCGAAACCCGGGTGGTATCGAAATAAACAAAATTTCTGTGGAATCATAAAGTTACTATTCTTTCATTTCCAAAATCAATGATGTTTTGAGCCGAAAATTTATAAGCGCTGCAAGGGGCCTAATTGTACTTGTATCTCATACGTATATCTCCATTGCCGACATTTTAAAGATATTTTCCAATATCATAATTGTCTTTTTTTAGTTGTTAATCCATTGGTTTTCTTATTTACTCAAGTTTAATTTGACTTCATTATTCAATTAGAGGAGTTTACAAAAGTAAACGCCATTCCCAAATGTTTAAGGGTAGCAATATCTCTACAAAGGCTCGAATAAAGCGTTTCATTTGATGCTTTTTATTTTCATAATCTTTTCAAAACAGCAGAAGGTGAACGGAAAATGAATGCCATTGGATCTAGCTTTACATTCCACCGTCGACAGATTACCTATTTAATATCCTCAAACCTGGGATTCCATGAAAACAATTGAATCGCGAGTCTCTTAAACATATCAAGTAATTCTAAACTGCTAGCCCCATTGTGTATGTTTAATAAATTTTTCATACAAGGGACGGATGAACCAGGGGTTCACGGGGTTGGGACAAGGCGAGGAGTGGGAAAAGAGGGGAAGCGTCACGGGCGAGGCATAAAAGAAAGTGAAAGGTCAGTTGAGAAAGTGCTTGCCTTTCCCCTCCGTGAGGGAGGGACGTCGTCTCTAGCGAATCCCGTATTCACTCGAGTTTCGGAAGGGGATAGGAAAGAAGTGAGGGGAAAAGGATGGAGGAGAAGTAGGGGGCCAGAGGAAGGAGTGATGGGAGGAGGGAAGGGTCGGGTTGGGATTCGTGCTCCAGAGAGGCGAGGGGCATATTCCGAATGAGCACCTCCCTCCCACAGTCTCCAAGTCCCAACTCTCCTTCCCAGTCCACTCCCCTTTCCCCTCCTTGCCCCTTCTCTCTTCTCCGTACCCCAACGATGCTGCTACACTCAACTCTGTTATGATACAGGGTCTCTCTTCCTCTCTCCATCCTTGTTTTGTCCTTTTTCCTCTTCCCGGCTTCCAACTACTTTCTCAGTTTTCTACTCTTTCTGCCCCTTTCAATGATAAGATAACTTGATTATTGTTAATGGAATATACCGTATGTTATAAAAAGGATTGTGCGTCTTAGAAGTAACATTGAGCCTTTAGGATCGCATTAAGTTTTGTTCAATAATTAGAGTTTAGTTTTAACATCACGAGAAAAAAAATTTCGTGATATAAACCAAGCATCTTTAAGTGCTTATATTGCGTCAATACTCGGAAATAAATTTTAAAAATAACTGTAACACGAGATAATTTCGTAAATACTGAGATAAAGTGTTACCTGTTCATCAGCACAAAATAGCCACACAACCTGACTAGTATTTCAGTCGCAGTTCGGAAAATAAGCAATTGAATATCTGAATCATCTTCTAGACTCGTGCATGGAATTTGCCATCTCTTTCAGTAAGGAAGGAACTTTGTTAGTTTTCTCGTAATTAAAGCAACACACACGTCCATGGCCACCATATTCTTTTCGTGCGTCGATGACAATTTGGTGCGTTACCATAACGAAGGTGAGGAAGGTAGAATTTCTTCGCGCGTGATGTTGATTCCCGGCCACAGGAGTTTTCATTCCCGCTGCCATAACAAGCGAGCAGCGTCATTCATTCTCCTCCATTCCGTTCCTTCGTTCGTTTTCGGGTTGGAAGAGAGATGGGAATGGAGGGAGAGGGGGTAGTGTACCAAGAGAGCGGACGACTTCAGGAGAGGGAAGGGCTGAGCTGCGGGTACAAGGGGTTGTGGGACTGGGAGAGCGCGGCGAGAGGCATGGGCCGGATGAATGAGGGGGGGGGCAGTAGGGGTACAGAGGTTTGGGACGGCTGAAGGTGGTGTGGGGTGCTGTTGTTGCTGCTGTAGAAAGAGAGGGTGCATGAGGAAGAGTCGAGAGAAGACGGGAGCGTGGCGGGGAGGGGGTGTGGGAGGTCGAGAGGGAAAAGACATGGCTACGGAGCGTCAGGAGGGGTTTCTGAAGTGGGGGATGAAGTGGCAGGGTTTGCTCGCAGGGCGTGGAAGGGGAGACGTCGGAGGCGGAGGGAGTTAGGGCTGGATCCAGGGTCTTATTGTCGGGGAGGGTGAGGTGAGGAGGCAGGTCGAACGGAGGGGCGGCTTCGGGGAAAGGGGAGGTGGGAGTGAAGGGTAGAGTCGAGTGCGGAAGGGACGCCTTGAAGAGGGTCACAAAAAACGAGGAGCGGAGGGGAGGGGCGTCGTCCTCAATGACCTCCTCACCCGCGCCCGCGTTCCCCTCGCCATCGCCCCCCCTTTCATTCCCCGCACTTCGCTACCCCCTATTTTCCTCCGTCGCGACCGGAAATTGCCGCAGAACAACGAAGGAAGACTCTTGATTGGGGAGGGGAATATTTTTTAGATAGACTGCTGCGTTTTCAACATTATTCTTGACCTTTATGCCATGCTGTCCGCATTCCGTTAGTTTCATTTCAGACGGGCGCATGTTCTTGAAGATAAACCTGATTTTTTATGAGAAATCCATCCTTCTTCAAATAACTTGATGTTCCGTTTCGTCTCACTTTTGTTTTTAAAATTCCCTGTTATCCTTGCTGGGAAAACTTCACGTTTATGTTTTATATTTAATATATTGGTCTTCACTTAAATGAATGCAGTTCATTTTTTCCTGATGCGAATGGTAATTTTTCAATTCGAAAACAAATCGATATCGTTCCAAAATTAATTTTATTTTTAAAATTACATAATAAGCAATATATAAGCAAAGGTTTTTGTTATGTCAGTTTTGTAATCCCAACGTAGGTGCAGTAGAGCCGCTTCCCTTGATTTATCTTTAAATCCTTTCAATGCTCGCTATGTTCGTGGCAATCGAATTTATCCATTGCCTCCCTGACTTGAATAACCTTCGTACCATGTTTAATAGGCAATTCGTATTTAAACACTCAGTTCGCGTCTCATTATTCTACAGTAACGCAACTCATAACGCATCGTAGAAACTCAATACAATTGAACAGATGCAGTAATATAGAACTCGTATCATAGGCTTTTTCATATAACAAATACCAGATTTTAATTAAATATTTATGCAAGTAGGGAAAGACTATTATGGGGATTTTTCGTTCCAAGGGACATCTAAATATCAAAAGTTCCACCTTGGGAAGGTGGTATTAAGTATATAAAAAAATAATTTTTCCCACAAATCTTGTATTCACTTCCCACAATGGAGTTCCAAAACCCTATTGGACCATTGTGCACTGATTTTGAGTGGGAAAATAAATGTTTTCTACAAATTTCAAGAAACTACGGGAGATGCCGCTACAGTAACTTTTAACGGAGTCATCGGTTAAAATGCAATTGTTGCATTTAACTGCTTTCTTTTTCAGATGACTGAGTAACTTCCTTTTAACAGCGGTATTGAATAAAACATTAATTTAAGACCCATACCCTAAGGTTACTACTACCCAGATGCGTCGACTTTAATGAAATACACGAAATAACGAAAGTGAGATTTTTCTTTGGCTTCCTCTCAAACGCTAATATATTTTCCTGCTTGGCAAATTCTTCTTTGGAAAGCGCGGTCTATCCTAAGAAAAGGAAATATCGAACACATTGACCAACGTGCAGACAAAGAGGATATCGAGAAATAAGTCGAAGAAATCAAGGAAAAGGAAATGGACGCGAGACGTAGACGAACCTTCATGGTGGAGACAATAGAGTGGGGGAAAGGGGAACATTTGAGCTTGCTTGACTGCGGCAAAAGCTTTGCGCAACCTTTGAATGAATGGCTTATCTTTGATTTTCGGGTTCAGTATTAGAGAAGAGAGCTCTCTCTGTTCCCAACTAACAACGAGGTCACGAACTGATATGGACTTGGTTGAAAAAAGCAAAGCAAGACGTGAAGATCCGCTGGCACGGTATGCTGTTTTTTCCCCTCGTTCTTGTTTTCTTTAATTTTTAAAACGATGGAGATAAAAAAGTGAGTGAATGGGTGAGGAAATTGTGTAACAAAAACAAAAGCATAAAAGGGAGCCGTGTGGTTGAGTGACATGGAAGATTTTGCGTGGTCTTAAGCCGGATGAGGTAGACATCGTTGGGTTTTCCAAGAGTACTTTGGAGTGTCTCGAAAGTGGAGTCCTATTTTAACTAAAATGAAAACATCGGCTATACGAGAGATAGATTGAAATACTTAGAAGGGGGTAGGACAGATTGGAATATGATTGGTTCGAGGAAAAAGAAGCGCGAAATTAATGAGAAATTTTAGGGGAAACATGCAGCTAACAGACACGTTCTTATCTTCAACAGAATATTTGACTACTGATCGTAAAATTGGATGAATAAATGTTTATATATAAATAATTTTAGACATTGGTCCGTAAGAATTCATAAATAATTAAAAAGCTTCTATCGCGGACGAAGACCGTAAGACCTGGAAATCTATATATAAGAACTATTTGTATTACAGTTGAAATAATGGTGACGATCACTTTCGTTACTTGTACATTTTTGGAAAGATCTCTTGTGTTTATTCATCTCGCTAGACGAAAGATATTGGAATCCAATCCCCGAGATTTAAGCCCTTAGTCAGCATTAAAGCAACCTAATATATCGTTTGAATAGGGTCAGCGAAGAAGTCGTCAAACGTGGATAATTGAATAAAGGTCAGTATAATCAAAAAGAATTGTAGTTGATTGCATAGCACATTAGAAGTCATAAATTAATACTATATTTTAATAATTTTTTCAATCCTCAAACCATTTCAAGAATTGGTAAGAGCTATTTTCACATCTTTATAAACCTTATGCGTACATTATTATTTATGTGCGGAAATATTACTGCACAAATTAATAGAAAAAATATGCATAAAAACACGTAAAAAAATTTAAGATATTTTGCAATTTGGGAATTCAGATCTGACTGTACATAATGCATATGTAGGTCGCGGTAGTCCAGGGGGTAGAACGTTGGACTACTGACCAGAGGGTCCGGTTTCGATTAACAATGCGATACCAGATCTTACTGGGAAACTATAACTGGCCTCCCTACCGTGACGTGTGAATTCACACGCTGCCGGGCTTAGTACTGGGTGAACTCTACCATTACCTACAAAAAACGATCTTCGGGTTGAATGCTGAGTTCATGGTTATTTTTTAATACACATATTAATGTGTGTATACATATATATATATATATATATATATATATATATATATATATATATATATATATATATATATATCGATGATGCGGAAGTACTCACGAGAGCAATATAACTTTTGGACGGCACAATAGAACACAGAATAAAAAAGATAACACGTAAAAGGACACTCACACTGTAGATGATTTAAGCTTTCGGCCTACTCCGAGGCCTTCTTCAGGTCAGACTGAGAGGTTTTTGGTATATATATATATATATATATATATATACATATATATTTATATATACATACATATATATATATATATGTGTGTGTGTGTGTGTGTTTGTGTGAGTCACGAACTGTATTGTAAAGAACTTAGGCAAATAAAGTTAGACATAAAAAAGGAACATGACGTAGCGGAAGATAGCTTAGGTCCAGGTATACTCGATAATAAGATATAAAGGGTATTAAGGGAGATAAAATCAAATTGGGCGTGGAGGGCCAAAAACATTCCTGCGGAACTACTGAAAGGCTTAGAAAAATGTGGGCGGAAGAATCTATATGGACTGATTCGTAATATCCTTGAGAAAGGAATGTGGACGGAAGAATTGTTGAGATCAGTGTTCCCATTCCGCAAAAGGTAAAGGCTACATTATGTGTGGACTACAGAAGATTAATTTCATTTCCCACGCAGCTAAAGTTGGATCATCAACAAAAGTACAGAGTAGGGCGAATGATTACATAGGGGATGATCAGTTTGGGTTAATGAAGGGGACAGGCACGCTTGATGACATTGCAGTAATGAGATCACTAATCGAGAGTAATACGAATAGAATACAATCAGGACGTATTTGCCTGTTTCGTAGATTTCGAAAAGGTGTTTGATAGAGTGAATTGGAAAATTATATTGCAAAACATAGGAGATTGGAGGGACAGAAGACTGATCTGCAACCTGTACATGTCTCGGACTGCTCAGGTGCGAGTGGTGAACTGAGAGTCCGGATGGAAAGTGTTAGGAAGAGGTGTAAGCAGGGTTGCCCATTAGCACCAGCGCTGTACAACGTATATTTGGAGGAAATATTTACATAGGTAAGGGAAGAACAGGAGGTAGGAATGAAAGTAGGAGGGGAATTCGTAAAATCAGTTAGATTTGCTGATGACAAAGTTCTGATCTCAGTGTAAAATACGTTTCCTCGACAGCTCAAGTGGTTAGACCCTTGGCCCGGCAATTCGAAAGGTGCGGTGTTCAAGTCCCGGTCAAGGAAATATTTTTTTTTGCCCAATTACACCTTCCCCCTTATCCTGTGCTCGTCCTTTATGTGTTCCACTCCCTTTTCCTTAGCCCTATACTTGTGAAGCCCTATATTTGTTTTTTTTGGGGGATTTCTTGTATGAATGTGTATATAAATATGAATAAATAAATATATATATATATATATATAAGAGCGATGAACAATAATTAATTTACGTTCTCACGCCATGTTCGTCATGCCACGTTCGTCAATAACGTGCTCTTATCAAATTCTTTGATTAGAGTAAAACTGATTTAATTCATGTGAAATCATATATATATATATATATATATATATATATATATATATACACTTTTTTGGAAAACCCACAAACGTGTAATGTAAATTCACTGATAGTCATAACAAACACAGAAACCAAAACACAAAAGAGGAAAAACTCACTGGTTCTCGAATTTTCGGTGGTCCAACCACCTTTCTCAAGAGGAATTAGGAACAGAACTCTCTTCCTAATTCCTCTTGAGAAAGGTGGTTGGACCACCGAAAATTCGAGAACCAGTGAGTTTTTCCTCTTTTGTGTTTTGGTTTCTGTGTTTGTTATGACTATCAGTATATATATATATATATATATATATATATATATATATATATATATATATATATATATATATATATATATATATATAATTATATGGACTATCATCGAAAAAGAACGCTTTTCATCAACGAAAAATTTATAATAAACTTCTATTAAAACATTTTCACACAAAAAAACAGTGAAAGGATACTCCCATATCAAGTTTAGACCTTTTGACGGTACTGCGATCATCTACAGAATATGTATACTCGTACACACACATATCTGTGCTTATGTATGTACATGCATAAAATCATTAAAACAGTTACTTCATGGATACTAATAGCAGGAAGGATAATTGAGAGAAATAAATATATATTGAATATTTCTGATCCTTTATGAATAACTAGTATTTTTGAGCGTGGAAAACTATTATTATTAATTTTTCGTCTATTTGGACATATTTGTATCATATTTCGTGCATAGATATATTTGTAAACATTTTACAGCTTATATTTTGTTGAATGACGTCCGCGGCAATAATAAAGGAAGCATATTCAAGAAAAGTTTTTCCCTGGTTAAAAGTATCAGAGAGAACGTTAGGACTGTTTTTTAAAGGTCTAGTTTATAATTTGAAAGTGCAGAACTTACATCAGGCAAAAATTTCATTAAAAGGCACCTCAGCATTCATAAGACTTACTTAATGTGACTATGTTTGTTAATTTATAATTTATTTCCCATCCTTAATATTCCAGTCTCTCTTTTAAAGTATCTTTTAGTGATTTTGGCCTAATATATTCTCATTCTTTTGACAATATACAGGCCTGTATATATGTATATATATATATATATATATATATATATATATATATATATATATATATATATATATATATATATATATATATATAGTTGAATCAATGACATAGTCAAGTTTACACTCAGCCTGTTGGTTTCCTAGAAGGCCTATATTGTTGAGATGAATCATTATACTTTGCGGAACAACTTTTGGTCACACATGGTACACGTAAATTTCAATTGTTAGAAGTAATTTAAAATAAAAAATTCTAAATATGGCTGATAGTATGCTTCATAATTGTTTGTTCCATTTTTGTTTTTGTTGGCATATTTTTGAAGCACCCAGTAATTGTAAAGGACGGTATAAATTAATATTAATATGGCTTGCTCATTAGAGAAACGAAATAAAATTTCCTTCGCAAACCAAGAAATTTATATATAGTTACTAAGTTTCTAGTTCACCAAGTATTTTTTTCCTATTTAACAGCATGAAGTAAATTCTTCGCGCCAATAATTCTTCATTTATTTGTACGAATGAGTGCAGGTGGGTTGTTAAGTGGAATTATTATCTGATTATGAGTACGACGATGTTTCTTATAAATGTAATGGATCGAAGATATTCCGTAAAGAATAATGTAACTATTAAATTTTGAAAGCTAATAGAAAATAAATTAGGCTTGTTGTATTGGGCAAAATGTTAAATGTTTTTTTCTAGTTTTATAATGACAATTTCAAAGAAGGAAATTTAGAGTATTATTTATTATAATATTTAAAATATCCAGAATTTAGAGAAGTTGTCACTTCTTCTCGACTTTCACAGTTACACATTCTATAACAATCATTTGAACAAAATATGAATTGCGATATAAGCTTGTATTGTTATTATTTGAAAGTAGGCAGTTTAGATCAGCCTGCATGCATTTTGTAATTTACCTGGTTGAGTGAATAACAATAATCTAATGAAGTTACCAAGCAAAATATTACTTAGTTGGATTCGTATTTTAAAATACATGTTCGTATTTTCGTTTTATCTTAGCCTTTTCAGTTGTACCATCAAGATCATTTAGTTTATATTCTTCTCTCCTTCTGTTCACGCTCTTTAAATGAAGTTCTCTCAGCAAAGTCTTCATACCGAGAAATAACACAAAGAAAACATTGAAATGAGGGAAAGGGAAGAGGTGATAAAAATGCAAGAATAAAAGACTCAAAATAAAGTTACGACATTTTACGAGGAGCCATAAAAAATCTCAACATCTGTGCAATATTTTTCCTGCTGTGTATTCCGGGCGGCAGTTAAGATCTTTTGAAGGAGAGGCTTGGATTTTTGTGGAGCCTGGTGGAATGGTGAAGAGGCCACTTTGCTCGGACTCGGGGCTTGTAGTACAACCGTAGGTGAATCCATTCGTCGGCCAGTCGGCCACCGTCCAACTACAGCAGGAATGGAGGACGGACTGGGTTATTTTTTTTGTTTTCTTTCGTTGTTTATAAGAAAATTTTTCAACAAAGTTCCAAACGAGGGTTTTCCATGTAAAACTACACAATCGTGATGATAGTAATGCCGAGAGCTAATATATTAATCATTTGAATTGAATCCACTGGATCAATTTTTCACCATGCATAGTGCACACGGTTAATATCGGTCAGCTCAAGATTTCTCTAATTGATATATTATTGCATTAACTTTTATTTCAATCATTTATTTCATTAAATATAATTAAAGTATTAAAGTCCCCCTATTCTTCCTTTTGAGTGTCAATGTCATGAAGAATGTGTTTATTTGGTAAAAAAGCGCTTATGAAGTTGTCGAGGTATAATAAGCCAGATGCCAGGTGTTTTAACCAAGTTAGTAATGATCCAACATTTTTTTATTTATTTAAAAACATTTGAATCAACTTGATATGTTTTTTTAACAAAGAATTTTAATTGAATATTAATATATCCTCTTTAATGACGTATGACAAAAACCTATTGTTTAAACTAGGTATAGCTATTGTATCTTCAAATAAAAGTTGATAGAACGGTTAAATTTTAAATTATGAAATAATTGAAAAAGTAGTTGATTTAATGAATCATTACCAAGTATTTGTGAAAAATGGTGGATTAAGTAAAGAGATGAAATTAAATCGTCATTCAGGAGAGACGGTACATTTTTTTGAGGTGTGTATGAGAAACGATTTTTTTTCTGGAGAAGAGATGGTCAAAAGTTATCGTATTTGATCCCAGATAAGTCTACTTCTGAGGCTTCCTTCTTATTCCAACACAAACTCTTACAGCATAAAAATGTAGTATTGTCATGCGGAGATGTATGCAGAGTCCACCAAATTGATTTCACATGAATTAAATCAGTTTTACTCTAACCAAAAAATTTGATAAGAGCACGTCATTGACGAACGTGGCGTGAAAACGTAAATTAATTATTGTTCATAGCTCTTGTGTATATATATATATATATATATATATATATATTCAAACTTCCGGAGATAAGGAAATATTGTTACATTTGTGATCTGCTCAAAACCGCCTTCCCCACCTTTCCTGTGTTGGTCTTTTATGTGTTTTCGTATCCCCTTTCCTTATATGTCTATTTCTATGTGCGAAAATAATATATATATATATATATATATATATATATATATATATATATATATATATATATATATATATAGAATATTTTGAGGCGTAAGTATGGACAAGAACTAATATAGGATGAAAACACAAAAAAATAAATAGCGGGGGAATGAATTGGGGAGAGATGACAGACATTCAAAGAAGATGGAAGATGCGAAAGGAGAAGTTGTTGAAAGGGAGCGCAATGTTGAAAACTGTGACATGCGCCAGAATGTCGGTTGGTAGAGGGAGAAAATGACCAGGCATTTCAGACGATGTGAAGAAGCGATAATAAATGATTTCTTTGGTGTAAAAGAATAATTGGGTGAATGGCGAATGTCAAGTATTATAAAAATCATTACACTATATTCCTCAATAAGAACAGGACTATAAAATTATTTTACCTTTGACCACTACTAACAGCGGGGTTCTCATATTTTTTGGTAAAAGTACAGAAATTGAAATGGGAGATGTCTAGGATTTCCCCACGACCTGTGCGAGTCTAGTTACTGACCTCGATATTTAGTGAGAGATATATAACCAGTTTGAAATTTATTTCTTTTTTCTTCAATCTGAATAAAAACATCGGCGTCATGTCGGCGAGGAAGGTTGCTTTTATAGGAGTTTAAATTGGATCTCTTGAAGGATACGAGACCGGCCTCAAATGCTTAAAGCACATCGTGGGGTCTTTCTCTCCAGAACACCGCCGGCGGAATGGTGGACAGCTATTACGACTCATTAACCATGACCTCGTCATTCACACACTTCCCGGTGAATGGTGCCGTTTTGATCGAAGAGAGACAAAGCTTGGAACGGGGGTGTATGTGCGGATGGCCTTTTAGGAGGGGGCAGCTGGAGGAGGTGGGGGGATGGAGGAAAAACAAGGGATCACGGGCGGGGCAATTAATGCGTCAGCTGCCAAGGGGGAAGATCCTGACGTGTGGGGGCGAGATGCTTGCGGTGAAGGCAAAGGGGAAACGTAGCTGCGTTATATTGTTATTGGCAGAGCACCCGACGGCAGCGCCTTGCCTTGTCTCCTTCTGAATGGGAAAGTAGCGGAAGGTGACAACGATAAGCAAAGCGGTCGGTGGGGTGTTCGTGGGGCTCGGGGGAGGGGCTTGGCGGGCACGCTGTTAGGAACGAGGCTAAGAAAGAATGGCGTGCGGTTATTTCAGTGCGATTATGCCATTTAGAAGGAGAGACGGAGGAGGAGTTGAGCGGGGAGTGTTAGGAGCCTGGAAAGGGGAAAGAGAGAAAGGAGAAAGAAGAAATAGGGGATGGGGCGAGACTCGGATATGTTCCAGAAGCATCGTGGCGACAGAAGTCTGGAACAAAGTGAGGAAAGACAAATGCGAAACTAACGGCGTTTAAGTCAGAATGCTAGATATTGAGTTGTCAGCGCTGGGAAGTCGGAATTCTTTCCTCTTTGAAGTGTAACCGACGGTACGTCTTTGTGGTTATGTTGAGAGAAAGGTGAGCGGTAACCGAAAAGATATGTGGTGACTCTGATGTTAAAATAAGAAATATATATTATATATACATCGTATTTTTGGCCTCAAATGTCATTTATCTAATATTCTATTGGAAAGGAAAACATTTGGTTCCATAAAACCTTAATCCAAATCCTTTTTTTACAAAAATTCCCAACCATTTCGTATACAAGTGTGTCTGGGGATAGAGACCTTCAAAGTTTATTTTTATAGAGCGATTACTTGCAATTAACTCCCATTTATAGTACGCCACCCATTATGAACATATAAATTTACAATATAATCTTATAGTAGCCATCAATAATACATACATTATAACTATCTCAATTTATGGAAGCAGTCGAATCAGGAATACTGTTTCATATTTTTTGTGAGTTTTGAACTTGGCGTTTCAAGCGCATTTTTATTCAACTAACCTTATATCAGGTATAAAGTACCAAAATATGTAAAAAATATAATCTAAAATATTAAATAATTATTTTTAATTTATGAACATTTAACTAACCTCTAAGAGAAACTCAATTAGTATTTTTAAGGCTGAATGATAATCTGGGCACGTCTACATTTCACAGTATGGTTATATCACCTAAGCTATTTTTAAATTTAAATCCACTCATAAGGAATTTATTTTTTTACCGATCTCAAAATATAGTCATTCCTGATATATTTATGGATCAAAAGATGCTTTCATAGACAGTATTTTTTTATTTTCAAACGCAAAGTCAGTAGCAAAGTAAAATAATGAATTTTCCCATAGCTAATGAAAGACGTCGTAGTAAAGAAAGAACTTGAACATCAAGGTAAAAATATGATTTCTTTTCAAAAACTATATTTCAAAAAACTTTTATCGAAATTTGTGTGAGATTTTAACAATTATGACAATGAAAATGCCATTGTCTTTAGTTGTATTTTCTACAAGGCCTTACTATTACTTAAATTTTACTATTACTAACATTGTGTGAGTTGAAGAAAAACCATAGATATGGTTATTTTTATCTCTTCCTACGTTTTTGCATATGAGATAAAATATTCTACGGGATGATAAAATATGAACATACATATAGAATTTAAATGTAGTTAAGGTCGCGAACGTTTATAAAAACGGAGTATACCGAGAATATTCCGTGTAAGGAAATACATCACGCATTGGATTTCCCTCCTGGCATTATTCCATGAACATCCAAGACAGAGACAGAAAAGGAAATAGATTTTGAAAGTAATTTTTTCCGTGCTACCATTTTTATTCCTTTAATCATTCATATACTTCCGCTTCTAAATATTGTATAACAGCTACATTGCTTAATAAATGATACAGTTTTTCTTGGATGCACATTTTTTTTTCAAGTTCAACAAAATGTTTGTTCAGGGCAGACAAAAGCCCATTAAAGTGAATTGATATTTTAATTTTAAAGGAGTTATGCACTGGCGTATAACTGTGCCTATATAATAGTCTGCACCTTTTCAATAAATCTGAAAATGGATGTACTGACTGAATATTGAACATGAGGAAGTTATCGCGATACACGGAAAATAAAGGTTGTTCAGGAACGTCCGAAACTCAAATTTAATTAGCGGAATACTTTGAATGGAAAAAAGATTTGAAATTATATAAAAGGTTTTTGTTACATAATTGATCACTTAAGTGCCGTAAAATTTATAATTTTCTCTCACACACTTTCAACTCCATATAAGTACTTTACTATTTATCAGTTCATTTATGAAGTTAAAAATTCGTAATAAGAGCAAATTTTTATTTAGACTGAAGAGCAAGTTTCCTTCTAATAATTAAATGATGTAATTCTACCAATAACTCATTGAATATTTTGTACTAACATAGATCAGAATCTTCAGCCTACACTCCGTTATGTAGTACACAAATGGTATTTCAAACTAATTATTATAAATTGGGCCTGAGGAATAAGAAACTATTAATGTACCAACGTGTACATTTAACTATTAATGATAATTTAGAAAATTCAGTCAATCAGACATTTACGGGCGAGTAATATCCTCGATGCCAATTATTTGATATACTCTTTTATTGAATAGAAATGTAATGTAGGTATGTAATAGAAATCATGAACGTGATTCCCTTAGAAAGGAATTTTCCTTGCTTAATCACTAGCTCCCAGTTATTTTTAGATTTAAACTAACCCAAGTAGCTGCGTATATAAGAACATCGGCTGGTAGCGGGAGAAATTTATTCTGGACGTAGTCCATAGCACACATTTTCATTCTACCATGAAGTTAAAGCCATCCAATAGGCAGATAACGTTTTACTTAATAGTTTTTCATAACAGTTAAAAATATCCCTTTTCATTTCACCTACATAATACCGCTCATGGTGCGAATTATCGCACTATGAGCGGTACTCATCCGTGATGATCATAATCGACCGTGATCGGGCAAACACTAAAGAATGAATTCGCTATGATCCCCATTTTTAATTACTTAATAATACACATATTATTTCATAATATTCATATTTAATTGTTATGAAATTCGTTGTATATAAAAGACAATTATTTTTTTATCCCAATAATTGAAGTGTAGAGTGTATTTCGAAGTGCTATAACACATTTCCTAAAATTTTCAGCGTCGAAGGAATATAAATAGCAAGTATAACTTGTACGTGTTTATCTTGTCAATTACATGTTTTGTGTAAATTACTTTCTCCTGGATCGTCAAAAAATATTCTGCCATACATAAATAAATGTTTTCTACTCACAATTCATATTGGATGTGGAAAGATAACTAGTTTATTACTCTGAGTGTGCAATTGCTCCCTCTGTGACTACAAAATAAGTTACTCATTTTATCTTTTGCCCTACGATCGATTAGATGGCTCTTGGATGGTGTGACAACTACTCCTTGGAGACGTGTCACAAACTATAGGTCTTCACTTAGCTCAAATGGGGCATGAAAATACTCGCACCTGTAAGCTTGAAGTGCAAAAATAAGAAAAAGGGAGTCTGGCTGGAAGCCAAAGGATTAATTTAATGGAGAAGAAGACGGTAGTCTTGAGTAGTAAAACACATGGCTCGGCGGTGCGATGTGAAGCTGATGTGGTCACAAGAGTGGAAAAAGACGCAGGGTGGCAAACCAATAGGAAGAGACAGCGACGTGCGAGATGGTGCAGAAATGGATGTGAGCTTGGCAGGAAAGATAATGGGAGGGTGGTATAAGGGCAAGCAGGATGGAACAGCTTGCGAAATAGCTGCTGTGAAGAAAAGCGGAAACAGAGATTCGATAAGGGTGAAATAGATAACGTCCGATACGTCATCACTGCTTACTTTTCCGAACTCGAAACAATGCCAAAACGAATGGATTCAAGTACATAACACTATTCCAAATACCGTATAACTTAGGAATATGACTGTTTCGGTTCTTTTAACAATTTAAATTTAAACAGGATTATAGTAAACAGTCTGAAAATGCCTGGTGTATTGTCTCCTCCAAATTGTTTCTCCTCGGAAATTTTTTAAAGCTCAATCCACAAATGTTTATTATCTCGGAGTGGACCGAAATTCGTTTCCCTCTCCAAAGTCACCACCGGAGGAGTGAGAGCCAGGCGTTTTCCATTTCACGCTTTAGTTTAGTAATGGAATTCGTCGCGACGTTACGTCTCATAAAACTGAGACTAATTTTCGGAATGCAGGGAAATGCGGCCGTGCACTGTGTGCATATAACGCGACTCATAGTGACTAATGGGGAAAGGGGAAGAAGAGCTTTCGGAGTGAGGAGAGAGAGTTCAATGACATGCAAACTGGCTTCGCGGGAGAATACGCTCGAGGAAGTTGGAAATCATCAGACAGGGCTTGACGTGGTTGTTGGAAGGTAGGTTGCGGGTGAGCCTGGGTGTGGGTAGGCTGGGAGTCGGCGACGGGGCATCAGATGAGTGGTGGGGTAGACAGGGGAGTTGTAGGGAGATGGTCGGACGAGAAAGAGAACGGGAATCTCTTCGGTGAAGGCGAGTTTTCTCATTGCTGTGTGTAGGTAATGGTAACGATTGGGGGGTGGTGTGCTCGTCAAACGAGGACGTTTGCGCCACCATGGATCAGTGGGTAATTAGGGTACGGAACGAATTGGAGGGTGTAATAAATGTGTCGAGAAATCTAGCGTCGGCTTTAATCGCTTACGGAGGGCGCCAGGGGATGCGAGTTTAACATCCTATTCGTCGGATGGCGTTTGGCGTCTTCGAGATGTTCATACTTCCCACTGGTGAAGACATGGATTCCTCCAAGTACTCCTTAAGTGGTAGCGTGGTGACTGTTAACTCCCTACCAATTTTTTTCTGAATAAGACTTCTAATCTTGACTAACCAGATCCCTGAAGACGTTTCATTAACACGTTAATCTGATTTTCATGTACGAGTGTAACAATTATATTTTTGTCCATATACTATTTGGTTATTAGCATTTCAATAACCTGTATATTCAAGTTCAATCTGCATAAATTAAATAATAGTTATTATTGTAAGAATATAAAAATAAATAATTTATATTACCAGTGATTCCCATTGTATTCCATTAATAGTATTTGACTACATGCAATTAAATATTTTACACTATCTGTAAACATTTTGTAGTAATATTATTGCTCTTTGATTGATAATTCATAAACATATACTTTGGATTATTACCCAGTAGACATAAATGTGTTATAAATAATACCTCTTAATCGCGGTTGAAAATAATGCTTTCAATGGGGCCGAGGGATAGTAGCAGTAGAGCCATAAATTTAAAGGAGTGCTATTTAGAGTAAATGAGATGAATGGGTAATATGAGAGAGAAAGTTGGGAGGATGCTTTAAGGAATGAAAAGGGAGCAGTGTATCGGACGCTATCGGCTGTGCTCGAGGGGTCTGGCTTTGGTCGCTCCTTTGTAGCCAAGAACAGAGCCACGTTGAGCAAAAACAGTGCCTGGGCTATGGTCTCTCTCAGGGAGGAAGACAGTATCATAAATTCAAACGTACTGTTCTCTATTGCTAAAAATGTAAGGTTTTCCGAAATCGAGATTATATCAGTGGATTGGTAAAATAAATTGGTTGTGTCGTTCAATAAACAATTAAAATGTAATTAACTGTGTTTGGAAAAATTAATGTTAACGAAATGCCAAAAGTTATAAATAATATTTACCTTTTAAGTATGTCAGAATGGCAATGTATCCATCCTATTGTGATGTTTTGGTGTAACATGGCTAATTAAATTACTTTTCACTCCAAAGAATATTAAAAATAATTCAATCAGAAGAGTGATATAACTGCATTTAATTGCATATTCAATCATCGTGCCACTCTCAAATCCTGAGTAGAGAAGACTCAGTTTGTAATTCAATAAGGGATATTTTAATTGATTTTCTAGTTTCACCCGAAAAATCAAAATCGAGCGGAATATGACATGTTATCTATGAAAAATGCATTTGAACTTGAAAATAGTTTTCACCAAATAGTGATTACCAAATTTAATAAATAACCCTGCTGATATTTGACCTTGTTTAATTTGTGAATATTGGTATATGTTTCCAAATTTATGCCGAGGTCATTACTTGTGATTTACTTAATATGGATATTATAATAGTATATGTAAATATGTAAATTCAATTCCATAAAATATGGTACAGTATTGTACAATGTAAAATTAGTTATTTTCCTGGGTAGTGAACCTATCATGAAAATAAACATATAAATATATGTACATCTTATGTAAATGGAATTAACACTAGTAGACAAAAACACAGAAACACATAACAAAGAAAAACTCAATGGGTCTCGAATTTTCGGTGGTCTGGTGGTCTAGCCAACTTTCCCAATGTTATATATATATATATATATATATATATATATATATATATATATATATACACACATATAAATTCACTGATAGTCATAACAAACACAGAAACCAAAACACACAAAAGAGGGACTCACTGGTTCTCGAATTTTCGGTGGTCCAACCACCTTTCTCAAGAGGAATTAGGAACAGAACTGCATATGTATACACATATATATATATATATATATATATATATATATATATATATATATATATATATATATATATATATATATATATATATATATATATATATATACAGGGAAAGGAGCTGGCCCTCCTACCCTGATGTGTGAATATTCACACGCCGTCGGGCCTAGTACATGGGTGAGCTCTACTATCACCTACTAAACCGACCTTCGGGTTGATTACTGTGTTTATGATATATATATATATATATATATATATATATATATATATATATATATAACATTTGGACGACACAATAGATCACAGGATAAAATAGATAACACGTAAAAGAACACTCACTGTCTGAACTGAACCGAGGCCTTCTTCAGTTAGACTGACTGAAGAAGGCCTCGCAGTAGGCCGAAAGCTCAAACAATCTACAATGCGAGTGTTCTTTTACGTGTTATCTATTTTATTCTGTGTTCTATTGTGCCGTCCAAATGGTATATTGCTCTCGTGAGTACATTACTAATATGCTCTATTTTATATATTAGTGCTAAAAGTTTACAATGGATACTATTTTACCATTATTAATGGATTAGAAAGTAATATTATTCATTTGTATAATGACAAGGGCGAATTTAGGAAGATTTAAATAAATAACACGGCCCTTAAAGAGATGTCAACGGTAACAAACCCGGCATTTACGAGTTAGGTTAACGATAAATTATGTCAAAACGGAGTTCAAGTTAAGTGTCATTTAACTTCAAATGTCATTGAAATCTTTTTTGTTGGTAGTTATTCGTTTCGAGAAGTTATGCTACCCATCATATAAAAATTCTCATATCAGAATTTTGACTCGGTCGAGATAATTTGTAATGAAGTATCGAGTTAATTTGCTATCCGTCATTACCAGAAAACTGCATTTATAGAGTGTGTGGAAATAGAGAGCGGGGAGACAGTTTGGGTGAAGGTCCGCTGGAGCCTCTTCGAGTGCCATGGAAGACGCTCGCTGCGTGAGTTGGCGTCAACGTCGAGTGGAGTCGGGCGCAGGGTGAGATGGGAATCCACGGCGGCGGGGAGGGTCGACCGACGTGTCGCACTATTATTTCGCCCTCTGGTAGGGGGAGCGGCGCTGGAGCGACGCGGGCCCGAGACTGGAGGGGGAAGACGAGGCGAGAGAGGACGAGGGAGGGAGTCGAGGGCGAGAAACAAAAGTGTGCTCGTGGGGGGAGGGACACGCTGTGTGCTTTTATGAGTGTGTGTGTGTGCGCGCGCGCCAGGATCCGTCGTTTTTTGTACGTCTGTGACCATTTTAGGGGATGGGGCGAAAGGGTGGACTTT
Source organism: Hetaerina titia (assembly GCA_037158775.1). Lineage (NCBI taxonomy): Eukaryota > Metazoa > Arthropoda > Insecta > Odonata > Calopterygidae > Hetaerina > Hetaerina titia. The sequence goes on from CM073770.1 coordinate 36,700,468, forward strand.
GGAGGGGGATAAGAGGGGTGCAGTGAGGAGGAGGGTCGCCCGTTCAATGCGTCGTCGAAGCTTCTAGCTTGAAAAAAAAAACTCTTTACCAGGCCTCCGCTCTCGCATTCATATCTCAACTACCCTGGAATTAGAATTCTTAGGGTTTGGTCGAGGTTGCCAGGAAAGGGTATCGCATTGTGGATCCGTAGATAAGGATATCTTAGAGTAATGATCTGTAGCTAACGGGACTAAAGGCCACAAGTAGTGTCCAGAGTTCAAACACTGAGATTGTGCTGATACTTTCGTCTTGATTGATGAGGAATTTGAGCTATTGTGTTCGGGAATAAACCAAAATTTTCGAGTTTACTCTATCGTTCCTATTGCTGGGAAAACAGCCTACAATTTTAATTGCTGCATTATTTTTCCTTTGATGAAAGAAGCATAACTTTCTAAAATTAAATAGGATATATATATATATATATATATATATATATATATATATATATATATATATATATATATATATATATATATATATATATATATATATATATATATATATATACTCAGAGTTCTGTTCCTAATTCCTCTTGAGAAAGGTGGTTGCACCACCGAAAATTCGAGAAACAGTGATTCCCTCTTTCATATGTTTTAGTTTCTGTGTTTGTCGACTAGTTAGTGAATTTACATTATTGTGCACGTTCGTGGGTTTTTCAAGAAAGTGACTTTATATATATATATATATATATATATATATATATATATATATATATATATATATATATATATATATATATATATATATATAATATAATCAGAGTAATCAACCCGAAGGACGGTTTAGTAGGTGGTGGTAGAGCTCATCCGTGTACCAAGCCCGACGGCGTGTGAATATTCACACATGAGGGTAGGGGGGCCAGTTCCTTTCCCTGTGCGGGTTATGGTTTCCCAGGAAGATCTGGTACCCAAAAAATCAACTAGCTTGGGTGGAGTCTTATCCAGATATCCGCCTTCTTCTTAAGTGAATTCAGAATTCTTTTACTGACTCTCATTTCTTTGTCAATTACATAAAAATTGTGTGAAAATCTTCCACCATTTTTCCCATTATTACTATAGTTAAACTGTTACAGTTATTTGTGGCCATTACAATTAAAATAAATGCCATAGAAGCTGAAGAAAATTTCCAAGGAGTCTTTTAATTGAAAGTCGTGAAATCATTATTCAGAAGGGACGTGGTGCTTTTAAATTAAGACACGTTTAAATATTTCTATGCTTTCAGATCGTTTAGCAGAATATATAAGGACAGAATGGGTGAATTTTAGGTCCATTTTGGGAGCTCATGTATTCGCAGATTAGCTTTGGGCAAGTCGCGGAGGAGGAGGGCGAAACGGAGGCAGGATGAGCGAGGTCAGAGGTCCCCTTTTCTTTTTGTTTCTGCCTGGGTGAGTGGAAGGGTTACTCGAGAAGAGAGGCGATGGGTGTGGGCGCAAGAGAAAGGGAGGCGGGCGAAGTTTACATAAGGTGTGGAGAAAAGGTGACCTTTTAATTGGCCTGACTTCTAAATGAAGGGATGGTGTACATTGAAAACGCCTGACATAACTCAGATTTTATAGCATTTTCGCTGTGCCTCCCATCAGGTCAAATTAATGATGTAATAATTGCGAAAATACATTACTTGTTGGTATATTGCCACCTCTTGATCTTGGTGCTTTATATTATAAAGCATACGAAAGGTCGTTTGAGGTTTTCAACATGCAGTTAATACTGTCAACCGTTTACATGTATGTATACAATGAAAAAGGTTCTCTTTAGGTAATTACTATATAACTTCAATTTGTAATTGGAACGTAGTTATTCTTCATTCATGGCCAGCAAAATTAATTTGTGCTTAATACTAAACATATTGCATATTCATACCTTGTATGAAGTCCCTCTTGAGAATACAAAGTATAATATGCACCTAGAGTAACATATAATTGAAACATGGCGGGAGAGGTGTGGCAATTAGATTTTCGTTAAAGCTGTAAATACTATGGACAGTAGACAGTTTGAGTACTTCTGTAATTTATATAATTGGCAATATTAAAATATTTAATATTTAAATATGCATTAAATATTACATTTACGTACTACAAATATGTGAGAACTCGTTGATGCAAAGAGTAGTTGCTATTATGGTAGCCACATGCACACACTTCCTTAAATACAATTTATTGATGTATTTCCTGATGTTATTTAGATGAATTTAAAAAAAGGATGATAAGTCTCAAACTTGACCTAAAGTTCCTTGATATAATTATGAGCACAAAGAGGAATTAACTGAAAAGCAAATTTAGCTGTGTGACATTAAACCTGCTCATTCGTTGATCCTTCAATACATAGTCTGTTTGGCTTCAGCCTTTAATATAAAACGGTATATATTTATAATACTTCCCTCTTCGTTTGCTTTTAACCTATTTGAGTTTCCCTGTCATTCATTGCGTCCTACAATGACGATTCTGGGATACTTATTCTACCTCTAAGTGTACTGAAACCTTCCCAAATTTCCTTTCTGATGTACTCGTGGAGCTCCTTGGATATTTTCCCTGGTTCTTTCATTCTTTGCCGTATTTCCTTGATACATGATATGTCAATAAGTTAGTTCGTCATTTGAAATGTAGGTGAATCTTTTTTTTATTTTAGTTGAAGCATTGCACCAAACGCTGTTTGACGAATAAATCAATATAAATAATTATAAAAACGATATAACTTGTTAACGTCAAGTCGGGTGTTTTCAATGGTTGTACCCATGGAGTAGCCTTTCGCCGAAAGTATAGTTTAAAAGCCTAATTTTAGGACTTCGCAGTAAGGTTATTATTATTTATTAAATTTTTCCGTACCAAAAAGAAAGATTTGTACTTTTCCACAGATGTATGGAATCTGTGGAAAAGTACAACTCTTTATTTTAGTATGGATATTAAATACTTCTACGAAGAGAATCCTGAAACAATAGAACATATTAATTTTTTCTTTACTCACTTGCGCTTGCATTTTATTCTCTTCGTCATTTTCATTCATGGTTACGCAATTAATTTTATTCCAAGCACAAATATTCTAATATGTCAAATTTTCCTTTCAAATCTCTTGGACGACAGGGACCCAACTTCATTATCATAGGCAGTCAAAATATACTTATTGAATAGAATTTGTAAAAAAAGAACTCAGTACTGCAACCATGCAGTTTAATATAGATTTTTGCCAAAGAAAAAGCAGCTTACTTACTTATAGCAATACGTATAGGAGTTAATTTGAAAGCTCGTTTTTAAGTTATTCCTTTTAAGGATGCTTTCTTACCAAGAAAACCATGTTGAATGGCAAAAATCTCTCCTTTCCTTCATTTCGGATACCAGGAGCGCTAAAAATACGTGGAACGGACCTCAGCGCACCGCCCTGTAATCTCTCTCCCGAAGAGATTTGGGGGGATGGGAGGCGGGTAGGAGAGCGAACGAGGGAGGGAAGTGCGAGCATGGGGGACACCAAGGTACGGGAAAGCAAAATTGACACTCGGATCAGTGGATGGAAATCAGCGCACGACCACCGAGAGTAATCATGCCTTAAGAGTGTAAAAGGGACGCGGGAATGTTGTCGGACGGAGAGGGGAACCGGTGAGGGGTTGTATTGCACGAGGGAAGCGAAAGTGGAAGAGGAGGCCTTAGAAACGTTGTCCCTGGAGGGAGTGGGGTGGTTTTGGTAGCGAGACCGAGGGAGACGGTGGAGAAGTGCGGAAAGTGGAATGCCCGGTGAGACCAATTAAAAACGGTGGAAAGTGGATTTTCTCGAAAAGTTAGTGAGGAAAAAAGATGATGAAATAGTGGGTTTGGTTGATTGTGGTTTGCTTCTTATTCCGAGTTTTATCTTTATTACTGTTGACGGGATGATTTGGTTATTTGGATATTTTCGTTGGAGAAAGGGAACGTAGCGATTTAATTTTGATAACTTTCTTTTACTTTGTCTATTAGTGATATACATATACAGCAACATTATATTTTTTATGACATTACTGATGGCCTAAAAGAGTTTTCATTTTCATGCTTCCCGAGGGATAATATTTTTAAAAATGTTTCTTGTCCTGTTCTATATACTTAATAACGTGTCACATTATTTTATTGTAATTCAGTATTTTCTATATGGTATCAGAGGCATGCATGAAACGAAAACAAAAATGGCGCCAAGGTGTTCCCCATCCCTAATTGTCACCTAGTAGGACAATTGCGTTGATATGAGTTTTCAGTGTTCGTGACCACATGAGTGCTAGTGTATTAATTCACTCTAGAGTCCTTGAGAAGTCAAAGCCTTATATTTTATGTCATTCGATATTTATTGATATATAAGATACATCAAATTTCTTGATATGCTTGATTAACTCAACAGGAATCATAATTTTTAAAGTCAGCATAAAACAAAGATTAACGATATAAAATAAATTTTAACAGTTCAATTTTCAATTTATTTCCTCAATTATTAGCCGACAGTGGTGCCCCTTTCAGAGGCATTACTTCTAAGTAGTGCCAGGAAGCATTTTAGCCCATCTCGCACGCAGTTTGGAGAGAAGCTTTTAATTATTAATTACGCTTTCCTCCCTCAAGTAGTTAAGCGCCATAGCACAAAAGCCTCTTATCGTGAGAGAGGATTTAATATGATTGAACTCAACATTTACTCACCCCTCTTCAGTTCACGTTTCAGGAATAAAATTGTACATCTTAGAGGAATGCTACCATCCGCAATGTCGAGGCTGAAATGATTAATGCCTGGCAGAGTTGTATAACTAATTTAGTCAAGACCAAAATTGCCGGGAGTGTTTTTGAAATTGGTGGGTAGTTGGGCAAAGTTTACAGAGTAGATAAAACACACGAGGGAATGCTTCACGGAGCGTAGATGAGTTTGTTCATCTAATGACTGTGTTCCAATACGTTTAAGATATAAACTCCAGGGCTATCACATAAATCCATTTCATTCGAAAATCATTGTAATATATTAGATATACAATCCAATTATAAAATTAGCTAATATTGAGATTTTTAAATGATTTACAAATTTTATCGATGATTATAACTGCACTAATAATTTTCAAATAAAATAAATCAACATTGTTCCAAAATGTTGGGTATTTACTGCGTGAGAAAAGTCGAAATTAAATTTTCCTTGTAAAAATGTAAATACAAGATCCATGAGAATTATCTCTATAGTCAAACGTTTTTGAAGTAGTCAAGATGCTTCTTAAATACTTAAGTAAACTATTGGTTAGTTATTAAATTTTTCCTTTAAATTCTACAGGATTTTCGGGGATTCACTCGAAGTCAACACTTATTCGAATTGGACCTATATAATTACGATTTTCTTGCATCCATTCTTATAGCACAGCTTCTTCAGTTGTCGAAATTGCTAGGAAATTCGATCTATTGGGTAAGATACTACAGAAACCATGGGGAGTAGGGTTATGACTTCACCCTTTACGCTTCAAATAAATCTATTCCGGAATAAGCGACATGCATGAGTTATACGATTCCTTAAGCGAGTCCCTGAGTCTCTCTTCTTCGGTGAAAGCTCCTACATTCTGTCACACTCCTGTCGTTTCTCACAGGCCATAAAAAAACATTTCCCGAGGAACTCTGTTTCTTTTGCTTGAGCGGCGTCGGGCTTAGGGGTCCTCATAAATAATTAACCGAACCTCACATAGCTCCGGTTGCCGCCTGAAACATTCATTCCCTATTCACCGTGCCCTTCGTTAAGGAAGAACAACTTTTGACAGCACTGGCATTACGATTGGCGGGATGGCTTTGCAAATGCGTAACAGTGTCTGTACGTTCGCGTAAAGGTATTCACGTATATTAATTTTGTTGGTAGAATAAAAGAATGCATGTATACACATGTACAACATGCACATGCACACACGCTAGCTCCCTCTCTCTCTCTCTCTCTCTCTCTCTATATATATATATATATATATATATATATATATATATATATATATATATATACATATATTTTTGTGTATATATAATTATATATATTTTGGCGGTATAATAAAAAACATTTTAAGAAAGAATAACCGAAATGGAAACAATCCAATGACTCATCGTAGTCTGATGAAGCTGCTGGGATCACCAAAATTTTGAAGTGAGTTGTTTTCGTCCTGGTTAATCTTTTTTAAAAAAGTAATTTTTTATTTTTATCATCCAAAAATATATATAAGTGAGCATAAAGAATTATTGAGCACCATAGAGGTGTGTTATCTGTTCTAAATATATGTATTCTACTTATAAACTCTTCCGGTGAAAATCTATGTCCTTCCATCGGAGAAATAGTACCGTTTATGAAGCTGTTTTTTCATCTGAGCTTTCCGTCCACTTTTCAGTAGTACTGCTTTCCGGAGTATTTATACTATTATAATGTAGTTGTGTATATGTAAAAACCTAAGCTCGAGCCCTAAATGGAACACGGAAGGCAGACAGGCTGCACGCAATGGCCTCCATTTCTAACCATCCCCGTCTTCCTCCGTCCATTTACTTCATCCCATATTCTCTGAAATCTCATGGATTCTTTCATCCTCCCACTTGCAGCATCCTTCCCATTTATTGAGGACGTCATCGGGCATGAATATAGGGGGGGGGGGGCAGGAGTAGGGAATGGGGGAAAAGGCTTTCCGGAGGGAAGGGAAAGGTCGGAGTATCGTCATCGCCGAAGCGCTAATTATCAGTGCCGAAGGTCGGAGGAAGGGTCAAAGAGGAAGCGAAGGGCTGAGGATGGGTTTTCGAAGGAAGGTGGTGTGTGGGTGGGAGATGTTGGGCCGCGCCGCCGAAACAAATTTGCGCAGTGTTTCTTAAGAAAGACTCCCCAATCTGGCAATGGCTTCTGGCATCTTAGTTTTGTGAGTTGGATGGTGATCTCCAAGGGATATTTTTTCTACCTGCATTTCATTTTCGTCATTTAATATTTTGTGCAACTACCAATTATGTAGGCATGACAATTGTAAAGCAGCCGTTAACAATTCAATCCTTTCTTCGAACAAGGCTAACCCGAAAATAAGGGGGAAATTGCAGATGGGGAATGATTCGACAGACGTAAACGGAATACACTTTTCCTTCAATTACCAACCTTTCCGAATATCTCAGGTCAAATAAATGGGGAAATGCGAGTGTTTCCCGTGAATTTTTCATTTTAAAATAGAACATTTTTTAGTGCAATAATGATGCGGTAATTAGATCTAATAGAGTTTCGGTTTTACAATAACTGAGAGCTAAAGAGAAAATAAAGATGCAGAATTACACACTAGGTCTCATGTTTGTGTAATGGCTAAAGAAGCATTAAAAGTATAACATTAAATCTAGACAATAGCAGAATCACGTTGATAAATACTACGGAATGAAATAATAAACCACTTTAATCAATGATTTTTGATGCAAAGGTGGAGTCTTACTTCTTTAAAATAATATAGTCCGATGTAGGAATTGAGAATGAAATTGGGATTGCATTTTTCAGTGTAGAAGTAAAAAGAGAAAAGTTAGGATAGACTTAGTGTGTTTCACTAAGTCTACACGAAACGTGCTGCAGTACATAATTATGTGATAATCTTAATTACGTTTTAATCAATTACAGTTTAAAAATATATTGCATACAAGTCGAATATAAAAGATAGAAAGTTATCGAAAGAAAAAATTTGAATAATTCCGAATCGTGCGAATGAGTGAGTGAACTTTTACTGCATTAATTCTGTAGGTAGCTACCATAAAAAGATATTTGATCGATCTTTCTTGACCTGCGGCTACAAAAAATGTATTCCCCAACTCGAACGCTCGGAAATTACCATCCCATGCATACGATATTTACTTTTATATCTGAAAGTGCTCCTGAACTAGCCAATTTATTTGGGTTAGAATAAGCCTTGACTATAACCGTGACTCACATGGGCACGGAATTCTGAATGGCGAATTCGATAAAACGTTTAATAGGATAGGTGAGCGATAGTGCGGGTGAATGTGGAGCGGAGGTCGGAGGGAGGGTAGTCGTGGACGGTCCTGAGTGAGGCGGGGAGAGTGGAAATGAGGGGAGAATAGGGGAGCGATGGGGGAAAAGGGGGGTAGGATGGTTAGGGGGCGGTGCGAAATAATGGTGAGGGGCGTGAGAGCTCATTTATTGGCATTGGTACACGCAGGGGGCCGCGGGAAGAAGAGGCAGGCCGGTTGAGAGGAAGGCCCCGGGAAGATGCTTTACGAGAGAGGGGTTGAGGGAGAAGAGGGGGGCGGGATGGGCGGACGGAGGAGGCGGAACTGGGCTTAAGTGGAGTGGTGGGTGAGGGACGGGGGTGATTCCGGGGTGGGGGAGTGGCGAGGCGCGGGGCGCATGGCAATAAATAACCCTCCGCTATAGCGGAAGGGTGGAGAGAAGGTTGGATGGGGAGCATGTGGGGTTAAGAGCTACTGCGAGTGGCACGGCCCACTCTCTCCCTCCCTCTCCTCCCTCTCCTCCTTCCTTACGGTCTCTCCCAATCTCTCTCTTCTCCCTTTCAGTCCCTCTCTCAATTCTCTTTTCACTTTCTCCCTTTCTCCGGTGCTCGATGGGGAGTGGGTTCATGGGGCGGAAGGGTGTGGTTTCGGAAAGGACCCTGGCGTGGGACCCATGCCTCATACCCCCAACCCTCCAGCACCTCCCCACTCCGCCCTCTGTTATCCTTCCGCTAAAAACACTCCGATAGGGAAATTGTTTCTTGGTTTAGGGCTTTTCGGTGTCCGTGTTTGTGCTCGAGTGAACCGAGAGGAAAAATCTTTTTCGCTCATCCTCGGCCCTCATCCCTCGGAGGAAGAGGGTGAGAGCCACACTCGGCTCACTCTTTTCTTTCCAGGCTCCAAGAAGAAGGTCGAGATATTCTTTTCCGCTCCCTTCTCCTTCCTTCTCTCTCTTCCCACTGCGAGGGAGTGAAGTTCTGTTGATCGTTCGAAAACAGGCAGTCGTTTGGGAATTCTTAAGCGGCGGAGATGGTTTTTTTCCACCGTATCTTCCATGCCAATGCCTCATGCGCTCCTCCTCTTCCGATTCCCCTTCCACCCTTTCTTTTCCGACTCCGCCTACTCTTTCCTCCGCAATCCCGCCTCTCTAACTCGCCCACTCCTCCTACAGCACTCACTAACTATGACTCTACCCAGCACCTCCTCCTCGCCTTCACCACCCCTTTCCTCCTCCTGACCACCAGCTCTCTTCTTCATCCCTATTCGCCCAGTGTTTCCGATCCCATTCGATAAATTTTCCTTCATCACCGCTTTTCAACCTGTAGAATTTCGGATCGGCCCACTATTTTCGTGGGGATTAGATTCTGCGGTGCCGTATATAAAGCGATGGGATTATTCCGGTCGCTATGCTCTCGTGTGCGGGCCACGGATGCATATATACATGTTCATGTCCAGGTCGAGGGAGGAAATCGGTGATTAACTTCGTTTTCTGATAAGGGGCTAGAAGGGGAGATAGTAGGGTTTAGGATAAAAGATTTATACCTTGCGGCATTACGTGTCAAATCGTTGTTCCCACTCCCTGGAAAATTTCACTTTAACCCCTGGATGTATTTTTTTCCAAAAACCGATAATTTATTTGCTATGTACAACCATGTATTCATCGATGAATTATAACCTGTAAATTGTAATCAATTTAACTTTCTTTTCAATCATAATAATCATATTTAATTTTATTCATAATTTTTATAATAATTGTTGCGAAATGTTTCTTTGTCTATTAATATTTTGGTAATCAGGAGATGAATTTATTCTGAAATTTAACCTTTTCATTCCATACTACTCTGTAGCGTAGAATTTTATTTCAAGAATTGTGGAACACATAGTTGGTACCCTCATTCATTCTGCCGCTTTCGAAACTCGTGTAGTGCCTAGGGAATTATTACAGAAATTCTTTGCTGTAGCCACAATTTTTTAACATTTGCACTAAAAATGCTGCTAAATTTGAAAGTTTTTATTATAATTATGTTTTAAACGCATAGCAAACCTGTTTGGATAATTTTCTATATTTTTAATTTGTGTTATTCATTTTCATATACAAATATACCTAAAACGTTTGGCATAATAATGGTACATTCGTACATTGTACCAATATAAACAAATTAAAAATGAATTATTTTAACAAGTGAAAGTTTATGCTGACAAATGATCTCTGTCGATTTAAAAACGCAGGGATTTCTAGATAATGGATTAGTAGAAGAGTATCGAGAATGGAGTAACAGTTAGAAGAGGCCCTGCAACCCAGTTTTTAGCATTTTAGATGATCTAAAAACATTTTTCAATTCACTTTTTAAGTCATGAAATTTTCTAATTAGCATTGTATCCCCCACAACGGTGATTTGTTAAAACCCTATATTAATAGGTTAACATATATTGTCGAGTCTCCATAGTCTCAATCTCGCCTAAAGTTAAAAATGATTATCTATTTATCTACAGTTATCAACACAGCACTAAGCGTCTAAAGTCCATATATCTGAAATCATTACACTATAACCCAGTTTTGAGGCCATATTATTTGTTTTTATTAAATAGCTTTTGCAACTCGTTTACAACACACTTTTAAACGCATGGATTTGGAGTTCCTAAGGCAAACACTCTAAGCCAGAATAAATAGCCGACGGCGGACCTACCAAACCAGTCTATTGGATGACACATTGTAGTACTCTTAGCTTCCATATAGTTGAGGGATAAACAAAATGATAGCATTTTTCAACTCACTGGGGTTGTTTTATATGGCGTTGATTCTTTCTTTGAGTAACGATGAAACTGAATAATCTCATGTTTTTACTCGGAAATAACAAGGACTTTTCCCTTGGATTACACGCAAAGATTTTCAAAAGGTCCTACTGGGAGGTTATTTATTGCTAATACCTTTTTGAATCACGTATTCACTCTAGGGAAAAAATTGCTTATTGCCCCTTAGACATTTCTTTGTTGTTTCAAATTTGAATTTTAAGTGCTCTACCATGGGAATTGATCACCAGCATTCGCCTTGAATGAGATTCGAATCCAGATCAAGGCGAATGATTTTTACACTCTGAAATTGTTGCATTGAAATACATATTAGCGGATGAGACCGTTGAAAGTTACCGTTGGGGCATCTATCACAGTTTCTTGGCTATTTATTGTAATGAACTTAGAATAAACACGATATGCTTGCAAAGTAAACGGTTATTGCCTCGAATTAATAAATGTGTTATATTCTTTTCTTGAGTTCTCAGCATTGGGGAATTTTCAGAGTGACGGTTATCGCAAAAGAAATTTTGTTCGTGAATGTGACAGTGTGTGTTTGCCCGCTCATGGACAACAGAGTGTGCGTGTCGGTGTGTTGAACTTTATTATCGCTGTAAAGGCTCCTCTACATTCCCTTTTCTCCCTCACCGAAGTAGGAAAGGATAAAAAATATCTCCGTCAAAAAGTGCAACTAGTTCGCAAAACTCAGTTCCGTTTCGTCGGATATCTAGGTTGCGAACTCATTTCTGTCCCACACGTGAAATGAATGTGTGGAATATGTGTGCGCGCTGTGGCGAATTCCCTACGCTCTCCTCCCACCACCTCTTTCTTCTCCCTCCTCCCTCCAATGGGGAAAGGCTGTCGCAGTTCCACTTCCAACCCTCTTTCTCATTCCTACGACCACTCTCTCCCCTCTCTCTCTCTCCCGAACCACCTTGCCTACTACACCACCCCGCAATCCGCGCACCAACCCCTCTGGTCTTTGCCGTCCCACCCACACGCCGTTCCCTCTCCTTTTACCGCCCTCGAGGCCGCACAAATTTCAAACGAACTTCGGTTAGAGGGGTTAAAAGTGTTCTTCCCCTCCCTCCATTTTCCCGCCATCCCTTCTTCCTCCTTAGCGCGTTACTTCTACTTTTGATTGAGTTTTGGAAACTTCTCTCTTTCCTTGCATTCCCCGTCCTCCCCCATACAGGCACTATAGGAGCACGCAGCAACGGCAGCGGTTACCTTCTTATTCTTCGTGAAAACTTGCGCTCCGCTCCCTCTCGTGCACCCCGGAAAATTTACCGTTTGCCATTAGGTTTTTTCTTTCATTTTTATGATTTTTTTCATCCGCCCGCTTCCGTCGTAATCAGCGCTGTAGCCGACCAGGTGTGAGTAAAAATTAGCTTCCTCCGCTGTCATGTGCAGTAGCAAGCCTGTCTGGGCTCGTGAAAGGTCTTGATAATTTGGTATGTTCATCGACTGAGAAGAGCGTAAGTGCTTTATATTTTATATTATTTTAGCGTTGTTGAAATATTACCGCAAATTGAAATTTAAAAATAGTTTTCAAACACTATGACCAGTTTTCTCTCTATTTCTGATTATCGTTAGAAGTATTTTAAACATTACCGTAATGTGAAATTGGAATTATCGTCTCTCAAATAAAAATTCCTTCAATTTTTATCATCCCCTTAATATTTTAAGCATAAGTTATATATATATATATGTGTATATATATATTGTTTATTATTAGGTAATCTTCCGGTTAGGGTAGGTTTTTGGATGGACACAACTATCAAATAAATATTTTGTAACTCCAAACAAAACCCAATCCAGCAACCTACACTACATCAGGTCCCTCTTCATCTCTGTGTACTTCTTTCTACCCTTCATCCCATCCAACATCCCTATCCTGTTCCTACCCTTTCCTCGCTTGCCCAACATTCTCTCCTCTATTACCTTCTTCAACATTCCACTACCGCTCAATACGCCTTTCATCCATTTTTCCTGCCTCCATAGGATTTATCTCAACAAACCCCTCTCCTCACCCACCATCTCTGGTACTTCCTCATTTGTTTTCCATTACTTATTTCCTCAGTACTTCCTCATTTGTTTTGAAGACATATATATTATCGTTCATAAAGAAAAATTGAGATCAATAACTTATACCTACCCTATGGTAAATATCAGATTTCGGAAATGACTTGGAACATGAAAATATGCATTTAAATTACTGAAATAAATATGGAAATTAAATATCTCTAAATGCAGTTGTATGAAAATTAGTATATATTATATGCTTACTATTGGTTCGGTGAATGTAGCTGTGAGTGAAATACTATGTCGACGTTCGCGGAAACATATTAGGACTATTCTTAAAATAAGAAATATTGAATACCCTTTCTTTGGTTGAGAAATGCGTGCGTGCCAATTTCCTTCATTTTTACAAGATACTGGTTTTAACAATGTTAGTGTATTTTGAAAGGCCTTCAAACGGATGTTATATATAAGGTAATCTACCGTTTATGGTAGGATTTGGATGGGCACAACTATCAAACAAAAAATATGAGAGGGCACCCGGGTGGGGAGGGATATTACTGTGATGAATAATCTAACATATATTTTGCTGGGTGACAATTTATTCATCAATTACAATTTTAAATGGTTCAAGCTGGCATCTTGGAGCTAGCTGGTTTAGTGCATCACTCACAGGACTAACCGGGTCACTTGTAATTGTGCATCGGTGCTCGGAAAGAGAAAAGTACCTAGCGGAACAGCAATTAACTATTACTATTCAAAGTCATTCCTTAATACCATTGGGATCTGAACGGAGTCATCTCTATTTGCCTCACAGCATGAAACGCCTCACGTTTGAGGCATAAAGTGGCACATAATGAAGGTCTTTTTGAAAGTACTCGAACTATTTAATAAATTATCTCTATGTGAAGTACGTATTCATGATATATAATTAATTTTTTAGCCAAAATAAAGTTTTTCTTCCATATTCATATCATGAATTTTTAAACCTACTAATTGCCACTTATAACATGCACTTACCTGCTATTTTTTTTAGTTTGTCCCAGTGAGTTAACAACACAGTCCATAGAGCTTTACTGAAAGCATAAAGACAGTTGACTTGCCACTTCGAGGTTTTATCTTCATCATACTCTTAGTGAGATTTTATGAATTAGATCTAAGAGAGAAGGAATTATGAAACGTTTTACTTCTTAGAAAAGAAATGTGTGAGCCTTTCTTTTTCGAGATATATTCTTAAATTTTACGCTCCCATTTTATTTACTCAACTCCGATCGAACATATAGTATATTGCCTACAAATAATTTACGAGTTATAATACGAGAAATAGTATTACCTCGTATATCGGTGTTTTGAGCTCATCAAAACTGTTTGTTTCCCAGTTTAAAAGTACTCAGCGCACATCAAGTATATTTCTGCGAAATAATTCCGAAAATTAGGTATGATACGACGCTTACTTTATACATCAATCACAATTCTCATCATTATTTCCCCAATCTAAACTGGTAGTACCACTAGCTATTAAAGTACCTAAGCTTAAGTACCACTAGTACCACTAGTATATTAAATAACGATACATATAGTATGTGTAAGCGTAAAGTATACGTTCTGCTATTCGTGGTACATGAATATCTTAAGCGTAAAAAATCTTTCCATTAAGTTTCAAGAAACTACGTGAGATACCGCAACAGTAACTTTTAACGGAGTCATCCGCTAACATGCATTTCATTGCAACAATTACAGAACACACAACATCTTGTTCCATTGAAAGCCCAACAAAATTTCAGTGTAAGGGGACGTCTCGGTAGCTTAACTGTCTAAACCACTCGGCCGAACATCGAGGGATCCGGGTTCGAATCCCGTACAAGAGGAATGATTTTTACACTCTGTAACTGTTGCAATTTCCCTTAAGTGTTATTTTAGTTTTAGGCACTAGTATTATGTGGAACATAATGAAACATATCTTGTATTTAAAAGTCTATCCCAAAAAATCATATAAAAATGTAATGCCCATAAAATTCCCGTAAAAACCAGAAAGCTGATAGTAGTAAGGTTAATCATTGCAGATAAAATCTCCTTAAGAAATAGGGCCGTTTATCGAAGAAAAAGGCCAATTTCAAGTAAAACCATAAATGTGGCAATGAAAAAAAACGGTTAAATAGTTAATGCGTCTTAATTTAAGTTGATTTAATTGTAGACCAAATTTTGTCTAAAATGAAAGAATATATCATATTTTCGTTCCATATTGGGGAGGAATACAGATTTCACAGAATAAAAACCGATTGTTGCACAATTATATCGTTAAGGTTAAGTCGTTAGTCTATCAATTTTGTGGGTATTTTTGAAAAGAAAATGGTCCGTACTGTCAAATTAAGTAAAACGAAAAGAGCAATTCAGTGTGGTCACGGACATGGAATCTATTGATCTTGAGGATCTCTTTAAAAACTATCGAAGGACGAAACGTTGAGATTCTAGATTTCTTCGCATGGTAGATTGATGAATACCAATATGTCATTATATTTCTTTTCTAAGTTCTCGACTTCTTTATGCATGGATACCATGTTTTTTCAATTATTTTTTTTAATTAACTAGCCAATGGTGTCTTCTAGGACACGAGTAATCTTTAATGCAACTGGCATACTGCATATAATTTCTAAATTTGGTAAGATAACTCATGTTAATTTCACGTTAAATAAAATTCAAAAAAGTTCTAGGTAATGCTTTTTTCGTCCAGTCGTAAACTCATTTTGTCCATAAACGCCACCTATGAAGAAAAAGAATCGAACTTTCATGTTGTTTCAGTGTACTCGTTATCTTGGTCTATGTTTATTTCC